>JAJJWX010004853.1:0-436546 GCA_023529315.1 Papaver bracteatum
CACTTATCACTTAGCCGAGTTTCAGACAAGAACACAATTGATGGTTTACAAGCTCGCAGGAATGAGTTAAGGGTAGAAATTGCCGTCTCATTCCCTAAACCACGGCAATTCCACGATTGTATTAACATTTTCCCTGCAACTTTTCAGGGGAAGTTGCCAGAACCCTAGAAGAGAAGTTGTTGTTTGAGATTTTAGATGGTGGGTGACAATCCATGGGAGAAACAGACCTCTTGGACCCAGAATGATAGAAGATTTCATCTTTGGCAATGTTAGGATCGATGGTTTCGGAAGTAGATCTCACTGTTCGTTTCCAGCTACGAAGAGACTTGGGTTTTGGTGGAGGTGGGGGAGGAACAGCTGAAGTTTGGGTTTTGTTTGAAGTATCGATAGGTGGTGGAGAGTTTAGGGATTTGGGGGATGAAGTTCAGGTAGGGTGGAAATAGTAGCTGGTGACTGTGGATCGGTATCGTTTAGCTGGGTTGGTCTGGATGATGAATCGGAAGTGATAACTTCTACAGATTTAGAATGTATAACGGGTTCGGATATGGGTTGAGATGGAGGCGGGACATGGGAATATGGAGTCTGGAAAGTCGTAACAGACAAGGCAGTTGGGTTTGGGACTGAAGTACTGTTAACTGGCTTTAGGGGTAAAATGGGGTCATGGGATTTAGAACAAGTCTTAGTAGACGCGGTATTTGTGGAGTGAGATGGGGCACTGGAAGTGGTGGAATGGGTTGGGATAGTGGTAGTATTGTTGAGAATTTCACGGATCTGGATTGACTGAGAGTTGCGGACACCACTGACTGTGTTGGGGATGGTGGTTTCTGCAAGAGGTGGTGCTGGAGATGGTAGAGATGGCTTGGGTTTATGAGTAGCACGTGCCAAATCAGTGTACCGTGCAAGGCTTGAATCTCCCATTCTGTTAGTGAAACCTTCTGTGTCGTTGATGTGCAAATCCTCAGTTTCACGAGACAACACCGGACATTGCTTCATAAGATGACCAAAAAAACCACAGAAAAAATATATACGAGGAAGACGCTCGTACCTTAATGTAACCTTACATTCCTTCCTTGATGGCAAAGTGACATTAAGTTCATGACGAATGGCTTTGGTTAAGTCTAATGTAACTCTAGCCCTAGCATACTTACCCCATTTAGAAGATTCACCAGGGGGGAAAGGATGAGGTGTGCCTATCTTAGTCTTAGATGCAATGAAAGAGATGTAATTTTCCTTCATAGCTAGCATCGGTAGTCCATGAAGTTGAACTGTTATGTCCAACGTGTTAAACAAATACTCTTCAGGAAGTTTAGCCGGATCAAAAATTTCCACTTGAAGGAGATCTTCGTTAATAGCCCAAGGAGTACCAAGGACAACAGCATGAAGATCGCATTTAAGTTCAAAATTCACCAAATACATAGCAGCTCCGAAATCAGTAACAGTGATTGACCCAGTCGGTCTCCACGACCTTTTGAGCAGACTATGCAAGATAGGGAGGCCATATTCTCTATTATTAACAACCTTAATAACCAGGCTGTTATTGGATTCAACAGTATCATCCGCGAAATCACACGGAAACTCCACATCTAAAGTGTCGTCTTGCAACAGGAATGACATCTTACCCACCAAATCTTCAAATTCAGGATTAGTATTGGATGAAGATGAAGCCATGAAAGTGATTAAAACTGAGAGACGAAGAACTAATAGAATAAAAGATTAAGACTAAAAGAATTGTTAAGATAGCAATGAGAAAAGACTAATCGTTTAAAAAACACTTTGTATAACAAAACAAAAGAAAAAGGATCGTTCTACTAACGAAATGAGAGTCATTCTAGGATGACGAAGAAAATCGTCCTACTGACGAGAAGAGAGAGAATCGACTCAAAATTATTCCGTTGGAACCAGGTCCTAATATAGAGAATCGTGTAGTTTTATTTTCTAGACAAAATCTTAAATACTCCTCTCAATATATCCTTTATTCTCTTAATTATATTTTATGTTTTGGATTGTTCAAAGTAAAGAACAAAAAATTAGACATCTAAAAACTAGGTACCTTAAATACTAGCCTAGGATAATTGTGGAAAAAATAGTATTCATTCTGCATTTTTTAATCTTTGTACAAAATCCTATTTAGGCATCTAAATTAGCACGGGGAATATTTAAAATGGAACTTGGGTAGCATCTCCATATGTGCCCCCAAAAATTCATTAGCCCTTCTCTTGGACTAGGGTGATATAAGCAAAAGTGTCATTTTGCGCCACTTTGCTAGTGAGAAAAAGAGAAAGAGGGTGTATTAACTCAAGATAATATTTGCAAGGATCTAGCTCTATGATGATTTCCAATTTTGGAGTTTACTCGGAAGGCATTAGCCTTAGGCAAACATATATCGGTGTGAATTTCCACTGTACACCATTCTTTTAGTAGGACTAGGATACTAGGATTCCTAGTATTTTGTTAGAACTAGGATTCTCTATTTTCAGTGTTTTAGAATTGCTTTAATCAGGATTTTATTTTCTTGTTTCGGGTTTCCTGGTCACGGTATGCACGTTTAGTTAGGGTTAAATATTGTCTTCCTATGTATCTTCTATCAATAGAATCAGTTGGTTTCATATGAATATAAATTACCAGAAATAGTGTTAGCATCCCTCCCATCACGATGTCAAGTGTTCTAGAAGATATCTGCCTTGAAATTTTCTTAAGGCTACCAGTGAAGTCATTACTTACATGTAAGTGCGTCTGCAAGCCTTGGTTCGAATTGATTTCTAGTCCTACTTTTGTTCAACTGCACCTTAATCTGACTACACATAAGAACAACTCCAACCTTATGTTAAAAAAGTATGACAGGAGTAAGGGAACCTACGTATGCAACACCATTAGTTCAGTGAGAGAATTAGATGTTGTTTCTGTCAAAATACAACACCCGTTGAAAACTTCTGGTTTTGATGTTCAATTGGTGGGCTCTTGTAATGGTCTGATTTGCTTTTGGAGTAATACAAGAAAACGTTTTTGTATTTGGAACCCAGCAACAAAAGAGTACAAAAAATTACCAAAATGACAGATAGAAGATTATAAGAAGTTCAATCAAGGCGTGTGTGTGTTTGGTTATGATTGCAAGAATAATGATTACAAGATAATAAATGTGGTAAAATCACGAACTACAAACAATACTTCAGTCGACGTCTATACTTAAAGAACAAATTCATGGAGAAGTAGTCAAAAGTTGCCAAGTAGGCTTTTTAATGGGGTGCTTGTTGATGGAGCTTTGCACTGGTTGTGTAAAACAATAGACAAAATAATCTCGTTAGACATCAGCGATGAGAAATTTAAGGAATTACAACAGCCAAAAGAACTTTATGAGAAAGAGGGTTGCTCCGTCGACATGGGTTTTTTGGAAGGCAGTCTTGCTTTAGTTGTTTATTTTGAGGTCCAATTTGAAGTTTGGGTGATGCAAGAATATGGAGATCCCGATTCCTGGACTAAACGTTACATCATTACCAATAATGAAATTCGGCATTGCTCCAATATAAGGCTTGTGTGTTCTTTCAAGAACGGAGAATTTCTACTACTGCTGACTACCGATAAGCTAATAATATATGACCCAAATCATGCAAGTGCTAAGGAACTAAGTATTCCATACATGGACCTCCATGGGAACGCCGTGAGTTATTTTGAGAGCTTAGTCTCACTTAACTCTGGTACTTACGTAGGCCTGAAGAAGAAGATTAAGTTTACAGTTAATCCTTTTAAAATATTTTTTACTTGAATTTCCAATATTATATCTTAGCATGCATGTAACAAGGATGACCATTGTCAATGTCAATAATCCTCCTATATGAAAATTTCAGTTATTTGAGTTAACATTCTTGTATCAAGTCCCAAAATATTGAACACCCAGGATTAAAAGGAAGAGTTAATATCATGATATAAAACATTGCACCATGCAAAACTCAGAGCTTTTACGCCTGTATCAGGATTTTGAAGTTTTTGATTGAATTTTCTCAAATTTGTCTGTTTCCAGACTGACCATTTTGTTACTGGTAGAAAGAAACCTTTAAAGTTTCTCCAGAGCCTTGAAATTTAACTTTAATCAAATCCTCAAAGACCTGGTTGAGTAGCATTGCCAAGACCAATCATTAATTTTAGTAATAATACAACCAGAGTTCTCGAGGGAAAGGGCATTAGAGAAAATGATGCTCTCTTGATTATCTCTGGAGCTGGCACAATGGGCAAAGATCAGGGATCAAAATATTTATAGGAATAAACAGTTTTTTTTAGAACAAGTTGGCAATTGGGTCGTCTGTCCCCTAATACAGACACTATCGAGCAATTTTTCTAAAGCTGCTAGAGCTAGATGGCCCGAGACTCTTCAAGAAATTGTGCAAAAAATTGTGATTTTAGGAAATGTTAGGTGCTAAAAAATTTTGGGAGTAAGCACAATATTATCGATCACAAAGCTAGTAATATACTATTCGACTAAGGCAAAAAAAACCAAAAACGCAGGAAATCAGAAGTGTTAGTTACTGGTAACAGAGAACCTAGAGTGGTGTTGGGGATTTAAGATGGAGAACCAACCAGCCTAAAGAGTAGCATATAATCGGTTTATGGAAAAATATCTACTCCATCTCTGAATAATTCTTCAAACTCTGTCAGATTAAAATTGGTAAAGGAAATAAGATTAGAAATTTGGAAGATAAGTGGAATGTTCAAGGTCTACTTGCGATTCTGTGTCCAACACTTTATCAACTGCCCACTAACATGTCTCTATTCAAGAACCTCAACAATTAGGTAGGGAAGGATTAAAGTGTGATTTGGGATGGCTGTAAAGAAGAGTATTCCACATCTGCAGAAGATCAACTTATCTGGCTAGGAGACAAATGGCTTATTTTCTGTTAAAATCGATAATTTTAATTGGGATAAAGGCCTTGATTGTTTTAAGGGTTTCTTACGTCTATGGTATTAGTGGCATGGGAGAATTTCTTCTTAAACACCACTAATGTATCTCTCTATCAGCTCTAGGTTTTTGTCTAGGGTCTTTCTTCAGCCTCTTGGCTTTTGGGTTTTGTATTCTTTCATTCTTTCAAAAACCTTGTTCGATTTCTTTGTATAATTGTTGTGCAAGCAATATATAAGTAGAACGTTTTTCTTCTTTTTCAGTCCACGGCATAATAAACCAAAGAGTTTTCTGAAATTGAGAATTTAGGGTTGCGAGGTAATTTTTTTTTTTGTGCGTGTATGATTTAGTTAGGTAATTAACAAATTGTGCTTCATGTTGTTGAAAGGTACTTATGTTGAATCATTGAAACTGAATGTACATATTATGAAAAGATTGATGATTGAATATGAATCGATCAATTTCCGCAAAAATCTATATATAAATCTATCTTGCAGCTGTGGTCAATGAATAAGAATTCCCCCTTTGGCCGACTGGGATATTCCCCACTGGTTATTGTCTTATTATTGGTTCTCTCTTTTTTTTTTTTTGGTGAATTGTCGTGCAAGTAATATAAGTAGAGAGTCTTTCTCTTCTTTTCTATTAGGATGTCGCGGTGTTGTTAATTTTGTTATTCTTGGTTTCTGTCTTCAATTATGCTCCGGTTATGAATTTGTTTTGTTAGTGATTCAACCAACACTAAGATATATTTACTTAGATTTCCATTCTATTTTCTCTTTTCTTTGTACAGAGAAACTGAACACATGGACTTGAACAAACAAAAGTTACTGCATAAGGGACAGAGCAACATTGGTGAGGCAGAAGATAGGATCAGCGAATTGCATGACAAACTTCTTCATCATATCCTCTCTTTCCTTGATGATATCAAGCCTGTTGCTCGTACCTCTTTACTATCTAAAAGATGGAAACACATATGGACCTCTATCCCCACTCTTGTTTTTCCGAATTGGAATCCTCTAACTTCATTGTCCGAGATCAATAAATTCATGGATTTTGTGGATAGGACATTACATCTCCATCGTGCGTCAAGTATTCAGAAGTTTTCTCTTGACACACATGAACAGATGAATGAATCTCGGGTTCATTCATGGATCTCTAGTTTAACAAGTTGTAAGGTTGAAGAACTGAATCTCAATTTAAACTTAAAGAGACCGTTTTTTATTCCTGTATCTCTTTTTACATGCGAGTCACTGATTAAATTGGAGCTAAGTGGGAACAATACTACCCGTCTTCCAAGAAGTTTTTGTTTTGAAAAACTCAAGAGCATCAAACTATACGGAATCCAGTTCACTGATAATTGCTGGAATGAGCAACACTTTTATTGCCCTGTCCTAGAAAGTTTGATTTTGGAAGATTGCACTTGGTTTGGTGTGAGGAATTTCTGTATCTCAGCTCCTGCACTGGGACACTTGGAAATTGATAACGACAGATCAGATGATGATGGTTTACAAAACTGTGCTCTCAAAATTCATGCACCAAATCTGGTGAAACTTGCCTATTGTGGTTGTGTAGCAAAGGAATATGATTTTTCAATCTTTGAAACACTAGAATATGCTAGAGTATGCCTAATTTGTAAAGATGATGTACTACCAATGGAGCAAAAGATATGTTATGGTGCAGCTGTAAGCAAGTTTTTTCAAGCACTTTCCTACGTAGAAAGACTAGATATATATGCTGAATCCCAAGAGGTATTCTTCTTTCTTTGTGCTCTCGTTACGTTTTTATGTATTGTATGGTCAATCGGACTGATATATATACTTGCTTTTATTTCCTTGTGATACATAGACTCTCTACATACTACATGACTTCGTGAACATACCTACATTTCATGATTTGTTCGAATTGATCCTGAAAGAAGGACAAACCACTGATAAATCACTATTTCTGTTGCTCAAAGCAATACCTTATTTGAGGTGGCTCACATTTGATGAGGTAAGTGCACAGAACTTTTACAATACTCCGTCTATTTGAAAAGTTTACGCTTATTTATGTTTGTCGTCTATTTCATTGTTTTTTAATCCCAACTCAGAGCTGCATTGACGACAATAATGAAGAACCCAGTTGGGATAATTATTTGTTGACTGCTACATGCATGTTTCAACACCTAGAGGCGGTTACCTTTGTGCGTTTTAGGGGGAATGCGAGGCAGATGAGATGGATGAAACTAATTTTGAAGAATGCAAAAGCTTTGGAAACATTTGAATTATTTCTAAGAAGTACGGATGCCATAAATATAGAATTACTTAAGTCAGAGTTTCTAAGTCTTCCTAAAGCCTCTGAGAGATGTGAGTTCGAGTTTAAAGAGTATTGAGTTTTTAACAAACTTTCTGCATTGTTAGTTTTCGTCTTGTCGTTTAAGCTTTTTATTTGTAATTCACTTTTGATCCTCACGTTTTAAGTAGAACTGAGATTTTAAATCAAAAGATGATCACTGCTTATTGCAGAGGACAAGAGATTATTATTTATGAAAATTAATTTATGGGTTTTGTTGATTGCATCCTCATGAAACAATGAATATATAGAAGTATATCTATACGTACAGGGCGATGAACACTGGTGGTATGCATCTCGGATTCATTCATGGATACCGCTCATAATGTTGAAAAGTGTCCCCCAATGAGTTCGTGAGACTGAAATTCTCCTTCTCATATGACACAAATGCAGTAGCTATGACCGCGTATAAGGCACTTTAGCTTTAGCAAAGAGACATTTAGGAAGAAGATGCATTTATGTTTCTATATGTCACTATGTGTGTAAAGGAATAAAAAATGGTCTGTGTAAAGCATGTGTTCTTAGACATACGCCTAGTTATACTAGATATTCATGAATGAATCTGTGTTAAGGATACAGGTCGAGCAAGAGGTCTTTCTGTTGGGGGAGGCTTACGAAATCCGAGACGTTATGCGCAATACGAAACCTACATAAGCAATGACATACCAATGCGGAAATAACACAACTACGCAATATAGAAGCAATCACACAACACCGGCAATTACGAGGAAAAACCCCTCCAAGGTGAAGGATAAAAAACCACGGGAAAATCTTCCACTATAACAATAATGGGTTACACACAATTCTCCCAATTTGGATATCAATTTGCCTAATTACACTCACCCCTAAGGATGGATCAACAATTCATTCACATATAATATGAGATTCACTATCAATTTGAGAATAGAAGTGATTTGAGATACTTACTACTAGAGTTTGAACAAACCCTAGATTTTCCCCCCTTTGAAGAAATGTGGAAATTGATCAATCAATCTTCACCACAACAAGCAAAGGAACCTTTGACAAGAACCCTTTCTTCTTCTCTTCAAGATACTCCAAACTCACCAAAGATTGGTGGCTTAATCTCTCTACCTCACTCACTCTCTTTCTCTTCTTCCTCTCTTTCTCTTTTTTCTCAAAACAAGAAGAAGCTAAACTCGTAATACAAAAAAGGTCTCCTGATGCCTTTTGTTAACAAAACACATTCACAAGGCATGTGTTAAGCTCATCCCTTAAATGGTTAAGGGGATACCTCATTTTATTGGGCCATAAGGCAGTGACCCCAACAATCTCCCCCTCACGACTTATGGAAAGGTACCCGTCACCACCAAACCTGCTCTGTTGCAGAAATACACATGCTTGTATTTTTGTAGCGACTTTGTCATCATATCAGAACTGTTGTCATCTGTATGGATCTTCTCAATATACAAGACCTTCTCCTCGAGAACTTCTTGTATCCACTGATACCTAATATTGATGTGCTTGGACCTCGAGTGAAAACTCGAATTCTTGCTGAGATGGATGGAACTCTGGATGTCACAGTAAACGATGAACCTCTGTTGCTTCACACCGAGTTCTCTAACAAACCTCTTCATCCATATCATCTCCTTGCAACCCTCTGTAGATTCAATGCACTCTTCCTCTATAGTAGACAATGCCACACATTTTTGTAACTTGGATTGCCAAGACACAGCTCCCCCTGCATAGGTAAATAAGTAACCCGATGTAGAATTGATACTGTCTTGAGAATATGCCAAATCTGAATATGTGTAACCAACTAACTCTGGCTTGTCACCTCCATATCACAAACACATATTAGAAGTACCCCTTAAATACCGTAGTATCCATTTCACTGCTTCCCAATGCTCCATAGCAGGATTTGATAGAAATATGCTTACCACTCCAACTGCATGAGCTATATCCGGCCTTGTACACACCATTGCATACATCAAACTACCAACTGCGGACGCATAAGGAATTTTCTCCATCTTCCATTTCTCAACATCATTCACAGGACATTGATCACGAGTTAACTTAAAATGGTTTGCAAGTGGACAACTTACCGGCTCAGCCTTGTCCATATTGAATCTTTGCAAAACCTTCTCAATGTAGCTTTCTTGTGATAGCCACAACTTCCTCGCTTTCCTATCACGAGTGATCTCCATGCCAAGAATACGTTTTGTTGCACCCAAGTCTTTCATAGAAAAAGACTTGCTCAGATCTGACTTCAACCTGTCAATCTTTTTCTTATCTTTGCCAACAATAAGCATGTCATCAACATATAGCGAAAGAGTAAGAAAATCACCATCAGCAAATTTTGAATGAATACACAATGATCTGAAGATGTCCTCTTGTACCCATGTTCCTTCATGAACGATTCAAACTTCTTGTACCATCTTCTTGGAGCTTGCTTCAAACCGTATAGACTCTTCTTTAGATTGCACACCATGTGATCTTTGCCTTTGACTTCAAAACCCTTGGGTTATGCCATATACACATCTTCCTCCAACTCACCATGAAGAAATGCTGTCTTGACATCTAGTTGTTCTATCTCCAGATCCAAACTAGCGGCTATTGCCAAGACAACCCGAATAGAAGAAAATCTCACCACCGGTGAGAAAATCTCTTCAAAGTCAACACCCTTTCTCTTCTCATAACCCTTCACAACTAAGCGTGCTTTGTACCTTGGTTGTGAGTTACCATGTTCAGTCTTGATTCTGTACACCCACTTGTTCTTCAGAACTTTCTGGTTCTCAGGCTTGTCAACCAAATCAAAAGTATCATTCTCATCTAAAGAGCCAACCTCTTATTTCATGGATTTCAGCCACTTCCGACTTTCAGGAACACTAAGAGCTTCTTCATAAGACTCTGGTTCACCTGCATATGTGAGCATCACATACTCATGTGGTGTATACTTTGTTGAAGGTAATCTAGTCCTGCTGGATCTTCTTAACTCATCTTCTAGTTGTTGTTGTTGCACTTCTTGCTCAACATCACATAACGGAACATCTTCATGAGCTTCATCTTCATTACCATTACCATCAACATCATCACCATGTTGTTCAAGAAAAGGAACAACTGGATTTGGATCCAAGGTCATATCATCTTGAAGATTTGGCATCTTAATCTTCTCAAAGTCTTCAATAGTCTAGTCTTCAAGGAATACTGCATCCCTAATTCTGATAACCTTCTTATCAACTGGATCCCAAAATCTGTAACCAAACTTCTCTGTTCCATATCCTAGGAACACACATTGCTTTTCTTTGTCATCAAGCTTTGATCTATGATCTTTTGGGATATGAACAAATGACCTGCAACCAAACACTTTCAAGTGATCATAAGTAGGCTCTTTGTCTCTCCATACCTTTTCTGCTACTTCTCCATCTAGCGGTCTTGAAGGAGATCGATTGATCAAATACACAACAGTATTCATTGCTTCACCCCAGAAATGCTTCTGCAACTTGGAATGAGATAACATGCACCTGATTCTCTCAAGAATAGTGTGGTTCATCCTCTCTACAACACCATTATGTTATGGGGTCTTTGGTACTGATTGTTCATGACGTATACCCATGCTCTTGCAATACACTTCAAGTAGCCCAATGTACTCTCCCCCGTTGTCAGAACGAAGGCACTTCAAGGTTCTACCTGTTTCTATTTCCACCATGCTGTGAAACATCTTGAACACAGGAACAACATCATATTTGGTCTTGATTGCATGATAAGTACATATTGCACATATATTTTGTGTTAATTCCATGCTAGTATTTGTTGGTTTTCTTGCAGATTATTGTGTGTTACGCTTGTTTTCTCTTATTTGTGTGCTATTAGGTGAATAATCCAAAAAGAAGTGAATTTGAGCTTAGTTGTGCAATGAAAGAATCTATCTAAGAGTGAATAAGGGCCAAAGACCAAATATAACTCATTCAAATACAAGATTTCTACTTTTCATTGTGTAGAGGACGAGAAGGCAAAGCCAACGGCGAAAGAACGGAGTCATTATCAGTTCCTTTGAATTGTGTCTGGCCCTTAACAAGAGGGTGCCCCTTAGCAATATTTGTTTAACTGTCAGTTACGGAAGACTGACAGTTAAGTTCCAACTTCATTCTCGTTTCGGCCAGACACAATTCAAAGGAACTGCTAATGACTCCGTTCTTTCGCCATTGGCTTTGCCTTCTCGTCCTCTACACAATGAAAAGTAGAAATCTTGTATTTGAATGAGTTACATTTGGTCTTTGGCCCTTATTCACTCTTATCTAGCTTCTTTCATTGCACAACTAAGCTCGAATTCACTTCTTTTTGGATTATTCACCTAATAGCACACAAATAAGAGAAAACAAGCGTAACACACAATAATCTGCAAGAAAACCAACAAATACTAGCATGGAATTAACACAAAATATATGTGCAATATGTACTTATCAAATTCCCCCACACTGGCTTTTGCTAGTCCTCGAGCAAACTAAAAATCCTAACTCACTGTCTCAGGCATCACGATTGCATTTAGCGTATGCAATAAGCCTTTAAACCCCTAGGTGTCCCTAGTGGCCGAGTTATAGCCTCGGGAGGGTTTACCAGAGGTATACCCACAAAACCTACTCCAACTTCAAAGCGTTCCAGCGTCCCAAGCATTAAAAGAGTTATGAGGACATAGAGTTTCTGCATGCTAGTAATAAGAAGTTAGAAATACCAAAGAACATATTCTCATTCTTAAATATTGAGTGAGAAATAATCACACCATAATGAGAGAACGCGTGTTTGAGAAACGACCAATAAGCATTTCGCCTCGACTTCTTCCTCACTTAAAGGATTTTATGATAATTGCACTCAATAAGACAGATTTTTTTATGGGTCTCACATGTGTGCAGGTAGGAATGAAAATAGAACTCCTACACACATTGAATGGTGGGAAGGAAACCTTCCGAATTATTTCTTGAGACCCCACAAAATCGTGGGAAACAAAAGACTTTTTCTGATGATCTCTAAGAAAGGAAATCAACCATTATAACGAGGATGAGAGTACTTACCACCTTCACATATGATTGCATTGATGATACCACCACTCTCACAGCATCCAATAGAAACGTAGTCTTCAACTCATCTTCTTCATCTTTGGTCTTCAACTGTTGATGATAAATTTTTGAACTTCATAAAACTTTGACAATTTGTAACTCTTTTCCTATATTTCCTTGTTGCTTGAAACTTCTTTATAGATTTTTCTTCCACATGACTTTATTGATGAAATAAATCCTAAATGCAAATCTTTTTGTATTTTTTGTATTTTTGTATTTTTATTTTTCATTTTTTTTTAAAATAAGATTGCAAATATAATAATAAAATTAACATGGCCATGAAAGAAGTATTATATACCACTTGAATCTTCACAACTTGTAATGTCTTCGTATCATAAACTTCAATAATTCTCATCTTTTGATTTTCTATGCTCTTGTAAATAAGTCTTCATACTTAGATATAAAATTTTCTCTTCATTGAATTGTTGCTTAAAAACCTTAAACGTCTTCAAATTTCCTTGTAGATTTTGATGTCGCTCCTTTGTTGATGATGTGTTTCTATGGACCTGTTGTTGGCTAGAGAGAATGGTGCTAACTGCAAATCAAACTACAAGAAGGAGGTTTTCATCTATAGACGTCACCCTCATGATTGACAAAATTAGCACTCAAGAGATCAAAAAATAGTGCTGAAAATAGTGTATAGTTGGGTAGCTCACCATTCTACCCGGAATTTACGTATGGTGACACACACTCAAAAGAAAGCTCTTTAGTCAGCTACAAAGAAATCTGGTCTGGTGCCTCTGTTGATTTGAAAATAGGTAGTCTCCACTAATGATTGATCAGCAACTCTAATAATGTATTTATCTATGCTCCTAATTTGCATCACTGGCATGATTAAATCCATTATTTAACACTCCAATTCGTAAGAAATCCGAACGTAGTTCTCTAATACTTCCAAGTTCAGTTATGTCGGTCAGAATTCTCTATGTAAACATACCTAGAAGTATGCTAGTGACTCTAAAATCTCTATAAGTTGGAGGTTTTATTCAAATACATAATTATTATTTTTTTTGAAAATTTTGAATAAAAAAGGCTAAAAACTCTATATGCAAAAGGTCAAAACACTCCCCCACACTTAAACTCTACATTGTCCTCAATGTTCTAAAGATAAAATTAAAAGCATGAACAAGGAGAAACTGTTAGAATTTGAATCAAAAGAGTTAAGGAAAGATATTACCGTGTTGCATGAGCATGGGTTACCTCCCAAGAAGTGCTAAGTTTAATGTCTTCAGCCAGACATGATTGTACCTGCAGAAAATTAGCCGTGATAAACGGGATCCTGTAAATTTGTATTTTCCACATCCGGGTTGGTCAATTCGATAAATGGTTTCAACCGCTGACCGTTGACTTTAAAAGTCTCTCCAGTATCATGGTTCCTCACTTCAATAGCACCGTGCGGATATATGGTCTTGACATAGAATGGGCCAGTCCAGCGAGATCTAAGCTTACCAGGAAAAAGGTGAAGGCGAGAATTATATAAGAGAACTTTCTGTCCTGGTGTAAACGACTTTCAAAGAATCGATTTGTCGTGAAAAACTTTGGTTTTCTCCTTGTAAATTTTCGCATTTTGGTAAGAATCATTACGAATTTCTTCCAACTCATTGAGCTGAAGTCTACAGTTATCACCAGCAGTAGGTAAGTCAAAGTTTAGCCGTTTAATGGCCCAATAAGCTCGGTGTTCTAATTCTACAGGCAAATGGCAGGCTTTACCGAAGACAAGTCTATACGGAGACATCCCAATTGGAGTCTTAAAAGCGGTTCGGTAAGCCCACAATGCTTCTATTAAGCGCAAAGACCAATCCTTTCGGGTAGGGTTTACGGTCTTCTCTAGAATTTGTTTGATCTGCCTATTAGACACTTCTACTTGGCCACAAGTTTGTGGGTGGTAAGGTGTAGAAACCTTATGGGTAATGGAGTATTTCTTCATGAGCGTCTCGAAAGATCGGTTACAAAAATGGGATCCTCCATCACTAATGATTGCTCTAGGCATACCAAATCGAGAGAAAATATTGTCTCTAACAAACTTGATCACAACATGGCGATCGTTTGTCTTGGTAGCTATTGCTTCAACCCACTTAGACACATAATGAACAGCTAATAAGATGTAAAAGTTTCCATAGGAGTTGACAAAAGGTCCCATAAAATCTATACCCCATACATCAAATATTTCTATTATTAGTATAGGAGTAAGTGGTATCATATTTCTTCGGGTCAACTTTCCCAACTTTTGACATCTCTCACAACTTTGACAAAATAGGTGGGAGTCCTTGAACATAGTTGGCCAATAAAGACCAGATTGTAGAACCTTAGCATCTGTTTTCTTAGAACTAAAGTGACCCCCACAAGCTCCAGAATGACAAAAATTCAAAACACTGGATATGTCGTTGTCAGGGATACAACGACGGATGATCTGATCAGGGCAGTACTTGAATAAGTATGGATCATCCCAGAAAAAGTATTTAACCTCAGACAAGAATTTAGCTCTATCCTGTTTAGACCAATGGTCGGGCATTTGACCAGTTACCAAATAATTGACAATGTCAGCAAACCAGGGTAACTCAGAGATGGAAAATAACTGTTCATCGGGGAACGTGTCATGGATCGGTATCTCATCATCTCTAGTCTCATCAAGGATGCGGGATAAATGGTCAGCTACCACATTTTCAGACCCTTTCTTATCACGAATATCTAGAGTAAATTCTTGGAACAGCAATACCCATCTAATCAGCCGTGGTTTAGAGTCCTTCTTTGAAAGGAGATACTTGAGTGCGGCATGATCAGAATATACAATGACCTTAGACCCTAGGAGATATGATCTAAATTTCTCCAAAGCAAAAACGATGGCTAACATTTCTTTCTCAGTGGTTGTGTAGTTCAACTGGGCATCGTTTAGGGTCCTACTAGCATAATAAATCACACTAGGTGTTTTATCATGTAGTTGGCCAAGGACAGCACCAACCGCATAATCGGACGCATCACACATGAGTTCAAATGGGAGGCTCCAATCGGGTGGTTGGATAATAGGGGCAGAAGTCAACAATAATTTAAGCTTCTCAAAATCTTGAACACAGGCTTCATCAAATACAAAGGCAGTATCTTTAGCAAGTAGGTGCGATAGAGGTAAAGCAATCTTGCTAAAGTCTTTGATGAAACGATGGTAAAATCCAGCATGTCCAAGGAAAGATCTAACATCGGTTACATTCTTGGGTTGTCTTAATTTGGAAATTAGGTCAACCTTGGATTTATCAACTTCTATTCCCTTAGAGGACACCACATGTCCTAACACTATTCCAGATTTAACCATAAAATGACACTTTTCCCAATTAAGGACTAATTTCTTTTCTTTACAAAGTTCTAGAACTAGTGTAAGGTGGTGAAAACATTCATCGAAAGATGATCCAAAAACCGAAAAATCGTCCATAAAGACCTCGAGAAATTGCTCAACCATGTCCGAAAAGATACTTAGCATGCAACGTTGGAATGTTGCGGGTGCATTACACAACCCAAAAGGCATACGCCTGTAAGCAAAAGTACCAAATGGACATGTGAAGGTTGTTTTCTCTTGGTCCTCCGGGGCTATAGGGATTTGGTTATAACTAGAATAAACATCTAGGAAACAATAATAGTTGTGGCCCGCTAATCTTTCTAACATCTGGTCGATGAATGGTAAAGGAAAGTGGTCTTTCCTAGTTGATGAGTTCAGCTTACGGTAATCTATACAAACTCTCCACCCGGTAGTAACACGGGTGGGTATCAATTCATTATTTTCATTCGCAACTACCGTAATCCCAGACTTCTTTGGGACAACCTGGACAGGACTGACCCATTTACTATCAGATATGGGGTATATGATACCCGCATCTAATAACTTGAGCAACTCAGTGCGAACAACTTCCTTCATATTAGGATTTAACCGTCTCTGCATTTCTCTTGAAGTTTTGGCACCTTCTTCTAAGTAGATGTGGTGCATACAATCAACAAGACTAATTCCTTTCAAATCTGCTATAGTCCACCCTATTGCAGTTTTGTGCTCACGAAGAACACTAACTAGTCTACTTTCCTGGTCGGGCTCTAAGTCAGAGGCAATTATGACAGGAAGAGTATTCTCATTACCAAGAAATACATAATTCAGTGTATCTGGTAGTGGCTTTAATTCAAGGGTGGGAGCCTTAACTGATGATGGGAGAGGTTTATCTATGGTCGGCGGAAGAGGTTCTGGTTTACGCTTCCATTTTCCATAATTCATTACTGGCGCAGAGTCTAACAACGCATTAACTTCTTCAAAATGACTATCCTCATCATAGTAATCTCCAAAATGAGCCAAGCACGCCTCCAAAGGATCGCTAACACTATTGGTGGTAAAGGTATTCTCAACTAGAGAGTCAATCATGCATATAGACTCATAGTGTTCAGGATCCGGTGGGGCTTGTAACGCCTTAAAGACGTTCACTGAGATTTTCTAATTCCCAAAGGAAAATTCTACTAGGCCATTTTGACAATGTATGACTGCATTTGCAGTGGATAGAAACGGACGGCCTAGGATGATTGGGATATTGATATCTTGACTAGAGACGGGTTGAGTGTCCAAAATCACAAAGTCAACAGGATAAATAAAGTTTTCTACCTGAACCAAAATGTCTTCAATAATTCCACGTGGGATTTTGACTGACCTATCGGCTAACTGTAGTGTTATCTTAGTTGGCTTCATCTCCCCTAGTCCAAGTTGTTCATAAACCGAGAAAGGTAAAAGATTCACACTAGCCCCAAGATCTAATAGAGCATTGTCACACATGTGATAGTAGGACAACCAAGATCTTTAAATTTGACTGGGTACTTTTGTGAGATTATGGAACTAACTTGTTGGGTCAAAAAGGTTTTTTTATGGACACTCGCATCTCTCTTGACAGTGTACATCTCTTTTAGGAACTTGGCCATAGCGGGTACATGTTTAATTGCATCTAACAAAGGCAGGTTAATCTTAACTTGCTTAAAGATGTTTAGGATTTCAGCATATGTACTAGGCTTTTTCTTAGGTAGTCTTTGAGGAAATGGTGCAGGTGGTATGTACACTCTTTCAGGGATATCTTTCTCACTTGGAATCTTAGCACACTCAGGCCCATTAAGGTTTTCAGATGAAGTTTGGTCAACCTATGTCTCCTTTTCAGATGGACTTTTGTCCTTAGGTGGTTCTACCGAGTTCTATAGAGTTTTACCACTCCTATGGGTGATAACTGCTTTGACATGTTCATTATGTTTAAAAATACCCGATATATTGACCTGGTTAAATCCTTTCGGATTTGGAGTTGTTTGACTAGGGAATGTCCCATTCTCCCTATCATTTAACCGGTTCGAAAGTTGACTTATTTGAGTCTCTAGGTTGGCAATATCTTGGTCACTGTTTTGTTGGTTACGTTGACTCGTCAGGACAAAGTCATCGAGCTTCTGACTTAAATGGTTGACATTTTGGGTAGTCTCGGCTTGGTTTATCACACTATGGTCAATAAAGAGTTGTAGACTTTCCTCTAGAGATGACACCTTTTTATCAACTGGGCTCGGTTCTTGAACTTGAGATTGGTTCCTAGAAAGACCGGGTGGTGAGCTACTCGATGGGCCACCTTTATGGTTACCTTTAAACCACGAGAAATTCGGGTTATGTCTCCAACCAGGGTTATAGGTATTAGAGTATGGGTCAAACTTGGGTCGACTCTCATATTTAGAGTTCATACCACCATGTAGGACACTAACCTGGTCACGAGTAGTTTCAGTTGGGTAAAACAGGGGGCACTGAGATCCAATATGACTTTGATCACCACAATTGGTACATGGATATGTTCTGGGCTCACTATTACAGCTCATAGTTTGGTTGGACCCTTGGTTCATCTCTAAGGCCTCTAGACGCCTAAGGATGTCAGACCCATTATCAACTCTATTGACCCTATGGATAGGGCTTCTAGTTATTTCGGGTTCCCTCATTGAAGCCCATTGACGAGTCTTTTCAGCTAACTCAACCAACTCGTCAAAACATTCATCTGGGTTTTGATGGGTAAATTTTCCACCACTCATTGTTTCTACCTGCATTCTAGTTTCACTATCAAGGCCCTCATATAAAATTTGGGCCATGTGGGCTTTATCAAAGCCGTGATGTGGGCATTGGTATAACAATTCATTAAAACTTTCTATATAATCGTGTAGGTGTTCACCTAATTTCTGTTTAAAGGTTTGGATAGACTGTCGAACAGCAGAAGTCTTATGGTGTGGGTAGAATTTATTAACGAAAACTTCTACAAGCCCATTCCAGGTAGTGATTGTTTTGGAAGGAATGATATGATACCACTCACTGGCTATCTCTTCTAGGGAAAATGGAAACAAACGCAATCTAACATCGTCTTTGGTGACATTCGGATAATTCATGGTGTCACAAATCATCTCAAAGTCACGGATATGGGTATACGGGTTCTCATTCTCTATTCCCCTAAACTTACGTAGCATGCCAAATGTTCCAGGTTTAATATCAAACCTCACGGTAGTGGCCGGTAAAACAACCCCAGGTTCACGTATCACTCTAGACGGGTTTAAACGGTCCCTAAGGGTTTTGGTTGGCACGACTTCACCCTCATCATTTTCATTAACCATTTTGGTAAAAATAGAATGACCACCTAAATCCGTGTAATGGGTCGGACTCAAATTAAAAAGGTCGTTTTATACAAGTCTATCTTCTACCCGTTTCCAACGTCGCATACACAAGCAATAATACTAGTGAAGTAATTGGTGTGTAAACAATTTTTTTTTTAAGGAATGAAGAAAGAAAGATAAAAATAAAAATAGAATAACACAAACAGGGAAGGGAAGTTCTATTCAATCACAAACAAGGCTGACTCCACCACAGTAAACCAACTGATTTCTAGCAAACAAAAAGCATGATGGCTCCAATTAGATTGTTTTCTAGACCAGCTTCTAATCCTTCGAAAGGGAATACGTTACAATCTGAGTAAACCTCTCTGGAATCAATCTGAGTTAAAGTATATTGAATAGAGGCGAGGGAAGATGCTAGAGATTTGATACCCAAGGCCTCACCGTATTACAAGGCGGCGCAGTCACGCACTCAATTTACAGAAACCATCATGAATCTCGAAGTATGCCTAAAGAGTAACCAATATTTTTCAAACGACTTTCCTACTAAGCTCGTTACCTTATAGGTCTCGTTCTACTTCAAATTTTAAAGCTTAGGTTCACGTAGGTATCGTTTTCCTAAGGCGGGAAAGAAGAGAACGGTGATGAAATCCGAACCCTTATCTTGTATGGCCAGTCCTTTCCCTTTACTAGGAAAATAAAACAGCCGTATTCAAGTCCTCGACATATATGCAAACGAAGGAATACAGTAACTCGCTAACAAGAGATTCGCGAGTGTTTCGACAAACTTACCTCCCGTATCATACGGGGGATGAACCGTTGTTGTCGACTCGGGCCACGACTCCTATGTCATGCACGAACCCGAGGGGCCGAGGTGATATTGTAATCACCGTCCTTCTCTGCAAACAATTTGATATTTAATATTACCCTTCCGTAGGGTTTTTAAAAAATAATAAAAGAATGTCCAAGTCCAAAGTCCAAAAAAAAAATATAATGCAAAAGAAATAGAAAATTACAAGAATATAGAAATCCTAATACAATCAAATAAATAAATAAAATAAACTCTCTTTTTTTTTATGTAAAAAAAAAAATCTTCTTCTTTTGCTCCTTTAGCTTTCCTCTTTACTCCCAAGTCTTTTTAAATATTCACCAAAAGCTTTGGCAAAATGTTTTCGCTTCGAATTCCAAATTCTCTTTTGGTAGGCAATTCCACAATAAATAGAGAATATTACCTGCACAATAAAGAAAAAGAACAAGAAAAATACCCAAGTAAAATCAAAGAAAATAAAAATCTAAAACCTAACCTAAAGGAAAGTCCCCGGCAACGGCGCCAAAAACTGATGCAGTTTTACAAGTGGTAAGTACAGGGGTTTGATTCTCGGACTTTTTTAAAGATTTGGTTTTTAGACAAAAAGATGGTGATTTTTATAAAACTTATAAAATAATGGAAATGCTAAAAATGATTTTTGTGTTCAATTAAAAGAGTCTAGGATGTCGAGATTCCATCACTACTACACATTCTAAATGATTATAACTATTCCCTATAACACTCTCCCAAAATTACTTAAGACGATTTAGGACAAATAATACGTCTCGGAAAATAAATCTTTTCAAGCAATTATTTTTCTCAAAGAATTAACAATCTTCTTCACTATAAAATGCTAGTCTCTACCATAGAATATATAAATCAATTATCAAGCATCATAGGACACATGGAGAAAATCATTATCGTTATGAATCAAGAATAAGGACCAAGAGAATTATTATAGAAAATAGTCAAAACATTTTAGCACACATAGTAGGATTTCCTCTCTAATCCTAGATAGAAATTTAGCTACTCATAATTAAAAATACTAACAAATAAATAAAGAACAAATGAAACTAAAACTAAAAATGGAAGCCTAGAGTGAAAGCCAGGAGCTTTCACTGTTTTTCACTGAAAGAAGAGGTATGGGATGGAAAGGTGTAGAGGTCCGGGGTGTCTCCCCCTGAATGGCTGAATTCGAGTTCTATTTATAGGGAAAAATAACCAACAATTTTCTGCTTTCAGCCCATGCGCATGCTATGTTCGATGGGTATCATCATGACTGCCAACAGCTCCATGTGTTGCTTTCCCATGCGCATTGTTGACCCATGCTCGAGCTCCTCCATCTTTCTTCCATTAGCTCCAACATCATCACGTTCTCTCTGCCAAACTCGAGTTCACCTTCCTTCACAGCCATAGCACGCGAGTAGTACTTTATCCTTTTCTTTATTTACTTCACATAAAGAAAGTAATCACTTCCTTTCTCGAGCTCGTACATATGATGGGTTTAGTTCACGTTATCACCCATTACTGTGTGTTGAGCACAACAGCAAACCGAGACCCAAGTTATCATTGGCAGCAGCAGCATGTGCTGAGTTTGTTTATCTATTTCTTTCCGACAACCGTACATGCATGCAGATGATGTTGTCTTCTTCACGTGCATGGAAAGTCCCTTGAACTTGCTCGACTCCTTGCCGTATCCGTTCTCTGCCATGATGCTGACGTCCTCACGTGCTTTGCATTCTTCCCATGACGTGTTTCCTTGCACGAGCTGTCTCCTCCCACGCCTGCTGTCAGCTCCGTAACCGTCGTCATTATTCCACTGAGTTCATCATCTCCTCGGAATTACTGCCAACTACTCGAGCCGCAACCAACATCTTCGTCCCTTGAACTTGCTCCAACTTCCGTCATTACTGCCAAGCTCATAGCTAGCAGCAACTCCATCGACTACCCTTCAACTCCCTGTGATCTCCTAACGGCAGAAGCTAACGCCCGACATCCTTCATGCTGTCTCCCTGAACTTGCGATAATATTGCATGAAGAAGATGGTGACGCCCGGAGTATTTAAACTGGGTGCCATTAACAATACTTGAATCTTGGCAACCCCTTAGCACAGAGACTGACTGCCTTTAGCATTTCCTTTGAATTGTGTCTGGCCCTTAACAAGAGGGTGCCCCTTAGCCACATGATGAAAAATAGAAATGACGAATAATGAATATGCTAGTGTCTCACTAGCCACATGATGAAAAATACCATCATCAATCCACTGACGAATAAAACCGACTTCTTTTCGATGAGTAACCTTCCAAGCGTCTTCACTTGTCCTCTTAGGCTTTACTCCTTTAGTCTCTATTGGACCATAGAGATCTTTACAATATAACCAGTCTTCAATCTTCGCCTTCCATATCACAAAGTTCTCACCGGTCAAATTGACCATTTTATTACTAGTGCTAGCTTCCGTCATTGCACAGGATTAGCTCAACCCAAAAGCTCTGATACCACTTGTTGGGGGAGGCTTACGAAATCCGAGACGCTATGCGCAATACGAAACCTACATAAGCAATGACATACCAATGCGGAAATAACACAACTACGCAATATAGAAGCAATCACACAATACCGGCAATTACGTGGAAAAACCCGTCCAAGGTGAAGGGTAAAAAACCACGGGAAAATCTTCCACTATAACAATAATGGGTTACACACAATTCTCCCAATTTGAGGATACACTCTACTTCAAGGTGCCTATAGCACTTGGATATCAATTTGCCTAATTACACTCACCCCTAAGGATGGATCAACAATTCATTCACATATAATATGAGATTCACTATCAATTTGAGAATAGAAGTGATTTGAGATACTTACTACTAGAGTTTGAACAAACCCTAGATTTTTCCCCCTTTGAAGAGATGTGGAAATTTATCAATCAATCTTCACCACAACAAGCAAAGGAACCTTTGACAAGAACCCTTTCTTCTTCTCTTCAAGATACTCCAAACTCACCAAAGATTGGTGGCTTAATCTCTCTACCTCACTCACTCTCTTTCTCTTCTTCCTCTCTTTCTCTTTCATCTCAAAACAAGAAGAAGCTAAACTCGTAACACAAAAAAGGTCTCCTGATGCCTTTTGTTAACAAAACACATTCACAAGGCATGTGTTAAGCTCATCCCTTAAATGGTTAAGGGGATACCTCATTTGTTGGGCCATAAGGCAGTGACCCCAACACTTTCCATACTTGGAGCTAGCTTTAGGTCCAAGTCTTTCCATACTTGAGACTCTTGTATTTAGAATATCTTTGCTTAGAAGTCATTCCATATAATGTATCTCTAGTCATTATAAATACAAGTGGAGTGCACGTGCGTTGCACGTCGGCCTACAACAATTTATATATGAATTTTCCATGTTCAAAAAACATGACATGACACGCTGAAATAAAATGTGTTATTTCACCATGTGCACACACTATTCTTTAGAATCTATTCACTGTAGGTTTAGCATCTAAGCCTAATACCATCCCTTGCATTGAGAACTCAAATATTCCGGGCTCTTCCCACCGTATACAAACAGTCCCTTCATTTTCTAGGAGATGTTGTCCAAGTAAAAGCTGCAGAACCCTACTCTTGATTCACTTGAATTGAGAACTCAGCTGTAAAGGCTTGCAAACTCACGAATCTAATAATCCTTCACAAATTCCAATTTATATTTGCAATTTCCACCTATCATAAGTTATGGACTCCTCTTTGCATCTATATCTTTCTTCAAGCCACATAAGTATGTGAACACTCTACTTACCAGCATAGTTATCCCAAAAGGAGTTGTCACCAAGTTGCAACCCAGCATTCCCATGTGGCAGGAGCACCTACACCTGCTACGGTACCATCAACCGAGCTTGCAAGTCCAGTTGCTGCTCTTCCAGCTTCAGGTGGGGACTCATCAACACCAAAAGATTCAAGTGATATTAAAAATGATGCAATCTTAATATCTCCATCGGCAACAACACAAACCAAATGGGTAAACACCCAATACAATGAGTCCCTGCAATCCACAACAAAAAATCTGCTCATATAGTAAATGTTGATAATGTTGTTGAATAACAAACCATCCAAAATCCCGATATAGCTAGGGTTGATGTGTAAGCAATTAGGGTATCGAGAGAAGAAGTTAAGATCTGCGAAAATTGAGAGGAATATATTGAATCAGTTTCATGACCAATTTGATGCAGCTGCAAAAGGGGTGTATAGTGTATACATTGAATAGAAATTTTTGCACATCTCCCCCATACTAAAGTTTTTCTGATTCCAATATTAGATATGAAAATTAGTCATCCATTCAATCTGGCAAGTACGTTTCAGTTGACATAATAAATTGAGCATTATGAAGACTCACACCAATCCCTTTATACTATTAACATCATCTCTGATGCTTACCAGCCCCAAAACCATGCCAAAGCCGACTCTGCATCCCACACCTGCTTCAATATTCTTAGCTCCAAACTAAATATGATACCAAAAAACAAAAACATAAGAAAACGCAGATTGAAAACATTTAAAAAATCCACAATTCCTTTTTAATCCCATAAAATTAAAACTTACAGTGTTGTACACATGCTTATATGCTGAAAATCTCCAAGCGATGGGAAAGATGAGGAATAGTGAAAAGAAAGGAAAAGAGTGGAGTTGCGTTGAGAATAATAGATGGAAAAGGAATCGCTTGGTACATCAGGGATGAATACCCAAGCATGTCTCCGTACACATCTATATAACAACCTTTGGAAGAATTATACCCTTCTATCCAGCAACGCTGACCAAAACTCAAAGTATCTGCATAAACACTACTATGTACCTAATACGTCATTAGTAACCAAAATATGTCCCTAATCTACAATTTACTACACTACAGCTGTCATGATACAACCTGCAAGATTTAATTGTGAAAATATTTTCCTTTGGGTATTCTGATGTATGACCATGAACTAATGTCAACCAAGACTCACCAAAGGTTGATGTTTACTACTTTGCAGTACGAAGTTAGCAACTCTACATTAGGTTTCTAGTCAGACCACTGAGAACTAATCACACAATAAACTTTCACATCTCTACAATAAATTTCATTCAACAATATCTGAGCAAGGTTTAACTTCTGTTTGGAAGTTTGAATAAGAACCAGAAACCAAGTAATAGGGCTTTCCTATTGAAGGCTTTCAAAATTGAGCGCTGTTTTTATTGGTGTTTGGTTAATATTCGTCGAAAATATTCCTGCTAGCCAGAAAACAACATGGAATCTACCAGCTAGCTTTTCCTACTGATGTTTTGTAAGTACTTTCAAGTTTTTTCTTTTTTTTTTTAATATATATAGAAAAGAAATCAGAAAGTTTGCTTTCAAATAGAGGGAAATAAAAGCACATTTAAATCTTCGTAGCAAATGCAGGACATAAAGTTGAGCAAATTATGTTAACTTTATGTTAGTTTAGGGTTTAGGATTTGCTTTTCCAAGTTCTAATAGGTTTCATAATTTAGTTGATTTCTTTTTCCTAGTACTATGATGAATTATTGAAGCCTATATAAGAAGGAAGGCTTAGTATTGTAGAGAATAACACCAGTGTTGAGTTATTTTTATCAAACTAATTTTCTTCTTAGTGATTATTCCCCGGTTTTTGCAATTCCTTTTGACAATTCATAGATTGAACACGAGTTAGGATTTCATTCTGAAGACGTGCGAAAGAAAACAAGTAGCTGAAACCACATCCTAGCTAGTTAGTTCAGCAATAATGGATGTGAAGAGGGGTTTTACTAAAGTAGAGGATGAATATTGTGAGATTGTTGCACAAGAGATGCAAAATTTGACATCTGATGCAATTTACGAGATATTAATCAGAGCATCATTCAGTACACTTCTACGTCAATCTCGAGGGGCAAGTTTCAACAAACCCATTCTAAGAAAACAATTGCATCCGGTCATTTTTTTGAAGTTACCTCCTC
The DNA here is from genome assembly GCA_023529315.1 of Papaver bracteatum. NCBI lineage: Eukaryota > Viridiplantae > Streptophyta > Magnoliopsida > Ranunculales > Papaveraceae > Papaver > Papaver bracteatum. Next base: position 25,708 of record JAJJWX010004853.1, read on the forward strand.
TACTGGCCGGAAATCAATCAGCTTTCTCCGAAAAAATAGTGCTCATGAAAAGAACTATAAATTATCGCAAGAAGAGCAATCTCCCTCTTCAGATTTCCTGCCAACGGAAAAAAGTATTACGGTTGCAGGTTCATCTCTTTTTAATTTTGCTACCTTCAGTTCTAATCTGTTGCAAAAAAATTTATGTCTGTCATTTACACGTAAGATTTTATTTTAATTAAGTTTGTTAAATTCTTATTATGTCCATTTGTTTGGCAATGAATTCAGCGAAATTCCACTTTGCAAATCAAATCTATACGTATAGTATAATGATTATCGCTTAGAACCCCATCTAATAAGGATGGTGGCAATTTCCAGTCAGTCAAAAGTTTTCGGAAAATCCAACTGTACTACCGAGCATAGCCTTCTGGTGCCTGTATGCACGCACTCAGTCACATACCCTTAAATATGTATCTAGTGTATACGGAACCGGGCTTTTTTTCCCGAATGTGTTTGTTGCTTCATCTGTCCAAAGAAAACCATCCTTGTTGAGCAGTTTCGCAAGTTTACCTCATCATGTGGATTTGTCAACCTACGATGAACATTAATTCTAGATGTATCCGTGACAGGGATAGATTATGTAATCCATAAATGGGGAGATAAAACGGCGTGGTGCTGAAGAACACTGCAATTCTTGAGTTAGTTTGTTCTCTCATATCTCTATTATGGAATTTAGGATTTTTTTTTCTAAGTTCTAATAGGTGATCATATCCTTTTCCTTTTCCTATTACTATTAGGAATCATTGAAGCCTATCTATAAAGAGGAGAATAGTTAGTCCGTTTTCTCATCTCTCTGACCTGCAAATCGAAACCCTAATTTGGTGCTCGCTCTAAAGCTAAGAAGAAGAAAAAGAAGAATCATCAATGTCAGGCTATCCAGAGGATGTGTATCTTGAGATCCTCGCTAGACTACCAGTGAAATCCACATATGTATGTAAGTGCGTTTGCAAGTCTTGGTTTCAAATAATTTCTAATCCTAATTTTGATCAGATGCACCTTAATCATGCTAATCAAAGAAACAAAACTAATCTATTAGTTAAAAGTCACGACAAAAGGAGAGGACAATACGGAAAAGACGTAATGTATTCTATAAGTTATGATTCGTTATCATTAAGTGAAATCCAAGGTAATAATTTTGTTGAAATAGCAGATTACCCATTCAAAATCACAGATCATTCAGATGAATTGGTTGATTCTTGTAATGGCCTGGTTTGCATATATAGCTACCCAAGGGATTTCTTTGGTGTTTGGAACCCGGCTACTAAAGAGTACAAGATAATAATACCAAACTCAACAAATAAATACGGGAGTGGAAGTGGCTTTAAATGCATGCTTGGTTTTGGATATGATCATAAAGCTGACGATTACAAGATAATAAGTATCGAGAGTGAAGTTGATGGACTTAAAGACAGTTCTTTAGTTGAAGTCTATACATTAAGATCAAATTCATGGAAAAACTGCCGAACTGTGCGTTACATGTTACCTTACGGTGAGCAAGTAAGTGGGCTCCTTGTTAATGGAGCTTTGCATTGGTTTGTCCAAATGCGTAACAAGAACTCCTTGTTAATAGTCTCTTTTGATATCAGCAATGAGAATTTCAATGAATTGCAACAACCAAAAGAACTTTTGGATAGTGACCAACAAAGGATTATAGGAGTTTTGGATGGGTATCTTAGTGTACTTGTTAAGGTTGTTAGAGGCTGTTTTGAAGTTTGGGTGATGCAAGATTATGGAGTTCAAGAATCCTGGACTAAACGTTACATCATATATGATGCGGAGATTATTAACAGCTATATTTATTTCAAGCCTATGTGGTGTTATTACACAGAGATGGGGGGTGAGATATTATTACACACAGATTTTAGTCTGGAATTGTATGACCCAAAACATGGAAGAACTAAAGAACTGGATATGTTCCGTATAATGTTTTGGAACCAAGTTAATTATTTTGAAAGTTTGGTTTCACCTAACTCTGGTACTTATGTGGAGTAATTAACAAAGATAACAATGACAACAAGAAAACTGTGAGAGTATATCTTAAGTTTTTACTTACAAGTAATATATTGTACTAGATTTTTCTTCTGTTTCTTGTGTTTTTGTTTCTCATCAGTATTGTTTCAAAAATCCGTGATGAAATTATGTTCCGATTGCGACGATGAATAATACTATTAATTTTGAAAGCGTACTTTCACTTGACTATGATACTGATCTGATGTGTCTGAGGATTCACAAAGAAGACTACTATGAAGAAATATATGAGAAAGAGTTATCATAATATTTTGTTGTGATACTGGATCTGCCACTTCTAATTCACAAAATTATGACCGTAGTTGTTGTCTTTCACGATCACGCAAATTCGCTTTTGGATTCTACCGCTAGGATCTGATTGTGGTGATCCATGTTACGTATTTGTACATGGCTTGTTGAATCAGCCGGTTATATCCTCGTTTGGGTTACAAGTATAGGATTGGATGGACTAAGCTCTAGTATTTTTTAAAATGTGGGGATCAAGTTCTAATATCGGTTTATCATTTGGTATTGGATTGTGCCTTGCAGAAGATACTTTAAGGGCAGCAGTTTACTTATAATTAATGTTCATTTTTTATCTTCACCGTAGAAGAAGTTTCTACAAAATACTGTTTCATTTGATTATTTTTACATTAGTATAAGAACTATGTATAACTTGGGGGAGTTCCTTTATGTACCCCTATAAACACTAACGATACCCCTCTAATTAGTTATGTTAGTTAAAAATCAGTTAGCCTAAAAATTTAAAAATTATTAGATTTTTTTTTTATACTCATACCCCCTCCTTAAAAGTGCTACCTAACCATAAGCGTTCCATGCTTTCCGTGAACGCGAGGATCGGTGTGAAATTGGGAGAAAGTTGGTGAGTGGGATAGGGGATATGGTCCATATGGATAGGTGGTGGTGGTGGTTGTTTGTCCCTGAAGTAGTTAAATGTATTTGTACAGTTTGAAGCTCTCTACATGATTACATGATTACTGATGGAAAAAATTTATCATGGTAAAGAACCAGGAGCCTGTTCTTGTGAAACCAGTAGCAAGGTTACTTGTGGCAAAGAACCAATTAGAGAAATCTAGTAAAAAGACTATGTTTCTGTGGGAGGTTTTTTGATTGATGATGTGATTTACCTACCATGATCATCAACACTCTAATCTTAAATTGGTCAACTTATAATGATGATTTATTTTCATATTAATGTACACTAATCAGCCAAGCTACAGTGGCGAAGAATTTCTAATTTTATGAAGAAATTTGGAGATTGGATTGTGCAGTTAGTTTGAATTCTTCTTGAGGTGAGAGTTCTGGTGGTATTTAAAGACACTAGTTCGTTCGGCTTCCAAAAGGTATAGGCTTAGTTAAGTACCCCGTATTTTCAATCTGTGAAGAGAGGGAAGAATAAGAACTCCATATCTTCGTCAATTTGATACAAAGATAAAACATATGGATTTCTGTTTCTCTGTTGGGGGTATAAAATTTTAACAGCTGATGGGGTAGGTAGATAAGTTTTGTGGGTACACAGATAAAGGGGTACCGTTAGTATTTTTGGGATATATAGAGGAACACCCTAACTTGGGGGATGGCTGAGTGGCTTAAGGCATGGTTTCTCTCCACTCCTCTTCCATTCAGTAGAGTCTCTTCCTTTCCCAACAAGAAAGTAGCCATTGATGTTGTGCAATTAGCCACACACATATGAAATGCTTTTCAATGGTCTAAAATTTATGAATATCCTTGGTATAACTGTAAGAAAAATTATAATTGTAAGAAAAACTTAAAATAATCCCATTTCTCCTTGTCATAAGAATCGTCCACACTTAAATTAGGTCCTATTGAGGTATGGAGGGAATATATATTTTGGGACAGTGACAAACCGGTGATGCCACTGTACAAACTACAAAGATCATAATGATTTACGTTTGGTCATGTAACCAAATTCTCCAAACTGATCCATAAAACCGAGTAAGAAGTAGATGGGCTTGTTTATGCCCATATACGTGTAACAATAAGACCCACTTCTGTTTTTCGTTTTATAATTGTCACGCAAGAATATAAAGAGGAGAACATATATTTCCGAGCTCAAAGTTGAAACCCTAGGTATTTTTTTGCTCTCCAACTAAGGAGGAGACAAAGAGCATCAATGTCAAGCTTTCCGGAAGATATCTATCTTGAGATCATAGCAAGGCTACCGGTGAAATCTACTTAAAGATGCATCAAGAATTACCGGTGGAATTATGAAGAGATGCAATTCATGAAATAGATTCATGAATTTAAAGATGCAATTCATGAAATAGATTTGCCATTCAACCTTTTAGGCGGTGTGGTTGATTTAGTTGGCTCTTGTAATGGCTTGGTTTGTTTGAGGAGCAAAAATGACAATTTAGTTTGTCTTTTGAACCCGGCCACTAAGGAGTACAAGAAAATACCGGAAAATAAAAATGTAAGATCCTACTATGGTGACATACATGATTTTGGTTACGATGACAAGGCTAACGATTACAAGGTAATAAGTATTGTGAGTGATGATATGGAGACTTCGTTAGTCCACATCTATTCACTAAAATCAAATTTTTGGAAGAACAGTCAAACTGTGCCTTATTGGTTTAGTTGTACGATAAATAGTGGGGTACTCTTTAATGGAGCTTTACATTGGTTTGGCCAAGCGTGTGGCATAGACTCCCAGTTAATAATCTCTTTTGATATCAGCCATGAGAACTTCAATGAAGTGCCATTAATAAAACAGCTATTAGATTATATGCAACCAGACGGGTTTACGACTATGGGAGTTTTAGATGAACGTCTTTGTGTCGTCGCCAGAAATACTATTGAAGTTTGTTTTGAATTTTGGCTGATGCAAGAATATGGAGTTCGAGAATCTTGGGGAAAACGTTTTATATTATGCCACTAGAAAATTTTGAAGAACAACTTTTATTATACCCTTTTTAGGCCTATATGGTATTTTAACAATGGGGGTGAGATATTATATTGGAGTGGTTTTGATATAGAATTGTATGACCCAAAACATGAAAGAGTTAAGCAATTAAATTTGAGTGGTATAAGCAAAGTGGATTATTTTGAAAGCTTAGTTTCACCTAATTCTGGGCTGTACGCAGGAATCAAATCCTCAAAAGTTGATTTTTGAACAAAGTGAATTATTTTGAAAGCTTAGATTTACTTAAAGAAGACCGACTACAAAAGAGTTGATTTTTCAATGTTTTATTTTCTTCAGAAACCTATTTGCGTACCCCATGGAAAATATCTAATTTTTACTTCTTATATATTAGTTACCCATGAGGCCACTTTGCTTTTGGAAACTACGTGGATGTTATGCTCTGAATTCTGATTCCCATGAATCTCATGAGCCGTGTTACTTTATTGGTATAAATGGCTTTTTACGTTCGCTTATTAAACAGACCTCTAAAAACTAAAAATAATTGACGTGAGCCCCCACATTGTCCAAAACTAGCATCCGGCAAATTTTCTGAAGTTCGACATTGTAACCCTCGTCGTTGGCGGGTAAAAATTGACATCCCAACTGCCGCAAATAATATTCTTTTTTCGGTAGAACCTTGACCTTTTGCAATTATTTTTTACCGCACCTGCAAAAGATTTACACCATTAATGAAATGTTATTAAGAGTGTTATTATTGAAGATCAAGGAATATATCAATCTCAAACACCAAAAGAAACTCAAAACTCCGAGCTAATTAGTAACTTTTCTTGCTCCATTATAGAGAAATATATCAATCTCAAACAACTACCTTTTTCCCAGGCTCCCAGCCATGCTTTTTTTCTTCCTAACAAAGTAACCAAGCTCACCCAAACTATGTAAACATTTTTTTTTGATCAGAAGAGAAGATATTATTGAAGATCAGAGAATGTACAAAATATAGACTAGAACAATAACAAAACATCAAGAGAATACGGTCACCCATTTTGAGACAGCATTTGAGAATTCCATATGAACTCTCTTCCCACAAACCGTTGCCCATGAAAGCACCAAAGACTTTACATCAATAGGTAAATTTTGATCTGTCTTGAACTTGTAATTTTCTTCAAAAGTTCTGCAATTTGTTTCTCTCCACATGACACAAATAACTGCAGCAGGAATGAAATCCCATACCACCCTACCAGAATGAGAAAGCTGATTATTGTGCCATGTATGAGCAAAAGAGAACAAATTTTCCGGAAACACCCACGTCCAATGATTATTGGGAGTCACATCATTCCAAATGTAATTTGCTACCTTGCAATGTAAAAATATATGCTCATGAGATTCAGAATTGTCTCCACATAGAATGCAAGAACTATAAATGTCCAAACCTTTATGATTTAACATGTCTTTAGAATTTAATTTACCATGAACTGCACACCATAGAAGGAAACTGACTTTAGGAGGAACACCAATTGCCCAAACAAATTGATGTGGAAAGTTATTTATACCCTCTGCAACAGTAAAAATCTTGTAAAGTGACTTGACTGTGAAGCAACCTGATGGATGTAAACTCCATGTTCTTGTATCAGGGAGATTGTTTGTTCAAGGTGGGTTGCTGCATATAATAGTAAGCAGGTTTGCAAACTGAGAAACCTCTGAACTATTCAAAGCCCTTTTGAAATTAAACTTCCAAGAACCGGAGTGAGAAATATGATCAGCTAAATTCCGAAACTGCATATTGTCCAACTTATAAAGAAGATTAAAATTCTTAGCAAGAGAAGTATTACCAATCCATTTGTCATGCCAGAAGATATCAACTCTCCGGAATGATGCACAAAGTTGAATTATTTTTGACCAACTCACTTGCCTCAGCAATTACCCTCCAACATAAAATCATATTTATTTCCTAGTTTCAACTAGCGACTCAAGAACTCAAGCATATTAATGATTTCTGGCCGGCAATGAAACCGAATGCACCAAAAAGCTCCATAAACCCGAATAGGAAATGTACAAGTAAACTTGTGATTGGAACCCAGTACATCTTTTGCATTCGTTTCTTGACTTCTTTGTCGAGCCTTACCTCTGCTGCAAAGTTATATGTATTCGTTTTCTATTATTCTAACCATTAGATCATGTGAATGTGATCATTGACGGATGTTCTCACTGTTGTCGACATCACATTTTTTCCATCCAATGGGTATCTGCTACTTTAACCGCTAGTTCAGGATGGATCATTTATGCTTCAATGGAAAATAATTTCCAAGTAAACTACACTTAGGAATCATTTTTATGCAAGTAATCATAGGAGTTCTACCAGCGCTCATCTCGGACCCTCAAGTTTCAAAGAATATGCTCGCTCTTGATTCCATATTTTAAGAAGGTAAACTAGCTCTATCAGCGGAAATTACTCGACTACTTGTCTTGAGATATCTACCATTTCACAAGATACTTGATTTTAGCGGTAAACTAAGCGATTGGTCGTCTTTGTCACGAGATCGTCTTTGCTGCGCGTCACACATCAACTAATGGGAACTAGTTCTTGGTTCAGTTTGAACTTACGATTGTGGAATTTCACAAGCCGATTCAACGATCTGACTTCATATCCACGAATCTACTCTAGACCAAGAAGAGTATCATCTACACTAAGAAATTGGAAAGCACGATTTTAGTTCCAGCATCAATGTCAAGACCTGGAAGATATGGACTCCTTATCAACTCGAGAAAGATTATCATCGATATCACTTCAAAAGTTAAATGCAAATTGACCTATCCTATGACTAGTTTACTTGTCATTTGACAAATTTACACCATCTCATAAGGCTTTTTTACCAGTTATACGAAGAACCAAAACATATTAGGCTAAGCTTTCCCAAATGAAGATCGTAAATTCTTGCTTTGACAATAAGATTATGGTTGATCTCCCAAAAGAAACAACTACCGTTGTAAATGGGTGTTTTAAAATAAAATTCAAAGATGATGGTTACTATAAGTGATACAAAGCGCCTTGTTGCTAAAAGGTTACTCACAGAAAGTTAATTTTTACTCAATGCCTTTTACGTAGTGAAACTTGTTACAATCACGGGTATTATTGCTCATGGCGACGACTATCAAAGGTTGGGCTTTCCAACTCGATGTAAATAATGCATTCCTTGAGGAGATCTTAAGAAGAAATCTCATGAAACTCCCACGGTCTAGACAAACAAGGTCGGACTAAAAATCTTCGCAACTAAATCTTTGTATGACGTAAACAAGCTCTAGACAATGGTTTCAAGCTTTCTTGATGTTATTATCTTGAGGTTTTCCAAAATCGCTATGTTGATAATTCTCTCTTCACATATCAAAAGGCAACACTCGATTTTTGTTTGTACATGTGGATGACATCATCAAATGAAGATGTTGTTGATAATCATTTCATTACCATGGTTAAATCGGTTTAACACTTTTTTAAGACTTGGGTTGGTATTTCTTGGGCATAAAGTTTTCTAGATCTCAAAAAGGGATTTTCTGCAACTAAGTATACAATGGATATACTCAAAGATCGATATCAAGCGCGAGTTTCTTCTTCCAGGATGCACATTTGAGTTCGTCTTGGCGATGGAAAACCATTACAGATCCTCCCATTCTGGTAACTTAATTGAAGTATTTGTTGTATCTTTCTGATGGATCGATATCAGTATCTTGGAATTTTGAAGTCAATTTATCAAACGCCTCATGCGCACATCTTGATCTTGCTAAATCAGTGCTAAGATACTTAAAGGCACCATTGGCCCATATTCATGTCCTCTTCGAGGCTTTACTCTCCGGAGGATACCCGACTCACGATTGGCGATTGCCCCTATGACTAAATATTGCTCTCTAGAGTTCCGCCGTTACAATAAGGTCATGGACCAATCTCATTGAACAAAGAAACAACCAAGCATTTGCTCGAGTCGTCCAATTTGAGCGAAATCTTAGTGCTCTTATAAATTTTGGGTGAACTACAATGGCTAAAATATCTTTTTGGGTTTATCCCTTGCACACTCCCTATCTTTGTCTCTTGTGATAGTCAGTGGCAATTCATATTTGCAGAACCATCTTTCATGAAGAACTAAACACATTGAAATAGACTACTTTGTTTGGAAATTATCAATGGTTTGATTACCTTCAAGCATCTTCCATCCGCAGATCAACTTGCAGACATATTCACAAAGCCAAGGAATGCAGCAGTTCAGCATCTACTTGGCAAATTGGGCATTAGCTCTGTCCCTCTGCTCCAACTTGAGGGGGTATTAACAATATATAAGGTCATATACTCGTATGGTGTATTGATAAGCAATCTCCTGAGTCTTCAGTTTTATAATAACTACAATGATCGTAAGTCTTAGTCTTGGTCTTTTGTTTCTAGTGATTTCATAAACCCTGACTGTTGTTGAACTAATATAGCATTGAATAAATCTAAACAGTTCTGATTTGGGACAAAATATCCTGTCTCCTAAATTTCTATACTTGTAATGTCCTTGTTTGCGTTTGTGGAATCTATAACAACTAAAGAGTTCAAGAAAATGCCAAACTCAGCAAATAATATGCTAGTATCGCTCAATATATACGTGGTTTTGGTTATGATCGCAAGGATAGCTAATGATTACTACGTAATATACGTGGTTTGAGCTTTATTTAATGTGGGATTTGGAAATGCCCGGTTCCCCCATCTGATTTTTTTCTCATAGCAGCCACATCCGGCAATAGGCAGTCAGCTACTCAGCTTTGCTTCCAAGCTATGTCAAGTGAAGTCAGCTTTAAATCAAAGCTGTGTTTTACAAAGTCGGTATATAAATTCAAAACCAGGAAAAATATGTTCAAAATCGAAAACGCTAGTTATATTTCGCCGCACCCTTCTCTGTCTCTCAAGATCTCTATCCCGCCATATACAAAATTCCACCTCCATATTCACCGCAGTCATTCTGTTTCTCTCGGATAGTACCAATGGAAAACAAGTTTTTTAATTTCCCGGTAAAAGGAAATTGTCCTTTTCTTCCGGGAAAAAGAAATTTTACTTCGGAAGAGATTTGTTTTCCTCTTATCGGGTGCGAAGATGAATCCCGGGTAAAGAGAGGTTTTGCTTGGGAAGGAACTGTTGCACATTTTGAACCGAAACTTGAAGAAGAAGATACTGTTCTCGATCAAAAAGCGAAACTGTACCGATTTGATAAAGATGAATATCAGTGGAAACAAAGAGGAGTCGGTTTTATTAAGTAACAAATACCATATGGTCCTAAAAATAATATATTAGAGAGAGTCTAGTCCAATTGACCTAGTCAATTGTCTGTTTGGTCCTATTTGGTAATATAATTTATCATTTGGTCCTAAAAATTATAATTTGGTTCTACGATGATGTCATGAATGATGTAAATGTCATCTTGTAGTGACAAAAATATCCTTATATTATTGTTTGGTCCTAGAAAATAATGATTTGGTCCTAAAGTGATGTCACAGTTTTTTTTTTCTTTTCTTTCTCTTAATAAAAATAAATAAATAAAACTTAAAACCTAAATATCTTTTGAACCATATGTCTAAAAATGATAAATTATATATATTCGGAAAGCTCTCGACGATAGCTTTCCAACGAGTACCATTGTCGTTATGTTTCGGAGCTTTTAATTTTTGCCTTATTTTTTAGCTATAAAATGAACTATTATACGAGTTCATTCTACAAAATGAACTACTTTGATGAACTATTATATTCTGTAATGAAGTCCATATAAAAACCTGAAACAAACAGACTTCATTCCAGAAATGAAGTCTATATAAAACATATACAAAGAGATTTCATTTCTGGATTGAAGTCCATATAAAAACCTGGAAAAAAAAACAGACTTCATTCCAAAAATGAAGTCCATATAAAACATATATAAACAGACTTCATTCCAAAAATGAAGTCCATATAAAACATATACAAACATACTTCATTTTTGGAATGAAGTCCATATAAAAACATGAAAAAAACAGACTTCATTCCAGAATTGAAGTCCACATAAAAAGCCTAAAAAAACAGACTTCATTTCTGGAATGAAGTCCATATAAAAAGCCTAAAAAACAGATTTCATTTCTGCAATGAAGTCCATATAAAAATTAAAATCTCTGAAACATAGCGACAATGATACTCGTTGGAAAGCTATCGGCGAGGGCTTTCCGATTATATAAAATTTATTAATTTTTGACATATATTTTGAGAGATATTTAATTTTTAAACTTTTAAATATTAATGTAAGAAGAGAGAAATTAATAGATAAAATAAACAAGAGAGATAAAGCATTCATGTGAGAGGAAAAAATAGGAGAGGGAATGGTACTTTAGATATTTTAATAATTATGGACCAAATGGAAAAGGTGATTTCTGAAAGGACCAAATAGACATGGGACCACCTATAAAACGACCAAACCATATTTTTTTTCTTTTATTAAGCTTCTTAAACATAAACATACTGAGAAGGTTCGTTTGGTCATGAGACAATCTAAGACGCTGAGGGTCTGTGCTAATCATCAAATTCTTCCCACAATTTCGATTGAAAAACATGTTATGAGTGAGAATTCATGGTTATGGCATGCTGCTGATTTTGCTGATGGTGTATTGAAAGAAGAAGTTTTCTGTGCTCGATTTGCATCCACGGGGAATGCTAAAGAATTTCAGAAGATGATCGCAGAGGCTGCTGCGGCTCAAATGCAGAGATCTGAAGAAAGCGAGAAACTGCTAAGGTCACTAGCAGCTAATCTTGGTTAAAAGAAAGAGGTATCTACACCTTAAAAGGGAAAGGATGAACCTGAAGGTGGAAGTCGAAACATAAGTGCTGGGAAGGACAAGGACGTGAACGGGATTCTGAAGTCCAATCAAGTATTTACTGAATTTAGAATAGGCTATAGTAAGGAAAGTTAGTCTAGTTTTTCAAGGAAAGAAAGTTCTGGTGGGTCAGTTGTCTGCTCCTTGATTAGTATAAATACAAAGATCATCATGCGACCTGTGTGTGGGATTTTACATATTGATGGACCTAAAAAAAGTTATTAAGGTTACGTCTATTAATTATGGAAAAGAAAACAAAAGAAAGAAAATTAAGCAATACCGAACCGATCCCTAAACAAACAATAGACCTCGAAATCAAAAACCTAGTTAAGTTCCTCCCGATTTAATGGAGAAGAATCAATGTCAAGCTTTCCGGAAGATGTCTGTCTTGCGATCCTCACAAGGCTACCAGTGAAATCATCATTTAAATTTTAGTGTCTTTGCAAGTCTTGGTTTCAATTAATTTCTAATCCTAGTTTCGTTGAGATGCACCTTAATTATGCGAAACAAAGAGACAACACTCGTCTATTGTTTAATACTTCTGGCGGCGGAAAGGACTGCACAATGCATTCTGTAAGTTATAATTCATTACTATTGAGTACAATCAAATATGATATTGTTGAAATAAGTGATACATTACGCTTCTCAAACTGTTTGGTTGATTTGGTTGGTTCTTGTAATGGCTTGGTCTGCTTAAAGAACAAGTTAAGGAATTTCGTTTGTCTATGGAAATACAAACTTAGCATATAATTACTCGAGTCACGTTGAATGTATATGTGGTTTTGGTTATGATCACAAGGCTAACGATTATAAGGTAATAAGTATCATGCCTGACGTTGATGGACCTAAATGCAGTTCTTTAGTTTACGTCTATACATTAAGAACAAATTTATGGAAAAAAAAAACTCAAGTGGTACCTTATATGTTTTCTTCCCCCAAATTAATTAGTAGGGTTCTTGTTATTGGAGCTTTACACTGGTTTGCCAAGACATGTAAAAGAGGCTGCAGGTTAATAATCACTTTTCAATGTAGTAGGCTGTTAAGCCATAAGAGAATGTACACCAAACTGATTATCAATGTAGTCGTTCTATGCTTCCGCGTGTGCTTTCCTCTCTCTTGCTCGATCCTACAAACTCGGTCGTTCATGAAACCTAGTTCACCAAACCGACCCATAAATCCGGATAAAAATAAGATAAATGGGTTTGTTTTAACCCATCCAAACGTACAAGTAAATCCCAGCTAAATATCAAAACCCTAATTTTTTTTCAAGTATAAATCGGAGAAGAGTTCTCTCTTTTCCAATCTCAATAACAAAACGGTGCTCGCTCTAAAACTAAGAAGGAGAAGAAGAAGAATCAATGTCAAGCTTTCCAGAGGAAATCTATCTTGAGATTCTCACAAGGCTTTCAGTGAAATCCACATATGCATGTAAGAGTGTTTGCAAGTGTTGGTTGCATCTAATCTCTGATCCTAGTTTTACTAATTTACACCTTAATCTTGCGAAAAAAAGAAGCAACACTAGTCTCATGTTCTCCGACCACAGTGGAGGGAAAAACGCCATGTATTCTATAAGGTATGATTCATTATCGACAGAAAGAGATAAAATTGTTGAAATAGATTTCCCATTCAAGGGTTTAGACAATTCAGTTGATTTGATTGGTTCTTGTAATGGCCTGGTTTGCTTATGGAAGGAGGCAAGAAATTTGATCTGTCTCTGGAACCCAGCCACAAAAGAGTAGGCAGACATTATAACGAACGCAGCATATAAAGATAGTAGCTACCGCAAATGCATCTGTGGTTTTGGTTATGATATGAAGGCTGATGATTACAAGGTAATAATGAGTATGACTTGTGACAATGGACCCAAGGGGAGTTCTTTAGTCGACATCTATACACTAAAAGCCCGTTCGTTTCAAGGAATTGTATTCCTTGGAATCCAATTCCTAGGGAATGCGTCTAATTCCTTGAACCGAACGGTGCAAATGAACTCTATGTAATTGGAAATTTTAATTCCTAGGAATCCAATCCCCTCCAAAATGATAGATTTCCATTGCATTGGTCCAATGATGCAATGGAATTGGATTCCGGGGTAAAAACAAAGGTATTTGAATTACCTCAAGCGAACATAAATTTTTTGGACTGGAATCAAATTCCTTGGAATTCAATTCCAAGAATTGAATTACCCCATAATTGAATTCCTAGGATTCTAATTCTCTCAACCGAACGGGCTATAAGATCACATTCGTGGAAAAACTGTCAAACTGTGCCTTATAAGTTTCCTTTCTTACAACTAAGTGGGGTGCTTGTTAATGGAGCTTTATACTGGTTTTCCCAAATCGAAGACAAAGACTCCATGCTAATAATATCTTTTGATATTAGTGTTTGTACCCAAAATTACTTTTGGGCACGAAACACGATGAATTGATAGTTTGGTGTGTTTTTAGGGTTAGAAACGAATTGAAGAACAAATAAGGAAGACAGAGGTTTAACGTGGTTCGGCATTGTTTGCCTACGTCCACGGACGAATCTCCTTGGGGAGTGATTTTGTATTGACAGTAAAATTACATAGTATGTTTTTTCCCTCTTGGCTACCCCCTCTTTTCATTTCTGCTCTCCCTATTTATACAATGTAGTAACTAATTTCAACATAAGAATAAATCGCATTAACTGCCCCATTCATGCCTCCATATTCAATTCTATATGAAACGGATGGAATTAATTATGCATGTCCAAAATCTACAATTAGTCTTTGCATGATGAAACTATTTGCAATTAGTGTTGCACGGCTGAAATCTGCTGAATTCAATTCGCATGCCTTCATGATGATTTATGGCTGAAATCGCTAGAATGAATGTTGCATGGAATCGCACATTCATGTCTCCATGTATTAATTATGCATAATGGATGGGTAATGGATGGATTGTTGCTAGGCGAAATTGGTCGAATCCGTTCTTTGGACGGATGCAAGACATAAAATTGGCTAAGGGTGCGACTGACTTCGATAGTTGACCGTTGGTTGACTTTGACCATTGACCTTGACCGGATGTTAACTTTGATAGTTGACCGACTTTGACCATTGACTGGCTTTGACCATTGACCGTTCTGTGCAGGCGAGTGGACTTCTTTGGTTGACTGGTTAGCGGGCTTGAATGAGGACCAAAAGATGATTCAAGTAACAATTTGGCCCATTAAGTAGTATTTTTACTTATGGTACAAACATCGCCCCCTCTTAACCTCCAACTTGTTGGGGGTTAAGAAAATTCCGTTTTCCTTAGTCAATGATAAAACTCGCCCCCAAGTGTGGATTATTGAAGTTGGGGTGATTGGTGAACTCCCGTGGTTGTTTGCGGAAATCACAATCAAGACGCCTCCAAGTGAGGTTATTGTGATTGGGAGAATGGAGGGAAGAAATTGTGCATAAACCGTGAATGATGAACAAGACTGAAATGACAGCGTGATGCTGGAACGGAGTGATGTTGTAAATGAGCGATAACATCATTGAGTGAAGTTGGCCTGCAACAGCTGTAATCAGCTGGACTGCGGTAACAACGAGCATAGCTAGACTGCATCAGCTGCGTTCAGCTGGAATGCAGCAACAACGAACAAAGTTCTACCATCAGAATTACCGCGTTTTCAATGGATCGCAGAATCGCGAGCATAGATGGACTGCATCAGCTGGAATGCAAGAAGAATCGACAAAGGATGCAGCCAAGCGTTCACCGAACAGAAGTCTGGACAAGGTTGAAAGCATGCTACGATCACTGGAATGCATGCAGGACAAAGTTCCATCGAGCAACGGTACGAATTTGATCTAGGAACCGCAAGAAACGCTGAATCGATCGCCTGGAATGAAAGAACGGACAAAGTTCCATCGCAATAGCCTGCTTTCAGCTGGATTGGCGAGAAATATGAGCAAGGTGAACTGCATCATTCGAGATCAGCTGAATGCAAGCAGCAACGGACAAAGTTCCACTACAAGCAGCTTTTGCATTCACTGATCGGCATCAGATTGTGATCGATCTGGATTGCAGCAGCAACAAATAAACCTATACTGCAGCAGTAAAAATTTAGCTGGACTGCAGCAGCTGCTAAGGGACTAGACTCAAATAGTTCGATAAACATAGGTGTAAAAGTTATAAATAAAACTAGACAACATCAGTTGCGTCCAACTGAGTGTTACAGATCGCATCGGTTGCGTCCAATCGAGTCAGATCTAGTAATCGGATGCATCGGTGGCGTCCAACCGAGTGCAGCAGTTGCCTTTGAACTAGAGTACAATAATTTAATCAATATAACTATGGAAGTTTAACATTACTGATTGTAATAATTGTGTAACAAAATTAAGCGTAAAAATATTATGGTGTATGCTCGCTCCCTCTTAATCTTGCAATTCGTTGGAGGATTAAGAAGTTCGGGTTACCTGAAGTTTCAATTTTCGGAAGCTGAACTCCGCATCGCATTTAGGTGCTATGTAACTTTCCCCAAATCGTATAGAGTGTTTACGCAGCCTGTCCCAAATGAGTCATTTCAAACCATGAGTTGTCACATATCTCGCCCCCAAGTGATAGTTAGTCACGTTGAAGTGATATGCAACTCGGCCCCAGTAGATAGTGATTGTCATGCTTCCC
Organism: Papaver bracteatum; assembly: GCA_023529315.1. NCBI lineage: Eukaryota > Viridiplantae > Streptophyta > Magnoliopsida > Ranunculales > Papaveraceae > Papaver > Papaver bracteatum. The sequence continues at coordinate 42,145 of JAJJWX010004853.1, forward strand.
AATGCTCGCACAAGGGCGCACTGCCTTGCCACATTTTACTCGTGCATGGAATTTTGAAGATGTCTGCTATCTAGAATTCGCACGGGGGGCCAATCCCACTATTACAGATGCGCGCAGAATTGAAATATGTGCATCCCCTCGTTGAGAAAAATGCTCGCCACATTAAAGGTGTCTTATTGAACAAAAATATGCATGAATATATGAAAAAGAAAAAATATGTAAATTGTGTACTTACTATATACTTTCCATATTGAAAATGTTACTGCGACTTCGTTTATGAAGTGATTAGGATGCCCACTGGCTATGACGTTGTTTTCCAACGACGATGATTAGTATAGTTGCCTTAGCATTTCGTCTCGACTTAGTAATTGATTTGTCTGTGGGACTGGAATGCACCAGTTAAGTCCTAAACTGGATTGAAGACAATTTCCATGGAACTGTATTTTAGCAGCTTTGATTAGTTGTTCTGTAACAGTTATGCATAAAACTGGAATGAAGGAGCGGTGAGGAAAACTGTATTGAAACAGTTTTGGGGAAAATTGGACTATAGCAGTTCGACCAACTGGACTGTAGGAATAAAAAGGGGCTGCGGTTGTTCGATCAACATGCCAGCAGCTGTTGCTGTGAAACTGGATTATAGTAGTTCGACCAACTGGACTGCAGCAGTTCGATCAACTGGACTGCAGTATTTTCGGTGTGAATGTGACCATTTCTGGTACTGTCGTTTTAAATTTCTAAAATTAAATTTTCTCCGAAAATTGGAATTTCACCTTCATGACGTTGAGAATTGACATACGATCTCATTGGGCCGAAAATCACTCCATTTGGATGCACGAAGTAGAAGTTATCGGTGAAGCAAAATTGGTCGGTTAGCCCCTTGCTCCAAACATGTTGTTGAACCAGAAAAATATTATTCTCTAATTGTAAAATTTCACCCTCATGTCGTAGGATATTAAAATGCGATCGCAACGAGCCAAAATTCACCCAATTCGGACGCGGGACGAAGAAGATATCAACGAAATAAATTTTTAGACCAATCCCAAGTGGGGCGTATTAATCCGTCAGGCTAACGTCGTGGGGCTGAAAAATTCGGGGCTACGTTATTAAGTTACATCGCGTCACACCGAGATACACCGAATCAGGGATACAGAATTAACTTGTGAAACGCCGCACCAAATCAGAGCCCGGAATAATTGCCTACGATTAATCGTCTGCATCGGATACTCTCACATTCATCGCCGATTGATCGGCGATTGCCGCCGGCTTCTGCTGTTGATTTTTTTTTTATTTTTTTTGAAACTTTTAGCGACGATTTTTAATCGAACTGTGATCTTTGTTATGAAGGCTTCTCGCAACGGCCTTCTGAAATGTGATCTGTTCCATTGCAGCTGTTGCCTTTTCTTCCTCGCAACGGTCGTTGTTACAGTTTCAGGAACTGTTGACTTTTCTTCTAGAACCGTTGTTGTTTCTTAATGGACCTTTCACCATGATTTTGCTGCACCTTTGCGGACTTTTCTGACACGCTTTTCCGGAGGTTTTCTCTTGGGTATTTAAGCCCCTACATATGTAAGCAACTTGTCACCTCTGCGATCATGACAGTAGCGATTTTGTCATACGGCAAACTCGAATAGGTGGATGACGCGTTATTTGAGAAGCAATTTTTTTTTTTTTTTTTTTTTTTTGAACTTTGGACTTGAATATGTTGCGGATCAAACATCCTTACAACAATCTTGGTGATTTTAAAGTTGAGTCACTTTGGTGGCTTCCGATTCGCGATCTTCGGACTACGCAGATTGATCAACTAGGATATGAATTTGTAATTAACTGTCTGCAGCATTGTGATCATCTCGATCTTGCATGATTGGAAGCAAAACTTGGCCAAGACGTGTTGCAGATCGAACATCCAACAACAATTTTGATGATGTTTTTAAGACATCTTTTACTGTGGATCGAACGTTGTTGCGAGGGTTTTACCAGTCTTAATAGTGATTCTGTTTTAGTAGTTTCCGACGGTAATTATCTTTGCAGATCTTGATCCACAAATCTGGATTACAGCAGTTACGATCAACTGGACTACAATAACTAGTATGCTGCAGCAGCAATCAGCTGGACTGCAGCGGTTGAAATTAGAACTGGACCCATATATGTTGCGGATTGAACATCCAGCAACAATTTTGATGATGTTTCACTACATATTTTGTCGTGGACCGAGCATCCCAGCAGCACTGTCATCAGATTTTGTAGTGATGCGATTTCCAGCGGTATCCGTAAGTAATAGCTTCAACAAATCTGAGACAACAATTCTTGGTTGCAGTAGTTGCGATCAACTGACTCAGTATAAAGCGATTATACTATCACAAAAGCTGCGATCACTGGACTGCGACCATTATGATCAAATTGACTGCGTGATTTGCGATCAACTCGGATGAGCAGATGATTTTTCAAGATGGTCGGAATGCTTTTTCACGGAAACGATTTTGAAGCCTTTTGTACAACTTTTCTCAATGGGAGAATACGATTCCTTTTCTCGTATTCCCCTTAGTCGGCGCCAATGTTTGTACCCAAAATTACTTTTGGGCACGAAACACGATGAATTGATAGTTTGGTGTGTTTTTAGGGTTAGAAACGAATTGAAGAAAAAATAAGGAAGACAGAGGTTTAACGTGGTTCGGCATTGTTTGCCTACGTCCACGGACGAATCCCCTTGGGGAGTGATTTTATTATTGATGAAGAAAATTACATAGTATGTTTTTTCCCCTCTTGGCTACCCCCTCTTTTCATTTCTACTCTCCCTATTTATACAATGTAGTAACTAAGTTCAACATAAGAATAAATCGCATTAACTGCCCCATTCATGCCTCCATATTCAATTCTATATGAAACGGATGGAATTAATTATGCATGTCCGAAACTGCTACAATTAGTGCTGCATGACCTAAATCTACGCAATTAGTGTTGCATGGCTGAAATCTTCTTTGAATTCAATTCTGCATGCCTTCATGATGATTTATGGCTGAAACTGCTAGAATGAATGTTGCATGGAACTGCACATTCATGTATCCATGTATTAATTCAGCATAATGGATGGATCGCAGATCGATGGATCAAGCGGCGAGATAGATGGGCGATTTATGGACTAGATGGACCGGTCAATCCGGCGTAGCTAGATGGCGGAAGACTGGAAATTGGTTGGGAATCGGTAATCCGCGTTGCTAGATGCAAGACATAAAATTGGCTAAGGGTGCGAATGACTTCGATAGTTGACCGTCGGTTGACTTTGACCATTGACCTTGATCGGATGTTAACTTTGACAGTTGACCAACTTTGACCACTGACTGCTTTGACCATTGACCGGTCTATGCAGGCGAGTGGACTGCTTTGGTTGACTGGTTAGCGGGCTTGGATGAGGACCAAAAGATGATTCAAGTAACAATTTGGCCCATTAAGTAGTATTTTTACTTATGGTACAAACAATTAGCGATGAGAATTTCAGTGAAGTACCACAACCAGAACTATTAGATAGTACGTTGTCAAAGACTATGGAGTTGAAGTTGGTTTTGATGTTTGGGTAATTCAAGATTATGGAGTCCGAGAATCTTGGACGAAACTTTATAACATCATACCCCACCATCAGAGAACTCCGAAAAATTGCTTGTATAAGCTTATGTGGTCTTAGGTGGGGAGATTCTGTTCTGCTGGGGTGGAGGTCATCTAGGTTTTTTTGTATGACCCAAAACACGGAAGTTTTGAAGAACTACATTTGCGGGGTATAAGTTGTGTCTGGAGAAAAATGGATTATTTTGAAAGCTTAGTTTCACTTTAACTCTTGTCTATTTTGGTGTGTAGGTGGGTATCAAGAGGAAGAAGACTACATACCACCTGGGAATTTTGATTCCAAAAGTTCCTGCCCTTATTTTTCTCATTGTGACGAATATTCCATGCCTTTCTGACTTCTCTTCAAGTCCCTGCCTCATAAATATTTGTCCGGGTTAATTAGTATTTGGGTCGTAAGTTTTGGTATGTCTTTGAGTTTGGGTCGTAAGTTTGTCCGTTTTTGAGTTTGGGTCGTTGACCCCGTTAGTCAACGACGTCACTAGTCAAGCGGTTAGTCTAAAGTAATCTAGTTAACATTGATCTAGACTTAGCCTAATGTATTTACCCGGTTGTCGGGGGCTCTGAGTACCAAATTTTTTCGAGACATTCGTTATTGGAAGTCAGATATTAAGAGTTTGACCCCATCTTAGAAAGACGAAATAACCACCTTCCCACGCACTTTAAAAATCTAGATTGCGATTTGTAATCAGCTAATGGTGGTTCAAATGGTCAATCAAAGTATGCGCAAACTAGGTCACAAAAAGCTGCGAAAAACAAAATTCAAGATTTCAGCTCAATAGCCTGCTAGTTTTGGAGCTTGGGAATCTCTAATCTTCATAAATCCGATTGCTAAGACCTTTAACTCATTAAATACAAGACAGAGTAAAACGTTTTTAGTTAAGAAAGTGTCGCCTAAATCCCTACCTCATTGGTGCAGTTAAAGTACTTCATCCAACCACCCAGTTAGAATCTCAGACAACAGCGTCACTAAAACTCCCGTGGAAGAAAACTTCCGGAATACTGATTTTCTATCTTAACCTGGAATGTATGCTTTTCTCCTTTTTTCACCCCTTGTTGTCTGACGATAATAAAACTTGCACCAATAGGTAGGGATTTAGGCGAAACTTTCTTAACGAAAAACGCGTGGTATGGTTTAAGAGTGGTAGGATCCTCTATGTCTTGTATTTAATGATTTAAAAGGTCTTAGCAATCCCTACGGATTTATCGTGGGGAAAGAAAGGAGATCTTTAGACGTGGCATTAAAGGTTTCCCGGAAATAACAAAACTAGACTTCCCAAATTCTTTATTTGATGTTATTTGTCTATTGAACTGGTTCCTCTTAAAAATTTTATGTCGAGCTGAAATCTGTAGCTAACACTAACATTGTGAAACAGGTATATTGATGGTGGAAGGTTATAAGCGATTAAAACCAGTTTTGTGACTGTTGATTTCCAAGAAGAAGAATCCATGATTTTGTGACCATTAGTTTGCGCATACTTTTGATTGACCATTTGAACTCGAATCTAGATTTTTAAAGTTCGTTGGGAAGGTGGTTATTTTGTCTTTCTAAGATGGGTTCAAACTCTTAATTCCGGTCTGGAGAGCCTGGTGTGTCGACAACTGGGTAAAATACATTGGCTAATTTAAAAACCGAAGAGATTTTGGTTAACTTTGACTACCAGGCATTTTGACTAGTGATGTCGTTGACTAACTAAGGGTGAACCCTTAGGTGGTCAACGACCCAAACTCAAAAACGGACAAATTTACGACCCAAACTCAAAGACATACCAAAACTTACGATCCAAATACTAATTAACCCTATTTGTCCTAGACAGGAACATTGACGCCAGTATATATTGCTATGTCAGTCTAAGGAGCTTCCAGGTTACATTGCTGATGCTTGCTAAAAAACTGGTGAATGGTGACCCAAAAGCATTTCTCATGCGCTTATCAGTATGCTCTTAATGATTTCTGGTCAGTCATGAAAATATTCACCAAAAGTTCCAAAACCCGAGTAACAATTAGATAGATTACCCGTATGCAAGTGAGGCTAGTAGAGTGAAGAACCGAAAATATTTCATAGGGGTAATGGGTTTAGACAGAACACAAAGAACATTGACGCCAGTATATATTGCTATGTCAGTCGAAGGAGCTTCCAGTTACATTGCCGAATGCTTATCAGGCTCTTAATGATTTCTGGTCAGTCATGAAAATATTCACCAAAAGTTCCAAAACCCGAGTAACAATTAGATAGATTACCCGTATGCAAGTGAGGCTAGTAGAGTGAAGAACCGAAAATATTTCATAGGGGTAATGGGTTTTTTTCTGCCGAAGGTGCTCTAGGTATAACCTAGGCCAGCTAGAAAATCAAAAGCCGAAGCTGGAAAACAAACTGCTGCAATGTAATAATGTGACTCTAGGCTGATAGGGTCGGATGTGTTTATTTATTTTTATTTTGAAGATGTAATCCTTTATGTGTAAGGCTTAGCTTTGAGTCTGATTGAAGTTTGCTTCCTCTTTAGTACTTTTTTTTTAATTAATACTGTACAATTTACCTTTCTCCTCAAAAGAGGAAAAAAAATCTAGCTAGATGAATTCTATTAGCCCATTCATCCGTAAAAGTAAACCTCAGTTATATTTGCAATTAAAAAGAGAGAATACTTCTCTCATCTCTGACCACGAAATCAAAATCCTAGCTAGTTTGTATGGTCGCTTTAACACTAAAAAGGAAAATCCAACATCAATGTCAATGTCATTTATTCCAGAAGATGTCTACCCTAACATCCTCGCAAGGCTACCCAATGAAATCATTACTAACATATAAGTGTGTTTGCTGTAGTTGCATAAAATCCCACAACTACACCCGTAGAGATGATAATAACACAAAGCCTAAGTCATGGAAATCAACTCAGACGTTAGTGGATATTATACACCACTTTGAAGCTAATTTGATCTTCTCAAACACTTTGTATTGAATATATGATGTTCTTACAATGATCACAAAAATGTTTGGTATACAACAATGGAGGAAATAAAGCTAAGGTTGAACTCCAATAGCTTCTTTCTCTTTTCTCGAGAACTCTAATGGCTTCTTTCCCCGCCACTCTTTTTATCATTTAAATCCTTATATAGGCAAATATATCCACAGAAGACAACCAAAGTTCACATCCAAGATCTTTGTTAATTAGCTGATCTTATTTCAGTTTGTCTTATTCGCCAGGCTTTGGGGAGATGTCACTGTCTCTCGCGCTGCATCTTCATGTTCTTCTTGATGAATGTCATGTTATACTTATCGCGTGAGTGCTCTTCAGGCTTCTTCCTTATTATCGCGTACTTACTCTTCGCCTAATCTTCTTCCTCTTCGTACTCATGGTTGTCTTAGCTGGAGCGAAGTTATGGATTTGTCTTGTGCGATATTTAAGCTTCTTTGGAAGAAAAAGATTCCATATAATTTACTAAAATGATTTGCCTTTTTGTTTAAGATTAGTTTCCAAACTAATTTCCACCTTGTTGGCATAAAACCAGTTCCACATACCCCAAAATCAAAATGATTTCGAATAATGCAAGAATTCTAGCTTCGTGTTTGTGACTTTATTTCTTCTTTTACCCGACATTTTTCCGGTTTTTCCATATGATTATTTCCACGTTAAGCGACCTCTCCTTTTCTCGATCGACACATCTAGGTTTCCATTTTGACCGGTTACTGCTATATCCTATTCGCCTATTTTAATTAATACTTCTGGAGAGAAAGGCTCATCTTCATCTTCTTCATTTTACACTTTCTTCTTCCCTGTTTAGGAAGAACCTACCACCGTAAAATTTGTTTATTTGCGTTATTTTTTCAGTATGTCAAGCCAATCCAATATCCCTTCTTCCCATGAATCACTCCCTCGGTAAGTATATCTATGTTTGTGTTTTGCTTGGATTTGTAATGATCAACGAGTTTGGGTTTTTCGTGTTTCCGCTGCTAGTGTTTTTGATGTTTATCCAAACTTTAGTATTCCTATACCTGAATCTGCTGTCTCAGACCCATTCCTCCCAAGCCTCTAGTAAACCCTGCTGGTTATTGGAAAAAGGTTACGAGAAAGGATTCTCGCAAGCGGAAGCTTTCGCCTGGTAGGGAGGGTTCTCCTCAGTAGAGGAGAGGTTCGCATAGCGGGGATCTCATGCATGTTGTGAGTCCATTGAAACTGGTGCCTCTTGCTGCTACTGCACCAGCGAAAAATGAGATGACAGCAAGTTTTTCTCTCCAATATCTATCTACGCTTGGCCCGGAAAGTTCCGCCGTGGTTTATTCTTCTCCTGATACTGTTGTTATCTTAATTCATATAACTAGTGATGACATATAAAGATCGACTACAAGAAAACTTGTCATCGGCGACAAAATTCCGAGCGACAAATAAGATTTGGTCGCTAGAAATATTAAACGACGATCATTAAATTTATGGTCGCAAAATAATAGTTTCAGCGACATAGTTGAAAAATCGTAGCTAAGATGGTCTCCAATCCAAATAAATAGCGACGTAGTTTAATTTTGCAGCTAAATCGTACAATCAACGACCTAAACCGGTCTTATCGCTAAACTTATCCTTCAACGACAACATTATTGGTCGGTGAAAGATAATTTTAGGGGCGTACTTGATTTAGGCAGCCGAATAGTCGTTCTTTTAGCGATGGGTTAGATTCATGTCAATCAACAGATAATCAACACACAATCCACACGAGAATTTCATCTTGTGTGGATTCTTGTTATTCTCGGGTATATAGTATTCATCCACAAAAACTTAAATGTTTAAAGTTGTAGTTTGGTAGCCAAGGAGGATGAGACATGAAACTGCTAGAATTTGTTTGTCTCGTTCGACGGAGAATATTCACTTCGACGTCGATGATGTCTGGACTAGTTTGGCGTCGTGGGTACGTGGACCTCTGCTAATTACAAGGCTTAGTTATTATAACTCACCTTACCACGATCTGTTTCATTAAAAGAAGAAAAAACGTACCACGATCCTACTGGAAAGGATAAGTTAAACCAAGGTAAGAAACCTTTGTATCTCATTTTCATTAGCTAACTTCCCTAACTTCTCGATCGCTCTACTCTGGTCATTTTTCTTTTCTTTTCTTTCTATTAGTTTAGGGTTTTGATTTACATAGAAAGGCAGAAAACTTAGGGTTGATAATTTAGTCAATTAAATCTAGGATCTCCGAAAATTGTTTAATTTTTTATTTATTTTTTAGATTTTCTGAGGTTAGGGTTTTTAATTTTTGTAGTATCAGCAAGATATAAATGGATTTCTGATCTAAGTTGTTTTCCAACTTTGAGATATTAAAACGATACAAAGAAGACAATAATGATAGAGGATAATAGAGAAAGATGGGAAACTCGCTTTCGTAATTATAAAAGAATTGATAGTCACGAATGAAGGGTTTGATTTTTATTCATGTTTTAGAACATGGATTCTTATTCAGGTAAGTCGACAATCTATGTAATTTTATTCTCGTTCAATTTTATTAATTTGGGGTAAGTTAATCCCTAAATTTAAAAGCAATTTTTGATTTATTTGATAATCATGCCTCATATTTCTTGTTCACATTCATGAGGTATTTGTTTTTAAAGGTAGTGATTTCATGGGAAAAGCTTAGGGATATAATCTTAAAGGAAGCATCTTCTAACTATTTTTTTGAATATATTGTTCTTGGTCAAGTGGGTGCGATGTTGAGCAAAACTTTAGGTGTGATTCATTTATAAGTGTATGATTCATTTGCAGGTTGGGTATGTCCAGTTACTTGCACAATCCCTTACGCTTACGCTAAGCCTGGATAACTAACTTACCAGAGCCGATGTTTGAAATATTAGAGCAATTCATTAAGGGTTGGAAACGTATGCAAGACACAGAAGTGCCCATTAATGGAAGCTTATAAATTTCGTTTTATTCCCTGTCAATTGTCTTTTTTTTTTCTTTTTATATCTCTTCTCTTTACAGTGTATTAGATAGTATAGATAGAATATGTATTCAGATTTTGTTAAGTAGATTTTTTCTCTCTCTTTCTTACCTTGTTGGCATCTTGGAATATCTATATAAACAATCGTGAAAGTTAATATGAGTTTGATTTATGAAATTTCCCTATCAAAATTAATCCTCGCTATGTACTTATTTTCTACTGATAAGATATCTTCGACTACTGCTTATGATTGACCGTAACAAAACTCAGTGGCCGAATAAAGACTATTTTCGGCAAACAAGATTAGGTCGCATAAAATGATTTTTTAAGCGGCAAGAATTTGACGTCGCTGATGAATATATATAGGTGATAATACAATTTTGGGTCGATGAATCTTATTTCTCAGCCACGAAATACTATTTGGTCGCTGATGAAATTTTGCGACGAGAACAAAATTTGTGTCGATGTAACCATTCTGCGACGCACAATTACCGAAAATTTGTGCGATGATAAATTTTCGTCGCCAAAACGAATTAGCGATGAAATGTTCATTTTTTGCGACACCGAAGTTGGTCGCTAATGACCAATTTTCTTGTAATCCAATAACACAACCAAGACCGCTGGAGGTCCGAAGGCACACAAAGTCTTTTACCATCCCAATGATTGAAGGGTATCAACAATGATTGTCTCCTTTTTGTTCTTAATTAACGCATCTCAACATGTAGTTGACAGCAGTTTAGTACCAACAACTACTGACAGTCTGCAAATTCAACTTTCGCTTACAACAACAGCCAACATGGATCCTAACATAATGACTGCAAAGATAGCTCATCTTTTCCATCAACTGTTACCAGTCTAGTTCTACGCAGCCGCTGCAGTTCAATTTCTCATCAACCATTGCATCCCATTTATGAATCAACTGATGCAGCTTACTTTCAACAATATAATGGTTTGACATCAATCACTGTAATCCAGTTTCACTAGTAACCGTTTGGGTCATCTCGCGCCCGCAATCATTGCACTCCAATTTCATGTTACTACTATGTGCCAATACCACGCTTCCTTTGTAGACCACTTCAACCTTCAGTTCAATTTTTGTCTACAACAATAGTTCGTGCTGAACTGCTTCTCGTCGATCTTCCAATCACAATATCCTCACTTGGGGGCGACTTGGTTATGATTTCGGCAAACAGCGAATGAGGGTTTTCATCCACTTCAACAATAATTATCCACACTTGGGGGAGAATACTGTCATTGAATAAGAGAAACATAACTTCTTAACCCCACAAAAATTTGGAGGTTAAGAGGGGGCGATGTTTGTACCGTGAGTAAAAATGCCACATAATTGACCAAATTGCTACTTGAATCACCATTTGGCCATCATCCAAGCCTGCCATCTAGCCAACCGATGTAGCTACCAGCTAACTCAGTGCTCCATGAATTCAATGGACGGTCAACGGTCAAAGTCAACCTTAATTCAAAGGGAAAAGTCAACTATCGGTCAACTTTCAAAGCCAAATTGCAAGTCGCGCTTCTAGCCAGTTTCCATCGGTGCTTCCAACCAGTTTCCAGCTAAGTACTCTACCACGCTGCCAGCCAGCCTCCATCCATGATGTCAGTTGTGCTATCATCCAGCCTCCATCCAGTCTCCATCCATGTCTCCATTCAAGACTGTCTACCAGTCGAAGATCGTTAGTCGCAGTTAACGGTGAAAGTCAACCCTGCCAGTCAAAGTCAATGTCGTTGGTCAAACCCGCAAGCCCATGTGGATTTGGCCCGTTTCCACCGATCTAGTGCATAAACCCTAGAAGAAGATTCTGGATGACTTGACGACCATGCTGCAGAGAAAGCTCTGGAACATTCCAGACGTCTTCCTAGCCAAGTTACTTGAAGAGGAAGTTTATCTCGAAATTAGGGTTTAACCCATGTATTCAATTGTATAAATAAATAAGAATCTCAACCCTAAAAGGGAGGCCGGGATAGAAAAAAAATAAACCTAAAGAGGGATCAGAAATCATTATAACCCAACGTGGATGTAGGCAAACCATGCCGAACCACGTAAAATTCGTGCCTATCATCTTTATGCACTTTTTGTGTAAAACCCTAGATTTTAGGATCATCACCAAAATCATCGTGTTTAGTGCCTGGAAATATTTCTGGATACAAAACAGAAATATAAGATAAAGAGTTTTCATAATCTTGATATATTGCACCTGATGCTACTTCTAATTCACTAAAGCATGACAATAGTTGTGGCCTTTCACGATCAAGCAACATGGCTTCTGGAGAGAGAAACTCCGCAACCAAACAAGCCTACAAAGATCATAATGAATTAGGTTCGGTCATGTAACCAAATTAACCTAACTGATCCATAAACCCGAGTAAGAACTAGTTGGGCTTGTTTATGCCCGTATACGTGTAACAATAAAACCCACTTATCTTTTTCGTATTATAATCGTCACGCAAGTATATAAAGAGCAGAAAGACCTCTCGTATGAGTCGTATATCTCCGAGCTCAAAGTTAAAACCCTAGGTATTTTCTTGCTCTCAAACTAAGGAGGAGAAAAAGAGCATCAATGTCGAGCTTCCCGGAAGACATCTATCTTGAGATTTTAGCAAGGCTGCCGGTGAAATCAATAATTAGATGTAAGTATATCAAATCCTAGTTTTGTTGAGACACACCTTAATCATGCGAAGTCACAAAGAAACAACACTTGTCTATTGCTTAAAGATTACGACAAGAGTAGAGGGAGACACATAATATCTTCTGTATGTTATGATTCGTTATTATCAAGTGAATTTAAAGATGCAATTCATGAAATAGATTTTCCATTCAACTTTTTAGGCGGTGTGGTTGATTTAGTTGGCTCCTGTAATGGCTTGGTTTGTTTGAGGAGCAACAATGACAATTTGGTTTGTCTTCTGAACCCGGCCACTAAGGAGTACAAGAATATACCGGCAAATAAAAATGCAGGAGCCTACTATGATGGCACACATAATTTTGGTTACGATGACAAGGCTAACGATTACAAGGTAATAAGTATTGTTAATGATATTTATATGGAGGCTTCGGAAGTCCACATCTATTCATTAAAATCAAATTTTTGGAAGAAGAGTCAAACTGTGCCTTATTGGTTTTGTCGTACGGAAGATAGTGGGGTAGTCTTCAATGGATCTTTACATTGGTTTGGCGAAGCGTGTGACGAAGACTCCAGGTTAATAATCTCTTTTGATATCAGCCATGAGAACTTCAATGAAGTGCCAGTAACAAAACAGCTATTAGATTATATGCATCCAGACGCGTTTACGACTATGGGAGTTTTACATGAACGTATTTGTCTCGTCGTCAGAAATACTATTGAAGTTTGTTTTGAATTTTGGGTGATGCAAGAATACGGAGTTCGAGAATCTTGGGAAAAACTTTTTATAGTATCCCATGAGAAAATTTTGAAGAACAACTTTTATTATACCATTTTTAGGCCTATATGGTATTTCAACAAAGGGGGTGAGATATTATACTGGAGTGGTTTTGATATAAAAAAGTGGATTATTTTGAAAGCTTAGTTTCACCTAATTCTGGGCTGTACGCAGGAATCAAATCCTCAGAAGAAGAAGAAAATCAATAAGAAGAAGAAGATTAATCTTCTTTTTAGAGCGATAACTTGAAAACAGTTAAGCAAAAACAAGGAAAACATAATGCACTCTTTGGACTGGAATAGTAAATTTGAAGACGTGGTGAATTTGATTCTTGCATCACCAGAATTACTTAATGTTCCGTTCAGTTTGTATTTAGCCGGTTTATTTGTGTTCCAAATTTGGGTGTTCCTGATTACAATGTGGATATAGATATATTAGTTAGTAGAGCTTAGCGAAGTTACTGAGATCTCTCCCAACATAAGTTAGTTACATCTGCTACCATCAGTAGTACCGAATGCCTTGTGTAGCTGGTGATATCTACTCCCTCTCTGAAAGATATGCTTGGTTTCCTTACTATACCAATACACAGAAGGTTACGAGGAAAATGTACATAGCCAGAAACTCGCTAAAATAACTGCTGCACAGAATTGCAGCTAGGTATTATGATGAAAATGCTACTAATACATTTCTATATAGCCACCGCGTTGCAGCGGTTGAGTATGATGCACCTAAAAATAACATTTTGGACCTGCCATTCAAAAGGCCCGCAATATTAAACTTACTATATATCAATTCTTCTTACTATAAAGGGGAATGTTTATGCTGATGTGGCGGCACCATATTTATCTTCACGAAATGGTACAATAATAGAGTGCCACATGGCACATAGAAATTTAGGAAAGCCGATTGAAAAATACCCAAGTGTCATGCCATATACCAGAAGAGTGGTGTCTGTTGGTTTTGCGTAAAATTGTTGCCTAGACACGTCTTTTGGTTTGAGATATATTGTTACCAAAAGATAGTTTTCCGTACACATCACCAGGCCTTACGTACCGACACAACTGTTTCAGTTGTATTTATTCATTAAGAAGAATTGTTGACGTTAAATGTATTGCCTCTTCATTAAGATAGTTTTCCGTACACATCACCAGGCCTTATGAAGATATATTGTTGCCTAAACATTCTCCTTTATATTCTTGCCTCTTTTTTTTTTTTTTTTGCAATCTTCTCGGAAGGAGTCAAATATCTTCATATCTGCACAAGATACTCCCAAAAAAGTTATAGTTTTCCAACTGAAATCAATTCTTCTTAATATAAAGGAGAATGTTTATGCTGATGTAGCTGCACCACAAATCAAACTTAATCTGGCATCGATACATCAGCCAAATCATTTTCAATTTCATGTGGACGTTAAATGTTTGACGAAAACAAGAACAACGACCATACTGCTATTCCTGAATGATAGGTACGTGTTCACCATTTCCGATACATGTCAACCCTGTGGCTGCTCCCTTAGGTTTTCAGGATGTGAGACCTTGCAGCACAACATCTCTTATGTAAGTCAATAGGTAATAATACCTTCCGGTTCAAGTCTTCCTTCAGTGGGATTTTTTCTTTTTTTATCGCGCGACTTTGAAAATACAATTTCGTTTTTGGATTTTTGCAGAACCACAGCATAGTTATTAAAAAAAAAGGTGATTAAGGAGGCAGACGCAAGGTGTACAAAATTGTTCCAATTCACGCTTAATGTTGGGAATTTTCAGTTACGATGGCAAGAGATGGAAACATATTCATGGTGAGATACATTCTATCAGATGACAGTGATGACACAACTATTTATATCAAGTGATTCAAGGAATAAATATCTTATGCCAACAAGATGAAGAATTCTTAGAACCCGATTTTTTTTTTGCATAGATATACCACCCCGACTTACAATTAATTTAAAGTTGCATGCTGATATTCAAACCTTTCTAATTTGTTGTTGCATCCATATTCAAGTATTTTGGTGTTCTTATATTTGAAAAGCGCACGACATGAAATGAGGAAGAGCCAATAAAAAGTAAAAGAAACAGAAACTAACTGTAAATCCTATGTTAGTGAAATTCAGAAGATGCAGTCGAATCTGTATTGGAAGTATCCATTGAAGGCAAAACCTATAAGAAAATTAGAGTTCCAAAAGCCACACCAATCTGAAGTGGATTTGCGGCCTTTTCGTCCATTGTTCTATGGATTCTCTCGCTCCAATGGTATCTAGATAATTGCCGCTGACACTAAATTTTCAATTCTCCTACTTACTAGGACCTTTGATGTCTTTAGTAGTCCAGTTGGTGGCGATGGTAAAAATTTCAAACCACACCTGTTTTGCAAATCCTGGAACAACAAGAAATAATAGCCACATCATTCTGTTCAAGGAGATACGCAGGTTATACGATCAAGATATATAGTAAAAAAAAAATACGATCAAGAAATGAAGTTCACATCAGTGCGCGAAGGCCGAACATAATATATGAACATCATAAACGATACAAGAAGGAATTTTTTTTATTGATTTTTCTTTCGTAGATTTTTTACTTAGAGAAAAGAGTCAGAAAAGACATTTTCTTCCATCCCCCAACTCTCAACGCTCTCTCCTGTCCGCTGCTCTTTTCAAGGAAAGAGTCAGAAAAGACATTTTCTTTCCGTTGAGTTGTCCTTTTTTGTCCGGTAGCCCTCTTTTTCGGTGATTTTTGATCGGAAGTGACCGGATTTTATCTCTTTTGTGTTGGTTTTATGCTTGATTATTGTCAGATCTTTGGGATTATTGTAACTGTGATTCTAGTTCAGTGATTCTCTGTTAGCGACTCTTGTGTGGTGATTCTATTTTGGGGATTCCGGTTGGTGACTCGGTTTTGGTGATTCCGTTTGGTGGTTCGATTGTTTCTGTTTCTGCTGGTTCTTTGATCTTTTCCGTCGTCGGTTTTCTTCCTTTTCTCTCTTGGCTGGTTCGTCAAATTATTTGGTTTCCTGATTAATTTTTTGAGTAACCTTTTGTTTTTTATGTCTACTTTGTGCACTCTACCTGTTTGCTATAATGAAGAAATGTTCAAAATTGATGTCCATGGCAAGTATTACCATGTTCGGGTCCTGGAAGAGTAAAATAAACTCCATCTATTCCAAAGAAAAGAAACGTTTGAGGATTTGTATCAGAGATGATAACAATAGATGGAGAGGTAGAAGAAAATGGAAATCGCTTGGTGCGGTATTCTGGAAAAATCCTTTAATCTACACCATTAAAACCTATCTCAATAATAACATTCTTATTAGTAGAGAAAAATTAGGTCTTATAACTAGCTGCAGGTCTTCAATTGACATCAGTGTACAATTGAAAGATTATGATGCAGTGGAAAACAACTCGGTCCATGAAGAAGGTCTCGAGATCCATCGTTTCATTGCTAGTACTTTCATTCATTGCAGAAAGCAAAGAACTATGGGGCAAGCTAGATCTTCTCCAGCAAATCCCAACTGTAATGTTACTGCTTCATCCTCCCAACAGAACGCCAGCTTTTCTGGTACTAAATTTCAGGTTGCACAAATCGCATGGAGTCACCTACCATGGGAACTTTTAAGGAAGCTAACCAGGTTTCTCCAAAAATCCTAATTTTATCTTATTTTGGTTCATTACTGAGAAAAATCACTCTTTGCATATATCCATGTTTAAATTCTATGCTAAAATCGTAGTTTTTCCAAAATTTTCTTACCCTGTAGTTTCTTATTTTTGGCAATTCATTAGTTTATTATCTTGGAACTGTCAGGGCTTAGGACCCAAAACAACTAGACAACAGCTGGGTAAACTTATAAAAAAGCATGCGCCTAACATAGTTTTCCTATCGGAAACTAAGAACCCAAATGAGTTTGTTAGGGATACTCTAAACAAAAACTTGTTTTACAATATTGCATATCAAGCTCCTGTGGGGATTGCCGGGGCTTCTTTGTTGGGATAATTTCTGTTAAATTATCCATTACTTATCAAGATGATAATCAGATAAATTGCCTTGTTTGGAATGAAAAAACTAAATCTAATTGGGTCCTTACTTGTATGTATGGTAGTCCTTATAAAGACTATAGGAAAGCTAAATCTTGGGAAATGGTTAATTTTATGGGTCAGAACATGAACCAGCCTTGGCTGCTCTTAGGGGATCTAAGTGTCATTCTCCACCCTTTTGAAAAGAGAGGAGGAAAGGCTGCTAATGGAGACGAAATGAGGAATTTCAACAACTTAGGGCTGACTGACTTAGGTTTTTTGGGCTTCCCTTTTACTTGGTCCAACCACCAAGATGGTTGTAAACTTGTGGAAAAAAGGTTGGATAGAGGGATGGCTAATGAGGGCTGGATAACTACTTTTTGTAATGCTTGTCTTAAACACTTACACCCTATAGGTTCTGATCACTCTCCAATTCTTTTAGTTACTGATATCCCTATTACTAAAGGACATAGGCCTTTTAAATACTTTGGTTTTTTATCAAGAAGAAAGCCGCTTGTAGAGACATAATCAAATCTTCTTGGGACATTAAACTGCAGGGATCTAATGCTTATGTTCTAGCTAGTAAACTTAGAATGGTTAGGACAGATATTGGAAAATGGAATAGAAATGATTTTGGAAATATAACGACTAAGTTGGCTTCTCTAGATCAAAAACTAGAAAATCTATTATCTGATCATAATATTAGGTTGAATGATAATAATATACAGATCACAACTACTGAAATTTGTAAGCTTCGGGGTTATGAAGAGGAGATGTGGAAAATTAAGGGTAATGAAAAATTTATCCAACTAGGGGACAAAAACACTCATTTTTTTCATCAGAATGCAATAAAACGTCAAAGAAGAAACAATATAATAGGTCTTCATGATAATAACAATAGGTGGATAGATGGTAATGATGAAATTGCTAATTGTTTAAATATTCATTTTGAAACTCTTCTTACTACTTCTGATCCTGTGCTTAATTATGATATTATCAATCTTGTTCCTTCTGCCATAACTGAGGATGATAATATCCATCTCATGTCTTCTCCTTCCATTGATGAAATTTGTAGTGCACTAGTGGAAAATGGGTGTTTATCGACCCACATCCGAGACCCTCAATAACAGTAGTTGGACCGTTGACCAAAAATAGACGTCTCTGATATGATAAAAAAAACGGAAAAATTCAGAGATGATTAGTAGCAGTCTCTGAATAATTACTATTTTTCCCTGAAAGCGTTACCGATCCCGCGACCCATGAAAACGGATTGAGATGTGATAATTTTTATTATTTGACAGAGCCTATAAATACATTTTTTATCTCTCTCATTTCTCATCTCAGTTTCTCTTTCTTCTTTCTGCTCTCTCGGTCTCCTCCTCATGCGATCTTATCCATCTTCTTCGTCCTCACCACCTAACCAAAACTGAAAAAATCCTCAGAAGAAATAAATCAAATCGTTGCTCTTAAACCTAGCCCCTTTCCCCGTCTTCTTCATCTCCTCCATAGATTTAAGCAAAGAAGAAGAAATCCATCTATTGTTCTTGAACCATCTTCTTCTTTTCATCTTTGCGGTTAAGGGAAAAGCGAAGAGATCTAGAAAGATCTTTCTTTATCTCTGGTTTTTAAATTTAGGGTTTTTGATAACGGGTTTCCATGATCTTGATTTCCTGAATCAGAGTTTCTGATTAGCGGTTTTGATTTTTAGATAAAGGGTTTTCATTTATTGGTCATTAATTGTTGAAATAGAAGTTCTGATTCAGGGTTTTAAGTTTTGAGTTTTGATCTTGATATTTGATTTCTTATAGATTTAATTAGGGTTTGACTAATTGATAATTTCTGAATTAAGGGTTTCAATTTCTTGATCTTAGATTTCTGAATCTTGGTTTGATTTTGATTTGGGGTTTTTTTTTTTTTTTTTTTTGTATGTGCAGAGTCTTCCACTGGTTCCAGAGATGAAAAAACCATAATTAGCTTATGTTTTATGGTGCAAAGACCAATGGGTTGAGGTTAAAAAAGAGAACCCAGATGCAGAATTCAAAGAAGTTTCAAACATTTTAGGATCCAAATCGAAGAATGTAACTGAAAGGAGCAAGATCAATTGAAGCTGAAAAGGCCATTGACATCATTCATAAGCAGGAAGCTTTAGTACTGATGCTTAAGAAGAAGGAGAAAAATGAAAACATAATCAAGGTTTGTTTGTTCATCTATTCGACGAAATTTGTGAATTATTGTTGGATTAGAGTCTAATGCAGTGTGTAAGTGTTTGTTCAAATCTTGGTTATCCTTAATTTCTACTCCTGATTTTTTCAGCTATTGACCTAGTTGATGAGGCAGCAGCTAAATTGAAAATGGAAATTACTTCCAAACCCACTGCCCTAGATGAGATCAATCGGATCGTGTTAAAGTTGGAAATGGAACGCCTATCTCTTTTTAATGACACAGACAAAGCATCAAAAGATATATTAAGTCGTCTTGATACCGAGCTATCTATGTTAAAGGAGAAACAAACTGAACTGACTGAGTAGTGGGAGCATGAAAAAAATGTCATGACACGTATTCAATCCATTAAAGAGGAGGTATCTGATTTTGTGCTCATATTATCTTGATTTAATTGGTAGTTCATCTTTGGTTCCTTGATTTTAATAGGATTGCACTGATAGTAGTATAAGGGTTATTCATCTTTGTTGGTCCTCATTTCTCAATGCAGGTTGACAGGGTAAATATGGCAAATTTATAGTTTTTAATCATGATATCTATCTTTATGGTCAATCTGGCAGATTTATAGTTGTAGTGTTACAACTTAATTTAAGCTTCCCAACCTGTCGAAGTCAGGGTATTTGATGAAATGTACGAAAGAGGTTTAATTTTTGCTTGTGTTGCGTATGTTAGATTTTAGTACCTTAAACTATAGATTTCACATTTTTGTGCTGATCATATATCAAGATCCAGTGGTTGGATCATCATAATATTTTTTTATTTTACACTTCATTGCCTGATAAATCTACGATAGCAATTTCAAGAAGATCTAATTTCTGTAGGTACAATTAAATGTGAGCTAAATGTGGCTGCATTCATCAGGATGAAATCTTGGACAGTTCCGCTAATTACTATTCGTCGGGATGTTTCTCATTATCTGCTCTTCAGATGTAGCTGAAATTTTTGTATGATGTTTATTACTATATAACATACTTATTGTATAAAATTCATGAAAATCCAGTTATTCTAGGTACCTCAAAGCGTGAGCGAACTGGTACTGACTTCTGCAGGTTTAATAGTATGAGCAGTTAACTTCTGGTGTGAATTTATTCATATTGAACCGTTAGAATGTAGCCATTTTTTAGTATGTTGTAGTGTATTAAGTCCCGAGACTATTGTAGAAGTTTCAAGTCGATTGGATAAGATTTGCTACTGAAAACATTAGGGTAATCGTGACTGATTGTAAACAAAAATCCTTGTTAACTTTGTGGTGAAACTCGAGCATGGGGACTAAATGGTGTTTGAATAATATAAGTTAATGACTTAATACTAAAATGGGTGAAATTTAACTTTCATAAATGGTTAAGAGTACTCCACTGTGCTGCTAAACATCTTGGCACTATCTGTTTCATTTATATACTTGTTAATGGTTGGATGTGTATGCCGGATAATCCAAATGGTTTTGGTCAGTGTAGTGAAGGGTGTGATGCTTGATTAATTTATAATTTGATTTATGCGAACATAGCCTTGTGAATCGAACTGAACTTTTCTTAGTATTTCCTGATTTGTTGCTTGTATTAATGAGGTATAAATTTGTTGTTGCTGAAGTTATTAGAAACCAGTTCTCCTACATGGCCATTGACAGTCTTCCTCGGAATTAATTCTAGGAAAGAATGTTGCTGCTCTTCATCACTCCTTGTCTGCGGTACAAGTAAGGGTGTTCTAATAATTCAAGTTTTCCTGCTGGAGGAACTACTTTAATAGGTGGAAGGCTTGTTGTGAAGAATGGAGAGATTAAGGTGAGTTATTGGCTACGTAATCAATCTTAAGTATCTCTGCCCTAACAAAGAATAGTTTAGTGAAGTGTAAATGTTTTCCTGTCCTTTGACCTCTAATTCATTATCCTATTGCAGTCTATTTCTGCATTTAGTGGATTATCGCTCAACTGATGAAAACCTCGACTGCTTCAAAGATTTTCCTAGTGAAAATGGGATGAACCTTAATGAAGTTCAGGTATGCGTTGTGTTTTTTGATGTTCCATTTTTACGGCCTCACAGTGATAATTGTTAAAGAACAATAGTCAGGAAAATGGTTTCGTTCAGAACGCAATCAATTTTGTTTTCTTTATAATTTTATTCAATGAGCCTTACCATTAATGTTTGGCATTGTATATTCGCTCTTCTACTAATGACTACGAGAGAAACGGTGACAACGTTCGACATGGAGGAGGGGAAATAGAAGGGATCACCACCAGGCTCATTGCCTTGGTGGGAAGATGCAATAGATGACTTTGTGATCAGTGGAGGAAAACATATACAACAGGTGAGATCACACTACAAATATACAATTTCCCAATTGCCATTCTTTGTTTAAGAACTAAGTGAATGATGATGAGTGGTTCATTGTGCTTTTATTAAAACTTTATCATACTGTCCAAGTTTATTTTAGTTAACTGATATTGAAACTTTTTTTTTGCAGGTGAGTTAAGCATTGGACAAATTATCTTTTTGGGGGTTTGCACTGTTGTTTTAACAAACCTCAGAATTTCATCTTTTTTGTGTAATTTTAAACCCAATGGAAATGAATGAGGAATGACAATTAAGCTCTTATTATGAAAATTACATACTCTTGTTATGAAAATTACATACTTTTCATAACAATTAAGCTCTTGTTATGAGGAATTCTCAAGTGTGAGTTTAAATATGAATTTCAGTTTGACCATGACTGGACTTCCATTTGACTTGACCATGACTGAACTTCCATTTGACTTGACCATGACTGACTTGACCATGACTGGACTTCCATTTGACTTGACCATGACTGGACTTCCATTTGACTTGACCATGACTGGACTTCCATTTGACTTGACCATGACTGGACTTCCATTTGATTTGGACTTTAATTCAATTTGACTTGACTTTGATGCAGTCAGATTATTTCAGATTCAGCCGTTCAGGCATTTCAGTAAATCTGAATCTATATTTTTTTTTATATTATAATTTAAATTTGAGACCCACGGGCTAAGGGTCTGTACATCGGTACCCTTAAAATCGGTCGTTGTTCAGAGACCCACGGCTTAGGGTCGTATAAAAAAAAGACGCTTTATCAACGACCCTATCAGAGACCGCTAAAACATGTCATTTAACTCGTATATATGACATGTTGATCGCTTGTCAGACGACACAAATATAATTCACTTCCTCACTTTACTAATTATGAATATAGTATTCGATAAGAAAGAGTTCGTATCCACAAAGAGGCGATTGTTGTTATGCAATTTTCAGATTCTTATGTAACCAAATAACCCAAGTTGTGTTTTTGTTTTTATCAAAGTAATAATACTAAATAAAGCAAAGTAAATAGTTGGAATAATCAATAAGGAGAAGATATTGGTTAAGGGATAGTATCATTCATAAACATGCATTTTTCATCTATGATTAGAATTGGTATTTAATCTCTCAATTATCAAAAGTCCTAGGATATCTTGATCGCAAGAGTATCCCGTTTATTTCCTGATTTTATCACAAACAACATTAAAAGATGCTATTGTGAAATCTTCTTAAAAAGCAACCTAAAGTGTAAAAGCACAATTAAATTTAACTCACTAAGAGCACTAAGTTCTATGAAATAAGACTAATCGATGCAAACAAACGTGTAAAAGCACTAATTCGTTTTAACAAAGGTTATGATTCATATGCGATTAAAAAGATGTATCACTACAAGTATTAACCACAAGTTGCTACTAGAAATCAGAGATAACAACTTTTACGTATTGAAAACCCTAATATAGCTATAGAGATGAAAACAAATCCAATTGATTCCGGACTCAACCAAACTAGCATTCAAATCATATGATAATATAAACGATGAATCATAAACGATAAAATTGAGACAAAACTAATTCATAGAATCAAATAATCATGCTTGAAGAAATCAACTTTTATCCCATAACCAATTATTGTATTTAGCTACTCATATTCATGGAGTTCATCATCAAAATATTCAAAGGAAGACTATGAAACATAAAAGAGAGCAAACCCTAGAAGTAGTTCTCTGCAAAAGCTCCAAGAATAGAATAAAAAAAACGTTGTCCCAAATTGTGTAGAAAACTTCCTTTTTATAGCTTTTTCTCCTTCCAAAAATAGGTTTTGTCTTCAAAGTCCATTAGTTGGAAATTCATCCGGCCCACGAGCAAGAGAAACCCATGTAGAAAATCTGTCCCAAAAGTGGTCACCGGAAAACTGGGTTTTTGGCTGGAAATTAGCCAGAATCCGGCGCCGGAAAGTCGTCGTCGGCCACCTGAAAAGTCAAACGGTCAACCCAGTCAACTCGGGTCAAGCACACCGAGTCAACTCGGAGTAAACTAAGCCATTTTACATGAGTAGTCCAAACCAAATGTTGCACATCCCAAATAGCTATGCCTTCCCTCTCATTCACGGCCAAGATGGTTGTCTTCTGTTGCACTTTCTGTCACGGCCATGAGGGCTATATTCTGTGCTGCTCCAAATTCAGTTACGGCCACAACGATTGCTAATCTATTACCACCAAGCCATGCTGATTCTCCCATTTAGCCAATTACATTGCAAACACCAGCTAGCCTGCCATCAAACTAACTCCACTTCAGTTCCATCTGCATCAACTCAGCTTCACTGCCTTACTTGCAATGTGATTTCAAATGCCTCTCTCGATTTCCATATATCTCCAACTAGTTCATTCTCAGTTCATCATATTCAATATCATCCCTGCAACACATAGTCTGTCAAGAACCACCACCACACATAAGCAAAATTTACCATCTCAGGCCTTCTCACTCCTGCAACCCTGACCTTCAACACCAACAATCTGTGGCTTTAACACCACTGATGCTCCATCTCTGCAACTGCTAAAACAACTTCATTCCACATCCTTGGACATCATTCAGCTGCTCTTATTCACCAAAGCCACCAGGTTTCTTGACCACAAAGACCTTGTGCTTCATCAGGTCAACAAAATTCAGCATTACATCAACTGCCTTGTTCCTCCTCTTGGCTGTAGCTTCCACTTCAGTATAAGCACCGGTGTCACAGCAGCTCCATTGCCATCAGTGCCATAGCCTGCAACCATTAGAACTGCAATACCAGACTCATAGCCACCTCCACTTCAAACCAACAACACCACTATTTGTCACTAATTGCTCTCCAGGTACAGCACCAGCAATTCAGCCTATTCATGACCAAAACCACACTGCAGCTGCATACAACTTGAACACCAAATACAGTTCAACCTCCAGCAAGCCTTCTCTGCAATCATCAGTGCCAACCATGCAATCACTTCACAGCTGCCATATCATACACAGATTCTTTCTCAGCCCATTCATTCAAGACTTGAACCACCAACACTGAACCCCAACTCATCTCAAATCCATTGAAATTCCCATTGTAGCGGCACCAGCAGCTTAGCTTCCCTGTAACCTTCAAAACCCATACCACCTGCAATCAATTCCAATACCACCAACAAGTGCATAATTCAGCTTCACTTCATTCACTGTAATTTCACAAACCACCTTCACATTCACTGTCCCTGCAACTACATTCAACTTCTCAAGATAGTAGCTGCACCAGACCACACTTCTCCACATCAGCATCTCCAATTCCTTTCTGACACTTGATTCTCAGCAACACCACCACTGTTGAAGATTTGAACCCAGCCAAACCCTTAATCTCAAATCCATTCTTCCATTCATCCAAATTTCTTCTCTTCAATTTGCTTCAAACCATGGCAGCAGAATCACCTCAAGTTGGAATCCAACGAAAACCCATTAATTCATATCTAATTTCTCGAACTTGTGTCTCAAGAGCGGCATCTTCACAGATCGACCCATATCTTCCATTGATTTCAACAGTAAACCCTTATCCTTCTCTAATCCGTCACCAGCAGCTGTAGTTCTCCATTTCTTCAATCTAATTTCTTCTCCCTGTGATTTCAATTTCACCAAACCTTGAACCAATAGCATCTCCCCTCACTCTGTGTCTCTGTCTTTTAATTTGAACAACAAATGCTCTTGAATTCCTTTCCAATCTCAGACCATCAACAACTTCTCGATCTGTTTTCCGTTAAGCAGCAGCCATTTTATTCCTTCTTTCTCAATTTAGTGGTGTATGAATGAGAGACATACCTCTCAATTTTAGGGTTATGGGGTGGGCTGGATATTCATCACCCGGTCACCTTGATAAGGGATACCCAAAAGTATTTGGCTTGTCGGTTTCAGAGAACCGACAGTATAGCTCTTTGTTCAGCTGTCAGTTCTGCGAGGCTGACAGGCTAATTCCTGCATACTCCTCTTGCACGACCTGGCCTGCTCCAAATATCGCCTGTGAATTGACCAAATGACCCTTCTTGCTCAAAACGGCTGGTTTCTCCTTCTTTTGCATCGTATGACTCCAGAGTACCTAATAACTCAAAAGCGAATATAAGATACACAATTTCCACGAAAAATAGCAAAGAAAGCATAAATACTAAATATAAAATAAGGTGTTTTAGACACCTATCAGATTCCCCCACACTTAGACTTTGCTAGTCCTCGAGCAAATCAAACAAAACAAAAACTAAAACAAATACATACAACTCCGTGACGTCGAGGCTACGGTTAATTTTAGCATAAATAACAAGCCTTTAAACCCATAGGTGTCCCTAGTGGACGAGTTTTAGTCTCGTGAAGGTTTACAAGAGGTCTGCCTACAAAACCTATATTTCAAACTCTGTCTATTTGTGACTACAAGAGGAGGTACCTTGCACAAATTCAATTCATATATTAGTAAAGCTTTAATTAGATAGTCGAACAATCCACAATACTCGGAAAACAAACCACAATCACAATGAAAAGATTAAGAAGATGGATATAGATGTAGATGTTGGTGAATATTCACAAGTGTTCGATGTTTCCCATATCTGTCTGAAGGTAACTGCTAAGATGAACCTATTCCTAATGGATTGAGCTACTTGGCTGAATGCTACATCAACTCACTGGCATATACAAGGGAACCAGAAGTGACTTTATTCAACCAAAATAATACTTTCTTTTCTTTTCTTTTTTACTTTTTTATTTTATTTTATTTTATTCTTTTTTTTTAGACAACATGATTGGATCAAACTGGATCCAAGCGCATGATTCTTGTCAGCAAGTACATGATAGTTGCCTTGGATCCTGCATTCCACGCTTGTTTAGGCGACGGAGACAGGGACTACGTTTCACGCATACTGCTATTCCCAAGTGTCATTTTATTCCGTTTTGGTCTAATTAGTTGGTCTCTTTTTTTTTTATTTTCTTTTCATTTTTTTTTTCATTTTTTTTTCTTTTTCTAGTAACTCAATCACTCTATTTCATCCTAGCAGTAATAACACGTCGATGTTTAGTGACCCACCAAAGCACTTAGAGAACAATAGATAAATATGGAAAAATAAAAATAGAATGCGATATGGTGAAATTCCGAGATATGGTAACAACTATCATGGTATTTATGATTATGAGCTATGTTCGTCCCCTTTTAGTTAATCGGTTCCTCAACTCCTGCAGTCAAAATGGTTCCATCCACTAATGGTGTCATCCTAAAAGCACAAGTTTTAGATTTCGGAGTTCAAAAAGCACAAATTTTTTTCTTGGTTTTTCTATTTTTCTATTTTTTTTTTTAAAAGGCATAAAACACACTAAAACAAAGTATACAAACATATAAATGCTCCCCCACACTTAAACTTTACATTTTCCTCAATGTAAAATTGAATCATCCAAAGAGAGTTCAAGGTGGGAAATTCCGCAAATGATATGCAAAAACAAAGAAAATAAAAATAAAAGCAAATGCATAAAAATAAAAAGATAAGGGTAAAGATACAAAACCGGTGGGTTGCATCCCACTTAGCGCTTGGTTTAAAGTCGTCAGCCCGACGTACTCCTTGTTCACTAAGACTCCTCCAGCGAGGATGCCTCCATAAAGTTCACACCTTCCACAACTTCGGAAGTAAAGTTCTCATAATATGGTTTCATCCGGTGTCCATTCACTTTAAACTCCTTTCCTATAGCTATGCTACTAATTTCTACTGCACCATGAGAAAACACATTAGTAACAATAAAAGGTCCAATCCAACGTGACCTTAGTTTACCCGGAAATAATTGCAAGCGAGAATTAAACAAAAGCACTTTCTTCCCAACACAAAATTGTTTTCTAGAAATCATAGAATCATGAAATTCCTTAGTTTTGTCCTTGTAAATGCGCGAGCTTTCAAATGCATCATTGCGTAACTCTTCTAGCTCTTGGAGTTGTAACTTCCTTTGCTTTCCAACACCATCTAACTCCAAATTGCATTGCTTAATAGCCCAAAACGCTTTATGTTCAATCTCAACGGGTAAGTGACAAGGCTTACCGTACACAAGCCTAAAGAGAGACATCCCAATAGGTGTTTTGTATGCGGTTCTATAAGCCCACAAAGCATCATTAAGTCGCATGCTCCAATCTTTCCTTGTTGTATTGACCGTCTTCTCTAGTATGGATTTCACCTCTCGGTTCGACACCTCGGCTTGTCCATTGGTTTGGGGATGATAAGGTGTTGCAATCTTGTGCGACACATTGTACTTCTTCAACAATCCTTGTAAGAACTTGTTTTTGAAGTGAGAACCCCCATCGCTAATTATGGATCTTGGAATTCCAAACCTTGCAAAAATATTAGCTTGCACAAAATCTGAAACCACTTTAGAATCATTAGTTGGGGTGGCTTTAGCTTCCACCCATTTCGAGACATAATCAACATCAAGTAAGATATAAAAATTCCCATGAGAGTTGAAAAAAGGACCCATAAAATCAATACCCCATACATCAAAAACTTCAATAAATTGAATAAAAGTTTGTGGCATTTGATTTCGGGCACCTAGATTGCCTGTCCTTTGGCACCTATCACAAGTTGTGCAAAATATGTGTGCATCCTTAAATAAGGTTGGCCAATAAAAACCGCTTTCAAGTACCTTGTGAGCTGTTTTTTTACTCCCAAAATGTCCTCCGCAAGCATAGGAGTGAAAAAAAGACAAGATAGAGTTAAATTCAGAGTCGGGAACGCACCTTCGTATGACTTGGTCGCTGCCATGTTTCCATAAGTATGGATCATCACATATATATTGGTTCCCTAACCTCTTAAGTTTGTCCCTCTCAGCACGAGACAAGTTCTTTGGGATTTGTTTAGACACCAAGTAGTTCACAATATCCGCATACCATGGCTCTCCAAATGCAATTGAGAATAGTTGCTCATCCGGGAAACTTTCACGCAACGGGATAGCTTCCTTGTCCACAGCAAGATGGATCAAATGATCCGCAACGGTGTTCTCAATTCCTTTCTTGTATTTGATTTCAATATCAAACTCTTGCAAGAGTAAAATCCATCATATGAGCCTCGGTTTCGCCTCTTTCTTTGTAAGCAAGTACCTAAGTGATGCATGATCTGAAAAGACAACAACTTTTGTACCAATTAGATAAGAGCGAAACTTTTCCAAAGCAAAAAACAATAGCTAATAACTCTTTTTCAGTGGTAGTGTAGTTTTGTTGGGCTTCATTTAACGTTCTAGAAGCAAAATAAATAGCATGAGGTATCTTCCCAACACGCTGCCCAAGCACCGCACCAACCGCATAGTCACTTGCATCACACATGATCTCAAAAAGCTTGCTCCAATCCGGTGGTTTAATGATAGGGGCTGAAATCAAAAGTTCTTTCAAACGATTGAATGCCGCCATACACTTCTCATCAAAGTTAAAAACCATATCTTTTTGCAATAAGGTACAAAGTGGTGATGCTATCTTGGAAAAATCCTTGATGAATCTACGATAAAAACCTGCATGACCAAGAAAAGAGCGTATCTCCCTCACCGTAGTGGGAGGGGTTAGAGTACGAATAAGGTCTATCTTAGATTTATCAACTTCCAAGACTTTAGAAGATACTATATGTCCTAAAACTATGCCACGAGTTACCATAAAATGGCACTTCTCCCAATTAAGCACAAGATTTTTTTCAACACATCGTTCAAGAATTAGTGACAAATTGTTCAAACAAAGGTCAAATGAATCACCAAAGACACTAAAGTCGTCCATGAACACTTCGATTATGTTTTCAACATATTCCGAAAATATACTTACCATACACCTTTGAAAAGTAGCTGGAGCATTGCACAAGCCAAAAGGCATCCTTCGATAAGCAAAAGTACCAAAAGGACAAGTGAAAGTGGTTTTCTCTTGATCCTCCGGTGCTATCACAATCTGATTATAACCTGAATAGCCATCAAGAAAGCAATAATAAGAGTGTCCAGCTAAACGTTCAAGCATTTGATCAATAAAAGGTAATGGAAAGTGATCTTTTCTAGTAGTGGCATTCAATTTCCTATAATCAATACAAACCCTCCAACCGGTTTGCACACGAGTTGGGACAAGTTCATTCTCATCATTCTCCACCACGGTCACCCCTGATTTCTTTGGTACAACTTGTACCGGGCTCACCAACTTGCTATCGGATATG
Source organism: Papaver bracteatum (assembly GCA_023529315.1). Lineage (NCBI taxonomy): Eukaryota > Viridiplantae > Streptophyta > Magnoliopsida > Ranunculales > Papaveraceae > Papaver > Papaver bracteatum. The sequence goes on from JAJJWX010004853.1 coordinate 71,822, forward strand.
GGGTAGATAACACCCACTTCCAAAAGCTTGAGTATCTCCTTTTTCACAACTTCCATCATAGGGGGTTCAAACGACGTTGCGCTTCCCTTGTAGGCTTTGCATCATCCTCCAAACGTATCTTGTGCATGCAAACGGCAGGGCTTATACCCTTGATATCGGCAATTGTCCATCCTATGGCCGTCTTGTGCTTCCTTAGCACCCTTAGAAGTTTTTGCTCCTGTAATTCACTAAGCTCGTTAGAAACAATCACATGTAACTCTTCATTGTCACCCAAGTACAAGTACTTTAGGTGACTAGGAAGAGGTTTCAATTCTAACTTTGGAGATTTAACAATAGAGGGTAAAAGTTTTTCATCACTGCATGGTAAAGAAATAAAAGAGATATTATGAGTTTCCGGGCATCCTTGTAGTGAGTTGAGATCACAAGGGCTTCTTTAACCTCAATACCACACTCTACACCATTATCAATGGATGTAGTTAAAACGGTTTCCAAAGCATCTTCACCATTCAATTCAAACATTTGTTGTGCCAACGTATCCATAACATCAACGGAGAAGCAAGAGTGGACATCACTAGGATATCTCATCGTCTCGAAAATGTTGAAACGTATTACTTCTCCATCAAACTCCATAGTTAGCGTTCCCTTATCCACATTAATAATGGTCTTCGCCATTTTCATGAAGGGACGCCCAAGTAGCAATGGAAGAGACGAGTCCGGTGAACCTTCATCCATCTCTAAGACACAAAAATATTCTGGAAATACTAGTTGATTAACCTGCATAAGAACATCCTCAACAATACCCATTGGGTAGACATTAGAGCGATCGGCTAATTGCAACACAATTTCAGCCTTTTTGAGAGGACCTAAATCAAGCGACTTATACATAGATGCAGGCATAACATTAACGGATGCACCTAAGTCTCATTGCTTTGTTAAATGTAGTGGTACCAATTGTGACGGGGATGTCAAAGCTTCCCGGGTCTTTGCATTTCAGTGGGAGTTTGTGTCGTAAGATTTCCGAAGCATTCTCCCCCACACTAAGCACTTCATTACCTTTGAGCCTTTGCTTATTGGTACATAAGTCCTTCAACACTTTGGCATACTTTGGAACTTGCTTTATAGCATCAATGAGTGGTATGTTCACATGAATCTTCTTAAGAACGTCTAAAATCTCCTTTTCTAGCGCCTCCTTCTTAGAATTTACAAATCTGCGAGGAAAAGGTAAAGGAGGAACATAAGTAGGAATAAAAGTTTTAGAGTTAGGAATAGGTACCTCAGAAGTTTGGGGAGAATCATCATTCTTCTCCTCCAAAACAGGTTCCTTTGGTGTTTCCACCTTGCCCGAATCAGCAACTTCGGGTGGCACAAGTTGTGTACCACTTCTCAATGTAATTGCATTCACACCCTCTTTTGGGTTAATAGGTTGATAAGGGAGTTTCCCACTATTTTGTGCCTTCAATTGGTTCAACTCAGTATCCATAGAACCCATTTTTGTCTGCAATTCCCTGATCTCATTCTTGGTTTCTTGTTGACTATCTTTAAACATAGAAGAAATGCCTTGCATCATTGTTTGAAGCTTTTCATCGATATCGGAATCATGATTTTGCATTGATTGTTGTGGTTGCTGAAATTGTTGACGCGGCTGAAATTGTTGTTGTTGAGGTTGAAATCCACCCGAATTGTTGAACGTAGGTTGTTGAACCGCTCCTTGCTTGTTCGCATAGGTAAAATTGGGGTGATATCTCCATCCCGGATTGTAAGTATTGGAATAAGGATCATACCGTCTTGGCTGATTTGGAAAAACCGCATTAGCTTGCTCATTGACGTCTTCATACCCATGAGAATTTGGTATCACCGCGGCTGAAACTTGTTGTAGCATTGCTGTGATGTTTCCCATTTGTTGATGAAGTTCCTCCACCTCGCTCACTTCATTGACTCGCCGAAGAAGCACATCCGAACCACGACTCAAGAATTGTTGAGAGTTTGCTGCCATGTTTTCAATCAACTCTCTAGCTTGTGCCACCGTCTTGCTCACTAGTGCACCACCACCCGCTGCGTCGATAAGATTCCTATCACTTGATTGGAGTCCTTCATAGAAGTATTGGATGATCATGGAGTCACTAAATTGGTGATGAGGACAGCTTGCTACTAACCTCTTGTATCGTTCCCAACAATCATATAACGATTCTCCGACATTTTGCTTCATTCCGAAAATCTCCTTGCGAATTTGAGTAGCCTTAGATGCAGGAAAATATCTCTCTAGAAAGAGTTTCTTGAGCCCATTCCAAGTTGTGATACTCCCGGAAGGCAAGTAGTATAACCAATCCTTAGCATTACCTTCCAATGAGAATCGAAAAACCTTCAACATAGCACCATCCGCCTCCATATTTGCTGGGATCATAGCCATGATAATGGTGTGGAAATCCATAAGATGTTTGTTTGGATCTTCATTCACCAAACCATGGAACTTTGGTAATTCTCTAAGAAGTCCCGGCTTGATTTCAAAAGTGGAGTCGGTTTGAATGCAACCTTACTGTATATCCAGCTTGTGAGAAGCTAAGTCTTTAAGTGAACGATTTTCAGGTTCACCTATTGATTCTTCTCCTTCTCCTTCTTCTTCAAAAGGAATATCGTGTTCTATTTCCTCTCCTTCTTGCCAAAGATCTTCGTGTTCTACTTCCAAGTCGTGTTCTTCCGTCGTTCCTTTCCTTGGTTGGAGTATTGTTCCTTTTCGAGTAGCTATCCCGCACCTTGGATAATTCCAATCTTTAGAAGCCAGAGATTAGGTACCTGAAAAACAATTCTCGCAAACAAGTGAGAAACAAGACAAGAAACGAAACACAAGTATGCAAGAAGAAAAATAAAAAGAAACTAAAAACTAGATAACAAGACGAATGCCTCCCCGACAACGGCGCCAAAATTTGATCGCTTGTCAGACGATACAAATATAATTCACTTCCTCACTTTACTAATTATGAATATAGTATTCGATAAGAAAGAGTTCGTATCCACAGAGAGGCGATTGTTGTTATGCAATTTTCAGATTCTTATGTAACCAAATAACCCTAGTTGTGTTTTTGTTTTTATCAAAGTAATAATACTAAATAAAGCAAAGTAAATAGTTGGAATAATCAATAAGGAGAAGATATTGGTTAAGGGATAGTATCATTCATAAACATGTATTTTTCATCTATGATTAGAATTGGTATTTAATCTCTCAATTATCAAAAGTCCTAGGATATCTTGATCGCAAGAATATCCCGTTTATTTCCTGATTTTATCACAAACAACATTAAAAGATGCTATTGTGAAATCTTCTTAAAAAGCAACCTAAAGTGTAAAAGCACAATTAAATTTAACTCCCTAAGAGCAATAAGTTCTATGAAATAAGACTAATCGATGCAAACAAACGTGTAAAAGAACTAATTCGTTTTAACAAAGGTTATGATTCATATGCGATTAAAAAGATGTATCTCTACAAGTATTAACCACAAGTTGCTACTAGAAATCAGAGATAACAACTTTTACGTATTGAAAACCCTAATATAGCTATAGAGATGAAAACAAATCCAATTGATTCTGGACTGAACCAAACTAGCATTCAAATCATATGATAATATAAACGATGAATCATAAACGATAAAATTGAGACAAAACTAATTCATAGAATCAAATAATCATGCTTGAAGAAATCAACTTTTATCAAAGCACTAATTCGTTTTAACAAAGGTTATTATTCATATGCGATTAAAAAGATGTATCACTACATGTATTAACCACAAGTTGCTACTATAAATCAGAGATAACAACTTTTACGTATTGAAAACCCTAATATAGCTATAGAGATGAAAAAAAATCCAATTGATTCCGGACTCAACCAAACTAGCATTCAAATCATATGATAATATAAACGATGAATCATAAACGATAAAATTGAGACAAAACTAATTCATAGAATCAAATAATCATGCTTGAAGAAATCAACTTTTATCCCATAACCAATTATTGTATTTATCTACTCATATTCATGGAGTTCATCATCAAAATATTCAAAGGAAGACTATGAAACATAAAAGAGAGCAAACCCTAGAATTAGTTCCCTGCAAAAGCTCCAAGAATAGAATAAAAAAAACGTTGTCCCAAATTGTGTAGAAAACCTCCTTTTTATAGCTTTTTCTCCTTCCAAAAATAGGTTTTGTCTTCAAAGTCCATTAGTTGGAAATTCATCCGGCCCACGAGCAAGAGAAACCCATGTAGAAAATCTGTCCCAAAAGTGGTCGCCGGAAAAATGGGTTTTTGGCCGGAATCCGGTGCCGGAAATTCTTCGTCGGCCACCTGAAAAGTCAAACGGTCAACCCAGTCAACTCGGGTCAAGCACACCGAGTCAACTCGGAGTCAACTAAGCCAGTTTACATGAGTAGTCCAAACCAAATGTTGCACAGCCCAAATGGCTATGCCTTCCCTCTCATTCACGGCCAAGATGGCTGTCTTCTGTTGCACTTTCTATCACGGCCATGAGGGCTATATTCTCTGCTGCTCCAAATTCAGTTACAGCCATAACGGCTGCTAATCCATTACCACCAAGCCATGCTGCTTCTCCCATTTATCCAATTACATTACAAACACCAGCTAGCCTGCCATCAAACTAACTCCACTTCAGTTCCATCTCGCATCAATCGCCTTTCACCGCTTACTTGCAATGTGATTTCAAATGCCTCTCTCGATTTCCATATATCTCCAACTAGTTCATTCTCAGTTCATCATATTCAATATCATCCCTGCAACACATATTCTGTCAAGAACCACCACCACACTTAAGCAAAATTAACCATCTCAGGCCTTCTCACTCCTGCAACCCTGACCTTCAACACCAACAATCTGTGGCTTTAACACCACTGATGCTCCATCTCTGCAACTGCTAAAACAGCTTCATTCCACTTCCTTGGACATCATTCAGCTGCTCTTATTCACCAAAGCCACCAGGTTTCTTGACCACAAAGACCTTGTGCTTCATCAGGTCAACAAAATTCAGCATTACATCAACTGCCTTGTTCCTCCTCTTGGCTGTAGCTTCCACTTCAGTATAAGCATCGGTGTCACAGCAGCTCCATTTCCATCAGTGCCATAGCCTGCAACCATTAGAACTGCAATACCAGACTCATAGCCACCTCCACTTCAAACCAACAACACCACTATTTGTCACTAATTGCTCTCCAGGTACAACACTAGCAATTCAGCCTATTCATGACCAAAACCACACTGCAGCTGCATACAACTTGAACACCAAATACAGTTCAACCTCCATCAAGCCTTCTCTGCAATCATCAGTGCCAACCATGCAATCACTTCATAGCTGCCATATCATACACAGATTCCTTCTCAGCCCATTCATTCAAGCCTTGAACCACCAACACTGAACCCCAACTCATCTCAAATCCATTGCCATTCCCATTGTAGCTGCACCAGCAGCTTAGCTTCCCTGTAACCTTCAAAACCCATACCACCTGCAATCAATTCCAATACCACCAACAAGTGCACAATTCAGCTTCACTTCATTCACTGTAATTTCACAAACCACCTTCACATTCACTGTCCCTGCAAATATATTCAAATTCTCAAGCCAGTAGCTGCACCAGACCACACTTCTCAACAGCAACATCTCCAATTCCTTTCTGACATTGGATTCTCAGCAACACCACCACTGTTGAATATTTGAACCCAGCCAAACCCTTAATCTCAAATCCATTCTTCCATTCATCCAAATTTCTTCTCTTCAATTTGCTTCAAACCATGGCAGCAGAATCACCTCAAGTTGGAATCCAACGAAAACCCATTAACTCATCTCTAATTTCTTGAACTTGTGTCTCAAGAGCGGCATATTCACATATCGACCCATATCTTCCATTGATTTCAACAGTAAAGCCTTATCCTTCTCTAATCCGTCACCAGCAGCTGTAGTTCTCCATTTCTTCAATCTAATTTCTTCTCCCCGTGATTTCAATTTCACCAAACCCTGAACCAATAGCAGCTCCCCTCACTCTGTGTCTCTGTCTTTTAATTTGAACAACAAATGCTCTTGAATTCCTTTCTAATCTCAGACCATCAACAGCTTCTCGATCTGTTTTCCGTTAAGCAGCAGCCATTTTATTCCTTCTTTCTTAATTTAGTGGTGTATGAATGAGAGACATACCTCTCAATTTTAGGGTTATGGGGTGGGCTGGATATTCATCACCCGGTCACCTTGATAAGGGATACCCAAAAGTATTTGGCTTGTCGGTTTCAGAGAACCGACAGTATAGCTCTTTGTTCAGCTGTCAGTTCTGCGAGGATGACAGGCTAATTCCTGCATACTCCTCTTGCACGACCTGGCCTGCTCCAAATATCGCCTGTGAATTGACCAAATGACCCTTCTTGCTCAAAACGGCTGGTTTCTCCTTCTTTTGCATCGTATGACTCCAGAGTACCTAATAACTCAAAAGCGAATATAAGATACACAATTTCCACGAAAAATAGCAAAGAAAGCATAAATAATAAATATAAAATAAGGTGTTTTAGACACCTATCACCTGTCCTGACGGTCGCGGAACTTATGTTTTCCACTAGTGGTGCTGTTTTTGGAATGCCACCTAATTCTAGCCCTGATCCAGATGGTTTCCCTGCTTGTTTTCTCCAAAAAAACTGGTCTACTGTTAGCACTGATATTGTTAAAACTTTCAAATATTTTTTTCTAGTGGTCATATGCTAATTGAACTAAACCTGACTCACATCTCTTTAATTCCCAAGGTGCCTCACCCTTCTAGTCCTGGTGACTACAGACCTATCAGCCTTTGTAACATAGTTTACAAAATCATTTCGAAAGTTATTGCTAATAGATTAAAACCTTTCTTAGATATACTGATCTCCCCTTTCCAGTCGGATTTCGTGAAGAAAAGGCTTATCTCAGACAATATTCTTATTGCTCATGAGATAATCCATGCCATGAGGAAAAAAAATAAAAATGATAAGTACATGGGGCTCAAAATTGATATGTCAAAAGACTTTGATAGGGTCGAGTGGGATTTTCTAATTGGTATTCTAAAAAAATGGGTTTCTGTTTGGATTGGTGTAACCTCATTATGCAATGCATTAGTACTTCTTCTTCTTCTATTCTTATAAACGGAGTGCCAAGTAAGAGCTTCAAACCTACTAGAGGTCTGAGGCAGGGAGATCCTTTATCTCCCTACCTTTTTATCCTTTGTATGGAGTCCTTTTCTAGAACCATTGTTAATGCTGAGTGTTGTGGGCTTATCTCTGGTTTTAAAATAAACAAAAATTGTCCTTCTATCAGTCACCTACTCTTTGCAGATGACTGCCTCATTTTCACCAGTGCTTCTATTACTCAAAGTAGAAATATGCTAAATTTTCTTGACGATTACGGTAAGACTTCAGGCCAAATGATCAATTTTTTCAAATCGGGTATCTTTTTTACCCCTCATGTGAGCAATAGCTTTGGAAAAAAGCTAATTGACATCCTTAAAGTTAAGAAAATTAGCCTCAATGATAAATACTTAGGGGGTCCTCTTTTTACGAATAAATCCAAGATAGCCTGTTTCGAAAATGTTTTAGAGAAAATGACAGGTAGAGATAAAGGGTGGAATGTGCAATCCTTATCTCCTCCGGGTAGAGGTGTTATGGCGAAAGATGTGCTTGAGACCATCCCTGTTTATAGTATGTCTTCTTTTATTCTTCCCAAAAATACTATCAAAAGGGCTAATGCTATCATTAGAGACTTTTGGTGGGGAAAACATGATGGTAAAAAGGGTTACTACATTAAGAATTGGAAAGGGCTTTGTAAACTTAAGGAAAAAGGTGGCAACGGGCTAAAAGACATGAGCCATTTTAATATGTCTCTTATTGCTAGGAATGGTTAGCGCCTTTTCCACCAACCTAACTCTGTATATGCTAAAACCATGAAGGGGAGGTATTATCCTAAAACCAATCCTTTTCATGCCACTTGTAATGAGAGATATTCTTGGGCATGGAAGGGAGTGTACAAAGGCCTCATGTTGATTAAGAAAAATAGCATTTGGGAAATATGGAATGGGAAGAGTGTGCATATTTGGAAAGATATGTGGATTCCTGACTCTGAGGGAAACCCTATCATTCCAAATGAGGAAGGGAGGGATAGTACCCATTCTCATGTTTCTGACCTTCTGACTGATAATAGCTGGAATATTCAAACCCTGGAACTTCTGTTCGTTTCGAATACTATCAAGATAATTATAACTATCCAGCCTAACGGTTACCTTGAGGATACCTTGAGGTGGATGGATAACCCACAAGGAAATTTTAGTAGCAGATCTTTGTATCATATTTTGGATAAGAAAAAAAAGCAACAACAAGATACTTTGGCGGGAAAAATATGGGATATGAATGTGATACCTAGAATAAAAATTTTTACTTGGAAAATGCATAAGAACATCTTACCTTTTAGTGGGCATATTTATATTTATGTAACTCATATTAACCCTATTTGTGTGATGTGCAGGAATCATTTAGAGACAGGAGAACATATTTTAATGCGCTGCAATTTTACAAGAGCCGTTTGGGCACATTTTTCTTTAAACTTGAATGCTTCCACTTTAAATTTTGACTCTCTATCCAATTGGTTCTCCTCTTGGGTAGCTGGAAGACACCCTCCAACACATTGGGGGGAATGGGAAGTTGTAGTTGCCACATTGTGTTGGTTCACCTGGAAAGCTAGATGTGATGTGGCTTTCCATGGTGTCAATCCCAACCCCAAAACTACTGGGACTCTCATTTTAAAACATATGAATTCTTACCAGAGACTTGCTACTCCTAGACCATCTAATAGTATAACAACTATGGCTAAGCAGTCTGATGCCAACCTCACTGGGAACATTACTTTTGCTTATTTTTCTATCTTTAACTCCAGTACAGGCCTAACAGGTGTGAGTGTGACAATTTCAGATCCTTATGGAGTTATTGTTGGAAGAAGGACCAGAGGAGTCAGAGCCAACATCAAAGAGGAAGGAGACTCCATAGCGGCTAAAGATGCTCTCCAATGGGCCTCTCTTCTGAATTGCAGAAGGTTCAATTTTATGGGTAACAAGAGGAATCTAAACACCACACTACGGGAAAAAACAACGTTTACAACACAATTTAAGAGTTGTAGTACCCCTACGACAACTCCATTTCATGCATTATGGAAGGGGGGTATTGTAGAAAGTCCAAGCTTTTCTACAATACTTGACTAAGAGTTGTAAAAGGTGATGTGATTCATTGTTTGACAATATTTTGCCAAAGTTGTGATTCTCTTTCGATTTTTTTGAAAGTTTCAACACAACTCTTGCTTGTGTTGTAGGACTATTTTACACAACAAAGGATGCGTATCGTAAAAATATGTAACACAACACTTGTATAAGTTGAAGGTCTATCTTAGACAACCTATGATGTGTATCATAGAAATATGTAACACAACACTTGTATAAGTTGAAGGACTATCTTAGACAACCTAGGTTGTGTATCATAGAAATATGTTACACAACACTTGTTACTATTATGAATAAGATTTTCACTACACCTGTTAGAGTTGTAGAACTATTGTAGAACTATGTTGGACAACACCTAGTTATGTCGTAAAGACTTTCTTTCACAACTACTGGTTTGTGTAGTTGAAATATGGAACACAACTCTTATTAGAAGTTGTGTGCATAAAACATTTTTGAAAAAAAAATTATAGCTGAAACCGAATTGCCGAAAGTATTTCACATTCTCATTAAGCTGCCAGTGTAACACATTTACATTCATTCAAGTTAACCTGCTAGTGTTAAACACACATTCAAATCCACTAACGAAACATCAAATGTACCACTACCTTTCAAATATAAGAACCTTCTTCTTTCCAGAACTCGCCTGCGGCGGCAGGCGCCTTCTTATCAAGAACCATAAGCAATTGCATTTGCAGTTGGCTCATAACGCACCAGCATCCTTTGTAGCTGCGAACATTTGAAGATGCGGAGACGATAACAACATCATTCTTTATAGAAGAACCAAGATAAGCTTCCGCAATCTCGCGCATTTTGATAAGAACCATAGATGATATTTCTTCAGCTGGAAATTGCTTCTCTTCCACTTTGTATGTGCTGATAATCTTCTTGTACGTGATGATAATCTTCACCTAGTCCAGCTACAACCTTGAAATCCCATAGCTTCATATCAGCTTGAACTGATGGATCTGAAACCCTTCTCCCAATCAAACGTTTCGTATCTACAATGTCAATGTCAGAAACAAAATTTTTTTCAATACAAACACTCACAATAATATACATATACTATATACAAGAGTAATTCAGTACAAGCACTAAAGAAAACAAGAAAAGGCCAAATATATATCAACAAATAGAAACTGGTGTCAACTCTTTGTTTTGCTTGATTTTTTAATTCGATCAAATTCAAACTGAGTCAAATTTAGTACAGAGATGAAGAAATTTTGAATAGGCCACATATAATGTTTACAATTTGCTCAAGTCAAGCCAACTTGTCCTACTATGACTGGATAATTCCGACTCATAATACAAACACAGATGACTTCCCAACAAGGAAAATCATTAGTTCTACAGGTTCGCATCTATTTCAAATTACACAAAAATTCACATTGTTCAATCTATTATCCCCTGTATCTACCTCAGTTACTATTAGCCTCTGTATCTACCTCAGTTACACTTTGGCCATACACAATCACCTAACTCACGGCACAAATCAGACATGCAATAAGAATTTTTACCCCATTTTGTTGGTCTTTTTTTCATGATTGTCTCTTGTTTCCACACCTTGAAAATATCCATGAACCAAAGGTACGAAAAACAGGTTCTTACAGTATTCAAACAGACCATCATCTATGCTAGATTCATTTTCCTCATTCCCACATAACGTCTAAGAGGAGACATCTAAACTGGATGCTATCTTAATCTCAGTTAAAGGAAATCTTACTTGACCAACGGAACCCAACCGGTACATGCCGCCTTCCCCTGTGCCATCCGAGGCTGGTGATGACCAGTATGAGTCGAAAGATACACCACTGACCTGCAAGTACAATTAACGAAGTATGAGATGCTTGTGTAAAAAGAAGACCAAATAAGATCAACTATTTTACAAGAATCATACCCATGAGCTGTGACCCACTTCCCATGCTACTTCCTTATGATCTTCCATGCTCCAAACTTGCACCAGATTGTCTTCACCTCCAGCCAAAATATATTTTCCATCCATGTTAATAGAGCATTTTGTGTTGACAACACTTCCATATAATACTCCTCCATAGGCACGGTTCACAGTTCTCTTGTTTCTAGATAACCTAGACCTCTTGTATTCAGCAGGTCTTAGATGAGGATATTTCAAATGCCTTCCCGAATTCCCTTGACGGAACAAGAAGGGGGACATTAATAAAGACGGCTTTGTGCAAAATGTACAATAGATGAAAAGTTGTTTGATTTTATCCCATGCTATTTTTACCGGCCGGTAATAATAGAATTGGAAATATGGATTACCATAATCCACTGACCACTGCAATAACATAGCATCAGTTACAGAATTTCCAACTTCGACTTCCATCAGGAGCTATTTCAAAGAACTCGAGAGATGATGATGCCACCTCAGCGACTATTACTCTTCCCGTCATGCTTTTGGGTTCCACATCTGCACATGGCAATAAATATAGTCACTACCAAATTAATCATCCAATTAAAACTAAAATATGAACGTTTAGCAACCCAAAATACAACAACTTAGACAAATTCCCTTGGCTGAACAAGAAACTGGACATTAATGTAAACGGGTCTGTGCAAAATGCGCAATAGATGTTGACTTCTTTTAGTCATCAATAGTAATTCTAAAGTAAACATAGAAAGGGAATTATTAAAAGCCGTTGCACCGACAGTTTTGGTTGCACAATCAGCAACTTCAACTCTTCCATCAGCAGCTGTATCAAATAATTTGGGACACGATGATCGCAGCTTAACAACTGCTCCTATTTCCATCATGCTCTTGGTATCATAACTGTACATACAGGGCAATAAATACAAACTAACCTTCTGTCTAATATCTAAAATATGATCATTCAGAAACCAACATATAGCTTCTTAGACAATCACAAATGAAAAAAATTACGTAATGAGTCTAAGATTTTTTGTACCTCTTCATGTACATCTCTATTTGCATCTCCATGTCCTATTCTCTGCCTAATAAGATATTCCAATTTTCTTGAACCTCTTCATTTTCTTGTTTGGTTATTGAACATGCTTGTACTTGGAATCTAGGACTTCGACGAAGATTGGAAACCTTATTACCTTCCATTACTACAATATCATCAATAACTGTACATGTTAGCTATATTCTTAGAAAATAAACAATCTCAACTAAATAGAACCATAAATAGTTTATATTTTGTTTACTTTATACCGGCACTAGCTAGTTCTGCTTCATTCACAACATTCTTTTCATTTCCAATGCATCCTACTTTCCGTCAAAGATATGCATTGGGCTTTTTTTCACGAAGCTCTTCCTTTTCTTTTTCGTTCATTAAACTGCGCTTCACTTTATCTGGAATACAACGCTTCTTCACTTGATATTCCCTTCGTTGTCCATCCATTTCACCTTATCTTTGTCTTCGCCTTTCGCTTCCTTTTTTTTCCCCTGACAAAAAGCAGCCAATCTAGAATAGATACTTGCAGGTTACATTAGCATGACAAGTATACTTACTGCGCAAGAGTAATATAACAATAAAGCTAGATAGTATACAGTAAAAATCTGGGCAAAATACGTCACAGAAATCAGTCCAAGGCAGTCTATCTTGACAAGACTCCACAAACCTCATTAAGATTCCAAATACAGAGATTGACCACAATTTAAAAATTATACAGATTCAGCTTTTAAATCCACCTTAAAAATCCAGATTTGGAGTTCATTTGGTCTGCGAAAAGGGTGTGCTAAGATGGTCACAAAACTGCGAACCTGCAGTTTCAAGATATGGTCTACTGGACGTTGAAGGCCAGAAATCCTAAACGATAATTCGAAACACTAAGCCCTTTGAACCCATTATATACAAGACATAAAGGAACGTTTTTCGTTAAGAACGTGTCGCCTAAATCATTATCTATTGGTCCCAGTTTCGGAGTCAACAGGGTGCAGAGAATATAGCTTTCGCAAAAGAATTGGGGCTCTAAGAAGCATTTCTACAAACTCTTATAGTTCCTAAAAAGAACATTGAACACAATAATTTTGAAATCCTATAATTTTCCTCCATAGTAACAAAACAATCTCATATAAGAATTCATGAATGACAAAACCAATAAATCAATCCATATTGGCCAAATTGAAAACAACCCAACAATAATCACGAAATTCAAACTCCAATTAGGCAAGAAAAAATTCATACGAGTAAGAAAAATTCATACCCATCTGCTCTCCCATTAGGTGATTCAAACAAAAACCCACTCTCCTCTCTCTCTCTGATTTGCAACTTCAATTTCTCATTTCCAGTATTCAACAACTGTCCGTCTCATTCTCGGTTACATCTCCTCATTTCCTTGTATTTCAGTTCACATCCAACTAAAGCAGACTTCAAGCCATCACCAGTAACACCATTTCAGATCGAGTACGAACCAGAATTGGACAACAACCCATCTTATTTCACATCTCAACTCTTCTATAAGCCAGCAATCGACGTCAGGAACCCTAATTCGAATCATTGAACACCACCAGTTGTTCTTCAATCAACATACCCCAAATTATACCAACTGCAATAAATCCACAACCAATCACAGAACTATCTCGAACTCAAGACCAAATAAAAGAAACCCAATTCAGTTTACGTCAACACCCCCAAATTCCATTAAAAACTTCTCCGTAGAAACCCCCGATTGAACCACCAAACCCTAATTTCTATTCTTAACAGCAGCACCAAATCCACCTCCAATTACAGAAAACCCCCAATTCCTTCTGATTCACTTCTCCGCTGAGTAACTCCACAAAATCATCACTAATTCCAAATCTAAATCAACCTCAAACAACAACTTGCTATGTGAAAGTGAAAAACAATAAATAAATTTGAGATTACTTTGTGAAAGTGAAAAAGAAACAACAAGAGATGGTTGATATGATATGAAATAACTATCCGTCTCTTTAATTTCATGTTTCAATCGAACAAGAATGTAGGTGGAAGCATTATAAGTTAGGGTTTTTTCAGCAAGGAAGGGGAAGTTTTTTCAGTGAGGAAGGGGAAAGTGATGAGAGGGATTAGAGAGAAAGAGATGAGTGAAAGGGAAGAGAAGTCACCACCACCTTCTCTGATTCTGTCAAAATCTTCATAGAAATTGAAAGCGAGAATCGGTGGTAGTTTGAGATTTGTGGGTTAGGGTTTTTTTTTTCTGTTAGGAGTAGGAAGACGAGAGGGGGTAAGGGAGGAAGTGATGAGAGAAACTGAGGAACCGAGAGGAAAAGAAATTGAGCGTTTTGTGTAAAGGGAATTGGACGGTAAAGATCTGATGAAATGCATTCATACGGATTGAGAAAAGAATCTGACGGCTGAGATTGTATTTCTGATGCTCATACGGATTGAAGCATTTGTGTTTCTTTTTGTGTTAATACGAACTCATGTATTCTGTTTATTATCAAACTTCGACATGAAAAAAAATACAAAAAAAAAATATTAATAAATTTAGGACATTGTTATCGACATTTTGATATAAAATAATCCAAAAAATGTATAAGAATGAAGCTGGAAAATAAGAAGTGAATTTGATAATTGGTGTGTTTATTTTGTGCTTTCTCTTTGTGCTCCGGGTTTGAATTTCTGCTATTCACATAGGTCATGAAATAAGTTCGAAGCTCCAAGAGGGTTTCAGAGTTCACAACTTAGCATGATACATCATAGAAATCGATAAACATGAAGCTCAATGTCGATTCGAACTTCAAACTTGGTATAATGGCATATAATATATGGACCACGAAGCTCTGAGAGGGTTTTGACTTCAAACTTAGCATGATACATCATCGAAATTGATGAATATAAAGCTTAGTGTTGATTCGAACTTCAAATGTGGTATAAAAACATACCAACTATGAACCAAGAAGCTCGAAGAGGGTTCTGACTTCAAACTTAGCATGATACATCATCAAAATCGATAAGTATGAAGCTCAATGTCAATTCAATCTTCAAACTTGGTATAATAGCATATAATCTATGAAACTTGGTAAGAACGATGCTATTATACCAAGTTTGAAGATTCCTTCAGAATATTTCCCGAAACCTTAAAAAAGCCCTATTCTGGCATATTGTATGCATACCCTGGCTCCGAGGTCGAAACCTGGCCAGGAGTGGACTACTGTAAGTCGGAAACTTGGTAAGAACGATGAATCCATCCATTTACATGTAAGATTCCTTAGGAATATTCCCCGAAACTTTAAACAAACCCTATTTTGGCATACTGTATGCATAACATGACTCCGAGATTGAAACTTGGCCCTGAGTGGACCATTATAAGTCGGAAACTTGGTAAGAACGATGAATCCATCCATTTACAGGTAAGATTTCTTCGGAATATTTCCTGTAACCTTAAACAAGCCCTATTCTGGCATATTGTTTGCATACCCTGGCTCTGATGTCGAAACCTGGCAAGGAATGGACTACTATAAGTCGGAAACTTAGTAAGAACGATGAATCGATCCATTTACATGTAAGATTCCTTCTGAATATTCCACGAAGAAATAGGTAAAGTAAATATTACAAAATGTGAAAATGACCATATTACCCTTAATAGAAATAAGTGCAATAAATATTATGGAGACTGTGAAAATGACCAGACTACCCTTAATGGAAATATGTAAAGTAAATATTACAGAATGTGAAAATGACCATATTACCCTTAATGGAAATAAGTGTAATAAATATTATGGAGACTGTGAAAAATGACCAGATTACCTTATCGGAAATATGTAAAGTAAATATTACAAAATGTAAAAATGACGATATTACCCTTAAATGAAATAAGTGCAATAAATATTATGGAGACTGTGAAAATGGCCAGACTACCTTTATCGGAAATAAGTAAAGAAAATATCACAGACTATGAAAATGACCATATTACCGTTAGTGAAAATAAGTGCAATAAATATTATCGAAACTTTAATAATGACCAAACTACCCTTATCGGAAATAAGTAATGTAAATATTATACTTTGAAAATGACCATATTACCCTTGATGGATATAAGTGCAATAAATATTATGGAGACTGTGAAAATGACTAGACTACCCTTATTGGAAATAGGTAAGGTAAATATTATAAAATATGAAAATGATCATATTACCCTTAATGAAAATAAGTGCAATAAATATTATGGAAACTGTGAAAAATGACAAGACTACCCTTATCGGAAAGAGGTAAAGTAAATATTTCAGAATGTGAAAATGACCATATTACCCTTGATGGAAAAAAGTGCAATAAACATTTTGGAGACTGTGAAAATGACCAGACTACCCTTATCGGAAATAAGTAATTTTCAGAGAAGGCTTCGCGCTGTTTGCGGCTCAGTCACCTGAGAATTATTTTTTGAGAATTACATTTTATTTTAAAACACTTATGAAGGGTTGTCATAAAGTTAGTGTATTAAAGAACCACAAACTTGACAGAACCTGTGATAGTGTAGGATGGTTACCGGTGTAGATTTCCATGCCTGAGCCTCAGGATCGAATCCCCCCAACCTCATTTTTTCCAACATTATATATTTTTACTTCAACAACACTTATAAGTGTTGTTATAGGTTTCTATTTAAAAAAAATGAGAAAAACCAAAACTGGTGAACTGAAAGGATGGTTGACGAGCTAGACTTCCATGCAGTAGGTTCATGTTCGAATCTCCCCTCTAACATATTTTTCATTATCATATTTTTGTGTTCTTCAACAACACTTGTGAGAGTTGTGATAGGCTAAGTCACTACACTTATAAAACATAGTTGTTATAGCTAAATGTCGTCACAACACTTTTTCTTAAAGAGTTGTCGTTTATTTTCTTAGCGAAACCCCTTGGTCATAAGTGTTGGTAGTGATGATATACGACAACTCTTCCTTTGAAACCAGTTGTAAAACATAGGACTTTCTACAATGTTTAGAAAAGCGTTGTAAAATCCCAGTTGTAGATGTATATTTTTCCCATAGTGCACTCTGCAAGGAGGACTAAGGAAAACAACCTGGAAGACAAACCAGATTGTGGACAATCTATTGACCACTTTATTACTTTTTGATAAGGTATATTGTAAGGATTTTAAGTCCAAAAACTGCACAGATCTTCTGCATATTTCTCTAATAGGGTCTAGAAACGAAAGTCCTCAAATGTGGGAGGCACAAAATATATGTTTGATCGGTTCGCAGCAGTAATCTTTCTTTTCTTTTAAAAAAAAAATAGATTTTTTATTGCTTTTTAAAATTGATTTTGGATGAAAAGGTCGTAATCTGCGTCGGAAGCTCTGGCCAAGGAAGGATTAAAGATTAAAATTGAGGCGGTATCTTTCTATGTTAAATAGGTTGGTGGAAATCTCTTTCGAAACGGAAGCTACAATTGATAAGGCAAGAACTCTTTGAAGATAGAAAAAAAGTTTCAATCTGATGAAGGCATTTTTTGTTTGTTTGTAAAGTAGGTATATATTTTGCTTTCCTACGGCTTATGAGCTTTTTCCATTTAACAAGGGTATGAAAATCTTATAACATTGAATTCTTCTGTTTTTTGGAAAATTTTCCAGGTCAAGCATTATAAAATGGCAAAAAAGGAACATTGCATGTTTGCCTATAAAGAAGGGATTGAAGATCCGGTAATGGGTGTTAAATATTGGCCAGCATTTGTTGAAGCAAGGACCATGATCTCATCAGATGATGTTGCTGATGCTGTTGTAAACCTCATTGTTGTTGCTTCTGCTACTACTACTCCATCACAGGTATCTGGAAGTCATTGTACTCAATTAAATCCGTTACTCCGTCACAGGTTCGATAACTCTTTCTGATGTTCAGAACAATTCATGCGCACTCTTATCCATGAGCACTCTTATATGTCGTATGTATTAGCAATAGTTGAAGAAGAATTAGGGAACTTAATACCCTATGGCCTATGGCAGAAAATGGACCGAAGGTGGTTAAATGGCAGAAAATTTGTTTCTTAGTTTGTTTATGCGATGATTTTCGTTATTCGAAGAGTCTTATGATTACATCCTAATTCATTTTATATGTTCTTTCTATATTTTTCACACAAGTTTGTTGAATGAGCAAGGTGTACGGATCCCTTCCTGATGCAAAACTTTATTCTCACGGACTCATAGTTCTAACCAAGCAAGTACGCTCTTAAAAAAGATTTTAGCTTTTAATGTTGTCTTTACTAAATGTTGCACAACTTCTTTTTTTATGTCTTTTTGCACTCCCTTTTAATCCTTCAGTTGGTTCCCATTAGTCATCTTAATGTGGCTAACAAATCATGATTAGATCCTCCATTTAATTCACAATATATATTTTCGATTAGGAAAAATTATTGAAAAGAAACTACTTAGAAGTGTAAGATAAACAAAGTTCGGGTAAATCATATCAATAAACTAGCGACTTTGCATTGTCATCGCAAGACCTTCTCCTCGGTTTACGATACCTAATACTGAACTTGTCTTTCTTTATAATAAGAGACTCCAAAACGCCACATATCGTAGCCATAATAAATCTGCTACATAGTGAAGCCATGTCAGCATTACTATACATGTCATTGCCACGTCATTACACACCTTTTCACAGACCGTTGGGTAATTTAGACACGCTATATATCAAATTGTTTACCTTTGTAGTGAAACGACACCACATTTCATTCCCAAGTCGACATATAAGTCCTAACTTTTCATTACACACCTTTTCACAGACCGTTGGATGGTAATTTAGACACGCTATATATCAAATTGTTTACCTTTGTAGTGAAACGACACCACATTTCATTCCCAAGTCGACATATAAGTCCTAACTTTGTAGTGAAACGACACCACATTTCATTCCCAAGTCGACATATAAGTCCTAACTTTTCCGGCTCTTCACAGACGCATCTGTTCTCTATTGCCGTTTCATCATCCCTGTGACTTGAACATGTGATCCGATTGAATATCAGCAGCCACGTTTGTTCAAAAGAAATCCAATAGGTGCCTTCCCCCCACATGTATAACCAATAAGTTGTGATAACTGTATCAATTTTGTTTCCTCCAAGAACAGTAGCAACCAACAAGGTCCTACACCATAACATTATTTAAGAAAGAAAGAATGCCATCATTAAATGACTGTTGTTGTTTGAAGTTCTCAATTACACCATGCCCATGGTTATTTCAGGAAACTTCACGTCAGATACTCCATTTTTCTCAATCGATACTAATCGAAAAGACACCCCACTTCCCAAAAGTCCTCTTCCTTCTAATGTATATATAGCATGCTAAAATTTGGTAGCAATTTGTGAAAAAAGGATAAAAATAGAGGAAGAAAGGAACTTACAGTAAAATATATGGACCAAATAAGTGTTGCGCAAACCTATCATGGGTACAGAAGTACAGAACCCACAAGTCGACACAAAGTGTCAGTGAGTTGTTTGGTGTGAGGAAAACATTTGATCTGTATAAAGTTCTTGGAAATTGGAAAGGAGCAAATTTTGGCATTCAAGGATAAGAAATTGAGGTCTCCATGTTTGTTGAAGAAATTAACAACTAATTCACGTTGCTAGACAAAGTTTGTACTACAAACTACAGAGGTTTAGGTACGTGCTCCACATGATATTTCTTCTATTTTATTGTCATCCAAATGCCAGTATATGTTTTTTTTTTTTTTTTTTTTTTTTGTTTCTGTTTTTTGATCGGTCCAGTATATTTTCAGTTTTAGTGGGAACTCATATCTTTGTTGTTTACCAAAAAATAGAGTAACGCATTTTCTCCATTAGGAATTTGGTACATTTTAATTAAAAAAATATGGGCACTTGTTCCGGTCACCTGAAACCTCTAGGTTCAGGTCACCTGAAAATGCCAGGTCCCGATCATCTGAAAATGTGAAAATGTAATGTTGTCTACATTCACAAATTCCAAAATTGTCATACTCATATCCAGTGTATTAGAATCCAAAATATATAAATTTAAATGCAAGTATGCTGGCACAATTGAGGAAAACCCACAAACAACCTCCTAGTTAAACTTGTAATCCACTATAAAGTTCACACATCATACATCAGTCAACAAATATACACAATTTTAATGACCGCTTGGAACAATTGGGGGTAACAACTTCTTGTATCAGATCCTGTAACATCATAGAGAAAATGGTGTGCCCGGTGACTAGCAATAACTTCTCTTTCACTCCCATTCAATCTCCTAATATCCAATTTCCACAGTTTGGTTTATATGGCTTCTTTGCTCAATTCTGTATAAATCACAAAACAGAACTCATTAAAAAGAAGATGGTGCCACTGATCATCGAAAGTCCAAGCTAAAATCCTAAGATATGCATATAAGCTGACAGACTGTGAACAAATGCAAATGTTCTGACAGACACACTTACGCCTACACTTTCCGTGTTCATAAAACCATGGCTTAGTTCTGCATGTTCATAAAACCATG
Organism: Papaver bracteatum; assembly: GCA_023529315.1. Taxonomy (NCBI): domain Eukaryota; kingdom Viridiplantae; phylum Streptophyta; class Magnoliopsida; order Ranunculales; family Papaveraceae; genus Papaver; species Papaver bracteatum. The sequence continues at coordinate 92,488 of JAJJWX010004853.1, forward strand.
GTAGTGACAGTACATCCAACAATTAATAAATTACATTCGCATAATTCAGAGAAAGGGAACACAAAACTCACTTGTAAACTTGCCACTCATATGGAGGCTCAAGACTCCCATATTTAGTGTTGCGTGTGTGTGTGAAAGAGAGAAAGAGAGATGTAGCCTACCTATTTGAAGAAACAAAGAAGAGATAGATGGAATTGTTGTATCTTCATCTCCAAAATAGGAGGTATTTATAATTACAAGAATTAAGTAATAGAGTGGAGTAGGTAAAGGTTGGTGGAGTAGGTAAGGTAGGTGGAGTAGGTAAACATGACTAATTCCAACACTCCCCCTCTTATAGAATACCCTAGTTAGAAGTTACTCATTCCAACACTCCCCCTCAAGCAGGTGCGTAGATATCATGCATTCCTAGCTTGTCGAGGAAAGAGTTGAATGGTTGACTAGGAACTCCTTTAGTCAGCATATCTGCAATCTGGTCTCCTGTTCTTACAAACGGAGTGCTGATAATCCCTGCGTTCTACTTCTATTTAATGAAATGTCTGTCCACCTCCACATGCTTTGTTCTGTCATGCTGGACTGGATTGTGAGCAATGCTAATGGCAGCCTTGTTGTCGCAGTACAACTTCATAGGATCTCTGGGACTGACGCCAAGCTCTGTCAACAATATTCTTAACCACAATAGCTCACATATTCCATGAGCCATATCCCTAAACTCTTCTTCTGCACTGGATCTAGATACAACTGATTGCTTCTTGCTGCGCCAAGTTACTAGGTTTCCTACCACAAATGAACAATATCAAGACGTAGACCTACGATCAATTACGGAGCCTGCCCAATCTGCATCTGTGTATGCTTCAACCTTTGTGTGGTTATTCTGAGAGAATAGAAGTCCTTTTGCTGGTGCCAACTTTAGGTATCGAAGTATTCGGTATACTGCATCCATATGTGCCTCCCTTGGAGCATGCATGAACTGACTTACTACACTTACTGAGTATGCAATATCAGGACGATTGTGAGAGAGATAAATCAATCTTCCCACTAACCTTTGATATATTTATTTGTCCACCGGAATACCATCAGTGTCTTCTCCCAGTTTCTGATTCGGTTCAACTGGTGTGTCAATAGGCTTGCATCCCAACATTCCTGTCTCAGCTAGAAGATCTAAGACATATTTCCTTTGAGAGATATAAATACCCCTTTTTGATCTTGCCACTTCAATTCCTAGGAAGTAACACAATTCTCCTAGGTCCTTTATCTAAAATTCCTTAGCCAAGTAAGATTTTACCTTCACCATTTCTTCTGCATCATCACCTGTCATTATAATGTCATCCACATAAACAATAAGCATGGTCAGTTTTCCGTTCCTTGAACGTTTGAGGAATAAGGTATGATCTGCATGACTTTGCCGAAATCCATATTTACGCATACTTTGGGTGAATCGTCCAAACCATGCTCTTGGAGACTGCTTCAAACCATATAATGATTTCTTCAACTTGCATACTTTCCCTTCATTAGTGGCTGTTTGAAATCCAGGCGGAATGTCCATGTATACTTCCTCTTCCAAGTCACCATTGAGAAAGGCGTTCTTCACATCGAACTGATGAAGTGGCCAATCCTTGTTTGCTGCCAAAGATAATAGGACGCGAATAGTGTTCATCTTAGCAACAAGAGAAAAGGTTTCTTGATAGTCAATTACATAAGTTTGAGTGTAACCTTTAGCTACTAATCTTGCCTTATGTCTTTCAACGGTTCCATCAGACTTGATCTTCACAGTAAATACCCATTTACAACCAACTGTCTTCTTCCCTTTTGGCAGCTTGACTACATCCCATGTGCCATTCTTGTCTAGGGCTTCCATTTCTTCAACTGTAGCTGCCTTCCACTTCGGATCAACAAGAACATCTTCAATCCTTGTAGGTATACTCACAGATGATAAGTTGTTTGCAAAAGCAACATAAGTAGGTCATAGCCGATGAGAAGACACAAAATTGGAAATAGGGTGGTCAGTAGAAAAACCATATCGAGTTGGAGGATTACGATTACGAGTAGGATATCTAGAAGAACTAGGTTTTTCTTCTTCTGCAACATTGGTAGACTCGTCAGCTGAAATATCATTCTCGTCAGTACTCAAAGTAGTTTCAATCTGAACAGTAGGAGGTTGTTCATGATTACCTGTCACCGGAGCAGACGCTTGACGAGGATGAGAAAGAGGGGCATTGTCTCTTCTTTTGTACACTTGAACTTGAGGTTGGAGAAGTGAAGAAGCCATTGGTGGAGTAATCTCACTTTCCTTACTTATGTTCTGTGCGGAGCATAGGTCATACCATAAATCATACCCAGACTGATCTTCACCAACTCTACTCTCCCCCTGAAGAGAAGTCTCAACCTTCGAGAAATAAGGAGTATCTTCACTAAATGTTACATCCATGGACACAAAAAACTTCCCAGTGGGAGGGTAACAACACTTGTAACCCTTTTGGGTAGATGAGGACCCTAAGTAAATGCATTTAAGAGCTCTAGGATCTAGTTTACTCCTGTCCTGTTTGTGGACATGAACATAGAAGACACATCCAAAAACCTTTGGTGGAACACGTACAGGGAGTTGAAATGACGTACCATTGGATAAAACCTCAAGAGGCGTTTGAAAATCAAGAGGACGAGAAGGCATCTTGTTAATCAAGTGTGTTGCCATAAGAATAGCATCACCCCAATACATTTTAGGCACATTCATACAAAACAGTAAGCATCTAGTAACTTCTAGCAAATGACGATTCTTACGTTCAGCAACTCCATTTTGCTGAGGGGTGTTATTACAAGTGTTTTGGTGAACTATTCCTTGTTCTAAGAAATAAGATGATAATCCTTGGTTTAGGTACTCACCACCACGATCAGATATTAATATTTTAATCCTCGTGTCAAATTGGGTAAGGAAAAACTTATGAAATATTTTGACTACAGAGTGGACTTCACTTTTATCCTTCAATAAGTAGACCCATGAAACTCTAGAGTAGTCATCAATGAATGTGACGAACCAACATGCACCAGAAGATCTAATGACGCGAGAAGGACCCTAGACATCACTATGTATAATTGCAAAGGGGGATGAGCTTTTATTTATACTTAACGGATATGGGACACGCTAATGTTTAGCTAACTCACATGTTTCACATTTGAACTTGGAAACATCTAGGGACGAAAATAACTTAGGAAATAACTTTTTTGAGTACCCAAAAGAAGGATGTCCCAACCGTTTATGACATAACCAGATTTGATCTTCTACCTTTGATACACTTCTCGAGTTGTAAGCCCTTGTACTGTCATCTTGTGTTGTCCCTTGTAACTCCAAGTAGTAAAGGCCCCCTCTCTCTTTACCAAATCCAATCGTCGCTCCTGTGAGTAGGTCCTGAAATACACAATGCGAGTTAAAAAATGTAACGCTGCACTTTAACGCTTTGGTTATTTGACTGATAGAAAGAAGACTAGAAGATAGGTTTGGAACATGCAACACATTAGATAAAGACATAGATTTGGTTATGGGTATTTGTCCTTCACCAGAGACAATTGTTGGAGATCCATCCGCTGTCAAGATACAAGGTTTACTAGGACTTGTACTATAAGTGGAGAAAAGGTTTGATCTGGTGGACATGTGGTCAGTTGCTCCACTATCGATAATCCAAGAGTCTTTAGACTTATCGCATGTAGTGTTTAGTACCCTACCACAATTCTCTGTGTTACCTGATTGAGCCATAAAAGTAGATCCGGCAACATTTTCCTTGAATGATAGCAGACGTGCATACTATTTGACCATTTGTTCAAGCTGGTTTTGGGATGAATGAGAAGAACCACTCGGTGATGAAATAGACTGAAATTCCATCTCATCAGTAGTGTTATATGCCCTTGAACCAGTACTGCGACCTCCTCTTCTTCCTCTACTACTTCCACTAGAGTTACCCCCTCTACTATTGTTGGTTTGCCATTGAGGATGACCATTGAGCTTGTAACATGTCTCCCTGGTATGTCTACGCTTGTTACAATAATCGCAGTACAATGAGTCTTTCTCATCAGGTTGTCGGTTGCTTTCACGTGTGGAAGTTGGTGCTTGAGTTGATGAAGTAATCACATTCAAGGCAGAACTTTCATGTGGCACTGGAGGTATCATAGCAACTCGGCGGAGTTCTTCCGATCTTACATTTCCATACACTCCTCGCAGGGTCGGCTATGGATCTTTTCCCAACACTTGAACTCTAATTGGATCAAAATCTGAGTCAAGTCCCGCAAGGAACTCAATAATTCTCCCTTGTTCAATTATTTTCTGCAACTTGGCGGTATCAGCTGCATACACCATGTCGAAGGGCTATAAGAAATCAAGTTCTTGCCATATAGTTTGAAGTGCATTGAAGTACACGGATAGAGGTCTGCCATTCTGGCGAGTCTTGATAATCCAACGATTCAACTCATAAATCTGTGTCGCATTACCGCTCATAACATAGATCTGTGTGACTGCATCCCACACTTCTTTTGTTGTGGTTAGGCGCATGTAGCTACTCTTGATGTCGGGAGTCATTGAGTCTATCAGCAAACTCATTATCATGGCGTTCTCTTGAATCCAGGTGTCGTATGAAGTGTCCTTTTTATCTGGACAAACTTTACTTCCGGTCAGATACCCAAGCTTTCCTTTACCCGTAATGTAGAGTGTCACGCAGTGAGACCACACAAGGTAATTTGTATCATCAAGTTTACAAGATATCATATTTCTGCTCATATTATCATTGTGAGAAACATCTAGAGATGTAGTACCCATAGATTGAGAAGCAACAATTTTTCTCGGGGATTTGGACATCAAATCTACTTCTAACTCAACGGATAATTAAGAGAGAAAGAAAAGAACAACTTTCAAATGAAGAAACCTACTTACAGATCAGCCACTGGTTCTTCACGAACAGCTTACGAGTCTAACTTACAAGTCTGATTCCAGATTGAAGCTACAATAGATCGAAGCTTTAAAGGGGATCTAGGCTAGGTTTTTCTCTTCTCTGCCTCCTTTGCTCAGATACCATGAAGAAACAAAGAAGAGATTGATGGAATTGTTGTATCTTCATCTCCAAAATAGGAGGTATTTATAATTACAAGAATTAAGTAATAGAGTGGAGTAGGTAAAGGTTGGTGGAGTAGGTAAGGTAGGTGGAGTAGGTAAACATGACTCATTCCAACACTCCCCCTCTTCTAGAATACCCTAGTTAGAAGTGACTCATTCCAACACTATTATGATGCACCCATGGTTTAAAAAAACGTTTTTGGGTGCGCTTTAGGTCGCTTTTTCGCGCTCTAGGTTGTGGGCGCTCTAGAAGCGTCGCTCTATGAATTGGTAATTTTTTAATTCGTTTTTTAAGAAAGGTTTCTTATACCTCTTTTTGAAACACAAGGGGTCTTGAATCATGTAGAGCAATAAGTGGTGTTTCCTACTAAGATAAAGGTGAGAAAAGAAAAAGCTACCACTTTACAGTCTTTAAATTGACAGAGAGCAGTAAGTTGTGTTTCCTACTAAGATAAAGGTGAGAAAATAAAATGCTGGACATACTGTAAGTCAGACGAGGGAGTGGGACTGCTAGTCAGACTCGAGGAAGAGGAAATTTCTTGTCCAGAGATGAAGATTTTCCTATGGGGCATGATGACGATGACTATCTACATGATGATATGAATGATGTAGACATTCATGGCTAATATAGATAAATAGCACTTGGGTATAACAGTCGGTATCATGTCATATGCTTAGTTTAAATTGTTCATTTTATTATGTTTGAACTTCTTAGTTCTTATTTTTCTTTTATAAGTTTTATTAGTTTGACAACATTTTATTTAAATATATTATTAGATATTTTAAAAAGCTCGCTTTCGCTTCACGCTTTCTCAGCGCTTCACGCTTTGGTACGACAGCGCTTCGCTCTACGCTCTCGCTTTTTAAAACCTTGATGCACCATCTTTGGAATACGCCTTTCAGTCCTAGTGGTTATTACAATTAAGCGGCAATGATCGGCAATGATCTTTGCTGTACATACCACCAAATAATTCTTCTGCCTTCGTTAACATTTCCTGGATAATGAGGTAAAAGACAAACCAATTTGCTTAGTTACATCAATTCAATGACCAAGAGATTTTACCGAGAGTTTCAAAATCACAAAGCTAGCACAAAGCAGTAAACAATTACCTCTTGAGTTTGATTTTGAGAATTCAGCTCCTTGATGTTGGAAAGAATTGTACTGAACTACTCGTAAGAAAGACAACTCCTGCAGTTCCAAATATCCACAATTTAGTATGGTTGTAACTTTCAAAATTTTCAATTCAAATCGCAATTAAGAACTCAATGTCTAAATCCCATAGTCAGACCTGGCTTGGCGGGCGCGGAATAACTCATTTCCATTAATTTGAGGAGTGCACACTGAACATAGTAAAGCACATAAGTAACTTAGTTATGTTGAGGGCATTCTTCTTATAGTGTAAGGGATAAAAACATCAAAACGAAAATGGCAATGTTCTTTCAGCCAAGTCAGCCACTTTGAATCATTCTTTGAAACGACGGAACTGGCAGATTCTATCAACTAAAACTAGTAGGAACCTGATTGGGGAAATCATTACTGGCCAACAATACTATCTTTGTAAGCATCAAATAGAGTGAAGGACTCCTAACCGCAGCTGAAAGATAGACATGAAATGGAATAACAAACTTAAGTCCCTGACAAGATTATGACATACTCACATACATGACTAATCAACAAGATACGTGCATTAGGAGGTTCTTACATTAGATAGTAATAGGTCTACAAAACAGAACCAGTCAAAAATAATGTTAAACTAAAATGCGCATAGTATAAAGATAATATCCTTTTCAACCTGGATTTGTTCTGCACACCAGGAGTTACCCTGCTAACTGAAATCTACAGTTGTGCAAATGTCAACGGTACAAGTACATTATGGCTATCCTTGTCATCTTATAAGGCCTTGTAAGAAATCTCATAATAAAAAACTTAGAGGAATATAGTGATACAGAATAGTAAGAAATCTCAAATGTCAACCAAATTTTGGATTTCCACTTAAAGTACTGGTGCAACTTTCTTTAACCGTGTTATAAACTTACACCAGGACAAAGTTAACACATAAATTTCCTTTCTTTGGTTGAGTTGGAACAAGTAAAGTAGACATTCAATATATGGTGAATTTCAAAGTTAACATGAGCAATGATCTTAGAACTACATTATCTCTCGCATGGTAATTCTAAATGGTGAATTTCAAAGTAGACATTCAATATATGATCCTGATGTACAAGTAAAGTCTTACCATAAAATCCTAAGAGCAACGTGGGGGATTGGAAAATCACTCTGAACTAGGCTGATTTTTCTGCTCTTCAGAATTTTTCGCAGAAAAACGACTCAATTTTCTAAAAATACTTCCACTACTCCAAAAATTATGAAATTTGGTGGGGAGTATCATCAGGATGTCTATTATGTACGGCTACAAAGATTAAGCCAAAATCCTTTTCAGTTAAAAGATATACCCTGGTCTTTAACTGCTGTTCAAAACTGAACCTTTTCCTAAATTCACAGTAATGATTCCAAGTTTGTAAAATTTAGATGAAACAATTCTAAAATTTTCACATACCTTTTTCACAACAATTGTCATTTTAATCCTTGACAAAACTTTTGCTTTGAAGATGGGATAGTCAGCCTTGAAGCGAGTGCAGGCAAACTCTACAATCTGCTCATTGTTTCCTGGTTCCCTGCCCCCAAACTGGTTACATGGGAAAGCTAAACCTGGATTCTTGTATTTGTCGTACACCTGACTTAGCTCCATGTAGTATGAGTTTGTTAATCCACTGCAGAGGACCTCAAAAAGAACAACAGATCCCATGATCCATTTTTTTCACATCCTAAGTATCTCATTTCTCCCTTCTTTACTTCTTTCTGCAATGCACCTTTCACAAGCCTCTTAGCACTTTCCTGCAAGAACAGAAAATTAAAGTGAGCTTTTATTCTTATGTTCGCAAGAGCTAAGGTTTCAAGTAGAGAACCGCAAGCATGGGGAAAGAATTTTCAGTCAATCATTCATTTTGATAACAAGAAAAATTCCTTTCAAGAATGGGAAATTATCCTCAATTTGACCTACCAATCACATGATCTAATTCATGGACTCAGCATAAGCTGATGTTGTTAGAGAAATTCAAAAAGTTGCCAAATTCAACCAAAACGAAATTCATCAGAGGAAGACCCAATGGACAGATTTAAGCCCATAATAGACTACAAAAGACATTAATTTTTTTTCTTAAATTGGTTTTTCTAACAAAGTTTTCACTGTTTCACCTTGTGACCAATTAAGCGAGCCTTATAATAAGATACCTACAACTCTCAATTTTCCTTGAACCTTAACCTCATAAAATTGCAATATGCAATGGAAAAAATATTCATAAGACACGGAAAAGATTCATTAAACTTACACAGCCAGTGCCTTCAGCTCCATCCAAGCCCCCTTAGGCTTAAGCAATCAAGAATACCCTCTCTGGTTAAGTGAGCTTCTCTTTATTTTCGAAAACGCCCTCCATGAATTAATCCACCAGCTCCTTACAACTCTTATTGAACTGCGAAAGAATAAACATCATAAATAAGATAATTTGGCAGCACCTGGGTAATAAGAAAATTCAAAATACCAGCTTTCTCAAGGTCAACCAAAGTCATATGGGTAAAACTTGGTGTTTCTCAATCAAAAGGTAAGGAAAACTCTTGCCATCATGCTGCAAAAAAAAAAAAAGGAACAAATAATCAAAAATCTACAAAAACTCAAATTCACTCACTTATCACTAGACGCGACACACTTAACAATAATTGAACTTTGGAGCATTATTGAAATTTCAAAGTGATTAATGCCAAATACTAACCACCGATACCACTCCCTCACTCAAACACTCACAGATAGTAGTCACTCACTTACCATCAGCAGTCACTCAATTACCACTAGCAGTCACGCACACACTTAGCCCAACCAAATACCTCTTTGACTTGATAGTCTAAATGGAGCCACCAATTGAGACATAATAACAAAGAGAGAAAACAAGCATTTTTTTTTATCTCTTTTCTTAGCTAAGAACCTTGGATGTAAAGTAGCAGCAACCATCTAGAATTAGTGAACTCCATAAACTGAAAATTTGTACCTCAACACCTATCAAAAGCAAAATGAATAAATTGAATTTACATAAAGCATAAACAAATGTCCTATGTAATTACTTATACATCGGTCTAGTCGCCACAAATTAAGTAAGAAACGTATTGCTGTTCTTCCATTCCATATGTTGCCTGAAATGTGTTTGCCGCATTACATAAAGTTGATTACATAGTTCGATCAACTTCATAAAGACGAGTAGCAACACATTGGGTATTCCAGAAAACTCGAGTTATTCCCTTTAGGGATTCATTATCAAACAATGTCGCACCCTTCAGGGATGAGGGTGCCACATTGTAGTATTGTAGTAATGAGTAAGTAAGCTCTAGTTATTCCAGTCTATTTGCTCATATCACTAATTGGGTATTCCAGAAAAACTACAAAAGTACGATGTTTTCAATATTCTTTGACAATGAAGGTGGATATGAGAGTGACATCATCAGACTAAAATCCTCCCAAACAATGTATTACTCAATTTATTCTCGTTTGCCAAATGAAAATGTGATTGGTAGAAAGGTGCTTTTTTAAAATATGTTACTCAAAAACATTTTAGATGAAAATTTTAGCGGCTTTTACCCCACTGTAACCATTGCATGATCAACTCAAATCTTCCAAATAGGAAAAGTTTTAACAACTTTCTCCAACATTAATCTACAGTTTAGAGCAGATCTTGAGAAAATCTACCATAAAACAACAGATGGAATCAAACCCCCATCATAATATGACCTAATTTAATCATATTTCAACATGCACTAAACCAATTTCGAAGTAATTAAAAACCCAAAATCTCAAAAACCCAAAATCTAAAACGAAAACAGAAAAGAGATTGAAATACATAACATAATTTAGGTTAGATAGTTTTAATATGACACCAGAGCTACGATCAAAAGAAGAAGGAGAAGAAATTGTACCTTCCGATTGCGCCTGGTCTTAGAGATAACACAAAATCAATGGTGAAACGGATTAGATAAATAGGTGAATGGAGACCATAGGGAAAAATTGATCGAGATTGAGTCTGGTTCTTTCAATTGATTTCCAAAGTGAAGCTTGAAGTAGTTTTTTTTTTTTTTTTTTGAGCTCAGGTTTTGGTTCAACTGATTTCCTTTGAAATCGAAGTTATCACTGGTTTTTTTTTTTCTTTTGAACATCGGTTCCTGTAAAGGCACCCAACACCCAATATTGATTGGTTTTGGTTTTTTCTAGAGTCGACCATGGACCACATGGTTGTAAAAAAATTGAAACTTAGATTTGGTCCCAGAATATCATTTGGTTCCGGAATTTAAGTTATTCTAGGGTTCTAGAACTGTTAGTTGGTTCCAAATAAATGATTTAGAAAAACTTAAATTTTATTTTGGTTTTTGTTATAGGACCTATGGCCCATGGATATATGCGGTCCATTAGTATACTAGGGTTTTCCATTTACTCTTGTATAAATAGAATACTAAACCTATGTAATGGGTTCCTCTCTTTGGTTAATGAAATATTTTTCTCTCTTTCTTTTTCTTACTCCAAAACACGTTATCAGCTACGATCGCTTTCTCCACTGAGATTTTTTTTTTTTTTTTGGGTTATCATCTTTTTCAAAGTACGATCTCTGGAACCCGTGCTGCACTTTAATTTTTCCATATTTGAATTTAGTCAGATACATCCTTAAAGGTATGCCTAAACATATATACTTTTCTCATATATTCCTGGCCTATTACAACGCATGATTAAAAATGAGAAAGAAAAAGTTAATCTATGATCTACTGTGAAGTATTATATAATATTTGTATATGCTATTTTGTCTGCTAGGGATTTGATGTTTATTATATAATATTATAATCTACTGTCTTGTTTTTCCATTGATTATGAATAGGGTCTATTATTTATTTTATTTTATTTTTTGTCAGATCTTTGATGAAATCTATGATCTTATTTGATATTTATGTTTTGCCGTTGTTAACTTGTTTCAATAAAAATAATAATAAGAAGAAGAAGAAGAAGAAGAAGAAGAAGAACGGGCCCCTAGCTCAGATGGTCATCCCGGTTCCCCAAAGTTTAATGCGTTCAAGGAGGTCCCACGTTCGAGTCCCCAATGGCGTAATATTGCAGGAATTAACATGGAAGGTAGTGTTAGTTTGCCCCCCTTGTGACACAATTTCAGCCCCCCCTCCCGTCGTTTCGACTCCCTTGGCTAGGTTACCCATGAGGCTCGCTGATAGGTTAGCACAACAACCTGTTCAATTAATTTAGTAATATGTCGTTGGAGCTTAGCTTGTTAGGCTTCCAACTAGTTTCATGTAATAATATTTATCTAATATAAACAAATGTTTAAAAAAAATAATTATTATTATTATTATAATAATAATAAAGGCCCTCAGAGGTGATTCCTAATAATATATATATATATATATATATTAATATTAATATATATTTGATTTATCGATGGCATGACTATATACGAATCTATATTATTTTACTAATTATATATAGTATTGGATGATGTCTTTGGATCTGTTCTGCTTTTATGTTGATATTATAATATATATATCTAAAAATGCATCATCAGGTTTTGTACGTATGAATATGATGTCTTTTGTCCCAGTCTATCTACTGCTTGTACCGCTTTTGAATTAACGAATCACATATATATTATTAAAGAAACGAAAATTGCTTTCTTTTTGTGTACGATTGATTTCTTTGTATGCGTGTGTGATAAGCAATTTCCTTTATTTTATTATTCTATTATTATATCATCCATCAAGTCTATGTACTTTTGTTCCCCTAATATTATCAAGTCTGTGTTCTTTTGTCCGCCATACAACTTTGTTTGTAATCATGCTAATTTTGTTATATCTATTTTATTATTTATTATTTTAATGCTATTATAATATTATATATTTTATGGTGATCTGTGGGGTAAAATCCATTAATATATAGCTTGTGTTATTATTATGTCTCTATCTTGCTATTTTATTATTATGTTTTTATAGATTGTCATCATTGTTTCTTTGAAAAGTAATAAAAATATAATTAATTTATGTTTAGTACTATAATTAATTAAGTAACGGATGAATCTGTATTTATTTGAATTATTATTTAACTGTAACGTTTGTAACGTCCGACTCTGGTTTGTAACGTTTGTTTATTATTAGTATTTTATTTTATTTTCTTTACACTTTCACCTTTGGTAGTCAACCGTCAACGGGGTTTTTCTGTCATCTGTCGAATTTTGACTCAACCGGAACATTTTAAGAGCCATCAAGAAATTTGGTTTCTAAGAAATTCATTTTAGCCATAAAGAAATTTGGTATGTGAATGATGGTTCCGGAATTGGTCATACTAATGTCCTTTAATCTTGCCTTATTTAGATGAGCAAGAAGGGATATATCCGACAAGAATTCGCACAATTGGGCATAGATGGACTTGAGTATCACCGTTGGATGGCTGATATGAAGATCGCTTTTGTGGCAAAAGAATGCACCCACACCATCATACCCTCTACTGACAAGGATGCTGTCCCAGTAACTGAACAAGAAAAGGCCGAAACCCTTCGATATTTAAAGGTATACATTGACCCTAATCTCCTTTGGGGATACCAACACATGATGTGTCCTAAAGAACTGTGGGATGCATTAGCAAGCCGTTTTGGGAGCATTGAGGATTGTCTTCTCTCACAATTGAATGAACAGTGGAATGACATTCGTTTCCTTGATTATGTGAAGGTAGGTTATTTCCAACGAGATATGCTTAAGCTACCAGCACAACTCGATTTTTGTGGGATAAAACTTACTGATAAAGATATGATTCAAAAGACATTGTCTACTTTCCATTTATCATCTGTTATTCTAGCCAACCAATACCGCATGGAAGTTGATAACAAGTGAATAACAACTTTTAGTAAGTTGATCAACTTACTCCGGGTAGCCGAAAGGCACAATGAAGTTCTAGCAAACAACAATGCTAGAGCTCCCGGGAAGAAGAAAATTCCCGAGGCTAACTATGGCAAGGATAACAAGGGAAAACACCCCAAAGAAAAGAGGGTTAAAAATGATTCATATTCTCATGCTCCATACTCACGTGGGGATAACAACCCACGTGTAAGAGGACAAAAGGGTCATCGTGGAAGGGACCATAGGCGTGGAGGCCATGGGCATGGAGGCCATTCAAATACCTGGTCTAGTGATGTTACTTCTGGACCTAGTGGTAGGGGCAACACTGTTGAAAAAACACATAAGAACCCCACACCTAAGAAGGTAGATAATGGCAATGAACCTTGTTATAGGTGTGGGATCTCCGGACATTGGTACCAGCAATGCATGGCTAGTGCCAAGGTAGCATCCAGCTACAAAAAGTACCGGGAATCTATAAATCAAGAATCTAATTGTGTGGAATAACATGATTATCCCTGCCCAGATATAAACTTCACCATTTCGGACTTCCAAGGAAAAAAGAACCATGCCCTGATGGAAACACCCGACTTTGATTGATTGTTATTTATTTATTTATTTTAGTTATCCTTTGATCCCAAGAACTTGTTTATTTTCTTGCTTGGTGGTTTGGCAGATTTTGGTTTAAACATTTATTTTGATGACTTAATCTATGTTATGTAGTCTTAAATTATCGTTTTTTTTATGGATCAGTGGTTTTAATTCTTATGTGTACTTATTATGCATTGGATTTAATATTGATTGTGATAATCTATTACATGATTGAATTACGTGACCGAATTCTCTGGAGTACCATTTACTTGTAGGAATGTCATCCTCAGAACAGATTGAGTGCCTAGCTGATAGTGGCACCACACACACTATTTTAAGAAATAGGCAATTATTTGTTGATTTAATTCCTTATAAATCCTTTGTGACTACGATGATTGGATCCTCACAAGTAATCATTGGGCGAGGTAATGCTCAATATTTGTTTCCAAATGGCACAATGATTAAAGTCACAGAAGCTCTATATGCACCAAGATCTAATCGTACCTTGTTGAGCTTCAAAGATATCCGTGCAAATGGTTATCATTTGGAAACTCACTGTGAAAATTGAATTGAATATATAAATATTATCCCTAATACATGTGGAAGAAAACGCATTTTAGAGAAATTAATGAGTCGCTCTAGTGGTTTATACACTACCACTATTCGGATTATCGAATCACATGTTGTTACCAACGATGAACTATTGAACAGTGACTTATACAAGCTTTGGCAAGACCACTTGAGGCACCCAGGTCGTGATATGATGATCCGTGTTTTAAAGAACTCACACGGACATCCTTTCTTTCGAGTGAAAAGTAAAATGAGACAAAAGACAGTTACAACGCAAAGTAACAACGTCTTCCATCCACTGCCATCTAAAGCAACTGATGTGCAACCTCTTTCTCATTCCACTTCATGGACTTTGTCAAAAGCACACCACTCATTTTGCAAAGCTTGTTCTTTAGCAAAGACAGGAGCGAGACCATCCTATGCTAAGGATGCAAAACAAAACATTCCATTTTTACAAAGAATACAAGGTGATATTTGTGGACCTATACATCCAGAGTGCGGACCATTCAGGTATTTTATGGTTCTGGTAGATACTTCGACCCGCTGGTCACACGTTGCATTACTGTGCACAAGAAATGTTGTCTTTGCAAAGCTCCTAGCACAAATTATACGTTTGAGGGCTCACCACCCAGATTATCCAATCAAGTCTATCAGACTTGATAATGCTGGAGAATTTACATCTAAAGGATTTGATGATTTTTGTATGTCTATTGGAATTGACATAGAGCACCCTGTACCCCATGTACACACTCAAAATGGTCTTGCATAAGCTACCATCAAAAGGTTACAGATGATAGCTAGGGCATTGGTTATGCGTTCCAACCTGCCTATTACTGCCTGGGGATACGCCATATTGCATGCAACATTACTTATTCACTTTAGACCCACTATTAGCCAACCATTTTCTGCGTACCAGTTGGTAACTGGATATGAGCATGATATTTCACATTTACGCATTTTTGGTTGTGATGTATACGTGCCTATTACGCACCCACAGTGTACTAAGATGGGTCCCCAAAGACGATTAAGTATTTATGTTGGATATGAATCCCCAACAATTATCCGCTATTTGGAACCTTTGACAGGCGCTCTCTTTACCGCTAGATTTGCGGACTGTCACTTTGATGAGACAACCTTCCCGTCGTTAGGGGGAGGTATGGAAAAGGATTTCCCGAGGGAACGACAGGAATTGTCGTGGTCTGTGCCCACTTTGTCTCATCTTGATCCTCGCACCTCACAATGTGAAAATAAAGTGAAAAGAATCATTGATCTTCAGAATGTGGCAAACTCAATGCGTGATGAATTCATTGAAATTGCTAAAGTGACGAGATCATACATACCAGCTTCAAACGTGCCTGCAAGGTTAGAAATCCCTAATACGGGAAAAGGCACCTTATATAGAGGTGTAAAACCTATACTTGGTGGAAGTGTAGCCGAGGTCGTGGCCCCCCAAATGAAGAGGGGAATACCACCTGGTTCGATAGATACTCACCCAAGAAATAAAAGAGTGAGTAAGGCACAACCTGATCCATTTATCATCAATACAGATAATCCCTCTCATGAAATTGTCTCTGATTATATCTATATCCATGAATCAATACTGGAGGACGCTCCGATGTTTGAAATGATTCCAGAAAACAAAGAAATCTCTATGGATTATGAGAGTGCATACGTGTTAATGGAAAGATCCTCCACGCAGATTGATGATGTTTTTGCATACATTGTTGCTCAAGAGATTTTTTAGCACGATGATATCGAACAAAGCTCTATTGCAGAATGCCAAAAAAGAGAGCACACTGGCCTAAATTGGAAGTTGCAATCCAGGAAGAATTAAATTCACTGGAAAAGAGATGGGTATTTGGTGCGGTAGTGCTAACCCCACTAGGTGTAAAGCCCGTAGGACATAAATGGGTATTTGTCAGAAAGCGTAATGAGAAGAATGAAGTCTTGAGGTATAAGGATCTCCTTGTGGCGCAAGGTTTCTCAAAACTCCCTGGAATTGATTATGAGGAAACATACTCTCCCGTAATGGACGTCATAACGTTCTGCTACTTAGTTAGCTTGGTAGTTTCAGAAGGACTTGAAATGCAGCTTATGGATGTGGTTACAGCATATATCTATGGGGATCTAGATTCAGAGATATACATGAAAGTGCATGATGGCCTTCCATTTCCCGAATCAAGTAACTCTAAACCACGGAGTGCATTTTCAATCAAGTTGAAATGCTCACTTTACGGATTAAAGCAATCCGGGCGG
The DNA here is from genome assembly GCA_023529315.1 of Papaver bracteatum. Classification (NCBI taxonomy): domain Eukaryota; kingdom Viridiplantae; phylum Streptophyta; class Magnoliopsida; order Ranunculales; family Papaveraceae; genus Papaver; species Papaver bracteatum. The sequence continues at coordinate 108,978 of JAJJWX010004853.1, forward strand.
ATGTGGTATACCCGACTAAGTGATTATTTGATTGGGAAGGGATATACAAATAATGAGTTATGCCCTTGCGTATTTATAAAGAAAACGAGTTTCGGATTTGCAATTATAGATGTTTATGTTGATGATATGAACATAATAGGTACTCTTGATGAAATAAGAGAAACCGCAAGCTACCTGAAATCCAAATTTGAGATGAAAGATCTTGGGAAAACTCGGTTTTTTATAGGACTTGAGATAGAACACCGAGCCTGTGGAATACTAATCCACCAGTCTGCATATGTCCATAAGATACTCAGGCAATTCAATATGGACAAGGTGCATCCTGCTAGCACTCCCATGATTGGTCGAAGTTTAGATGTACAAAATGATCCATTTCTTCCAAAGGAAGATGACGAAGAGGTATTGGGAGATGAAATTCCCTACCTAAGTGCAATAGGCGCATTATTGTACTTAGAACAATGTACTCGACCTGATATATCATTCTCAGTGAACTTGTTAGCTAGATATAGCTCAGCGCCAACGTAGCGTCATTGGAATGGTCTAAAGAATGTATTTAGATACCTTAAAGGAACCATTGACATGGGTCTATTTTATCCCTATGAGGACGAAAGGAGAACTGCTAAAGCAACCCCCTACACTGAAACCCTAAATAATGTTTTGGTTGGTTTTGCTGATGCTGGGTACCTCTCTGACCCACATAAACCTCTATCCCAAACTGTCTATGTATTCACCATTGGGAACATAGCGATATCCTGGAGATCGACCAAGCAATATCTTGTAGCTACCTCCACGAACCACTCAGAGATCATTGCCCTACATGAAGCGGTTCGTGAGTGTATATGGTTAAGGTCTATCATTACACATATTCGAGGGACTTGTGGTTTGAATTCCACCAATGAAGAGCCAACATGCATTTATGAAGATAATGCAGCTTGTATCGAATAGATGAAGCAAGGATATATCAAGGGTGATAATACGAAACATATTTCACCAAAGTTCTTTTACAATCAGAAACAACAGTGTCTCTTAAACATTCAAGTCAACAAAGTACCGTCTGATGAGAATGTAGCAGACTTATTTACTAAGTCACTTCCTAAGTCCTTTTTTGAAAAACACGTAAAGAGTATTGGACTAAGGAAATTTTCCGAACTCCCTTGATTGTAATCATGGGGAGATGGAGACATCGGGGGGGAGTATCTAATGATATGATGTCGACATTAGGAGGAGTTTTGAACTCTTTTTCCCTTCACCGAGTTTATTTTGTCCCAATGGGTTTTTGCTACTCGGCAAGGTTTTTAATGAGACAACAACAACACCAGGATTATGACTCCCCATTTGAGTTTATCTTTTTCCCACATGGTTTTTATATTTTAGGTTTTTCTGAAGAGAAATGGCCATCTTTATCAACACGTTGTACTATTTTCCCTTCGTCAAGGTTTTGTCCCATTGGGTTTTCCTTGTCAAAGTTTTTAATGAGGCAACACATTTGAAGTTCCGCTTTTGAACCGCACAAGGGGGAGTGTTATAGGGCCTATGGCCCACGGATATGTGCGGTCCATTATTATACTAGGTTTTTCCATTTACTCTTGTATAAATAGAACACTAAACCTATGTAATGGGTTCCTCTCTTTGGTTAATGAAATCTTCTTCTCTCTCCTTCTTTTTCTTACTCCAAAACAGTTTTTCAAATTTTTAAAAATAAGTCTATGCGTTAGGTATGTAAAAGTGTGTTATTAATCAAAATGATAAACAGTTATAAAGGTTGGGTTGATTGTGGTGTACTTGGAATTTTGGGTAGATATAGTTGCATTAGTTATTTAGTAGAAGAGTGTTACATATATATAACTGTTAGTCTCACACTTAGAATAGTTATTTAGTGTTTTTGAGTTAATTCCTAATTATAGTAACTGTTTGATAATTTGCTAACACTTTATCACTGTCACTGAAGTTATGATGGATGATTTGTGTTACTAAAATAAAATTAGTTAGAAAACTTATTGTTACAAAAACCTAGATTTGGTGTAGTGAAACGTAAAGGAGGTTGATCTCCTTGAAGAGCAACCAATTATGTAGTTCCCGATCAATTACTTTCATCCGTATCTAACTATAAATTTGACGTGAAAAATATTGTAGCTCGCAACTCATAAGATCATAAACAATCAACTCGCCTGCAAGCCCTTTTCACACTGATTTCTAGTTGTTTATAGGTGAAAATAGTTTCTGCTGATTTCGCTAATTACGGGTGTGAAGGCGAGAAACAATTTAAACCCTAAATAATGTACTACAAGGGAGTACTTTAGATTCGAGAGATCAATATGTATAAGTCCGACCTAAACCAAGAAATGGTCGTTCCAGACTTTCTTCGGTCACAAAGTGGAGGAGAAGGGTTGGTTTAGGGAGGGAAGCGAAGAGAGTGTTGAGGCAAGAATAATTATGGAAGAGTAGTACTTGACTTGCATCAGAAGGTGAGAGATTTGAGAAAGCTAGCAAGAGTTGCCTTTCTGAGGGTGGTGTTTTCCCCTGACCAAGAACTTGTTGTTCTGGTGAAAATAGGTAAGTCTATTTATAGAAGTCTAAAAAAAAACGTACTCTAGCCTCATAAGAAAAGAAAACGGATGAGTTAAATGGGAAGAGGTGGTAACGCCTGGTATTGATTGAATTGATATTCCATAATGAAAGAGCATTTCACCGTTGCTTCCTGCATTTACTAACCGTCTTATTCTTATTACACTATCTTGAAACGAGCATTTGTGTATGCCGCACGGTGTAGACCACCAAACCAATACCCTAATGAGCATCCCCCAGTTTGTGTTGATGTCTCGAATATTTTTGGAAAACATGTAGCATGTTGTTGTGGCTTGGAAAGTCAAGCTCGGGAAACTTTCTATCCTGGTTACCTTCGACGGTAGAGATTTTGCATCTTGAGTGGAGGGGCAACCGTTGATCGTTACGCGCCTTCGTTTTGGTAGCCGCTTAGAGAGGGCCAATATGGTGGCGCGGCTAGGTTGGGATGGCATGGTTTGGCGTTGCCAAACTTAGTTTTTCGGGACAAAGGTTATCATGTGTCGTAGTAATCTTGGATGGCTAGGATTTGCTCCTGGGATTAAAGGGCAACCGTTGATTATTGCACGCCTTCGTTTTTGTAGCCGAGGCTAGGTTAGGATTGAGATATGGGGACAAGGGTTCTCCTTGGGCGTGGCTAGCTTTGGCTAGGTGAGATTTGGCTTGGCATGTGGGGCTAAGGGTTTTCCTTGGGCATATGGCATGGTTAGGGCCAAGGTAAGGGCGTTTGGCTTGGCATGATGTGACTAGCATGTTTAGGGCCAAGGCAAGGTGTGTTTGGCATGGCGCGGCTAGCTTGGGATAGGTTTGGTTTGGCTTGGCATGTGGGGCCAAGGGTTTTCCGTATGCGCATGGCGTGGTAAGGGCCAAGGTAAGGGCGTTTGACTTGGCATGGTGTGACTAGCATGGCTAGGGCAAAGGCAAAGTGCGTTTAGCATGGCTTGGCTAGCTTGGGATAGGTTTGGTTTAGCTTAGCATGTGGGGCCAAGGTTTTTCCATAGGCGGATGATGTGGTTAGGGCAAAGGTAAGGGAGTTTGGCTTGGCATGGTGTGACTAGCATGTCTAGGGCCAAGGCAAAGTGCGTTTGGAATAGCATGGTTATCTTGGGATAGGTTTGGCTTGGCTTGGATTGGCATGTGGGGCCAAGGGTTTTCCATGGGCGCATGGAGTGGTCAGCTTGGGTTAGGCGCGTGACCAAGCTAGGGATTTTGGGGCAAAGGTCGTTTGGTGACCTTAGACGGCCAGGATTTGCTCTTGGGATTGAAGGGAAACCGTTGATTGTTGCACGCCTTCGTTTTGATAACTGCGTAGGGAATGCCAGTATGGTGGCACGGCATGGGGCCATAGAGAGGTGCATTTGGCATGGTGCAGTAGGTGTGTTTGGTATGAATTTTCATTGGCACGGAGGTGCGGCTTGCATGGTTGGGATGCTTTGGCACGGTCGGTGTGGATGACATGATTTTCCTTTGGAACAGAGGTGCGACTAGCATGGTTGGCATGCTTTGGCGCGGTGGGTGTGGCTGGCATGATTTTCCGTTGGCACAGAGGTGCGGCTAGCATGCTTTAGCGTGGTTGGTGTGGCTGGCATGATTTTCCATTGGCACAGAGGTGCGTTTAGCATGGTTGGCATGGTTTGGCGCGATCGGTGTGGTTGGCATGATTTTCCATTGACACAGAGGTGCGGCTAGCAAGGTTGGCATGCTTTGGCGCGGTCGGTGTGGCTGGCATGATTTTCCATTGGCACAGAGGTGCGGCTAGCACGGTTGGCATGCTTTGGCGCGTTTGGTGTGGCTGGCATGATTTTCCATTGGCACAGAGGGGAATTAGGGTTTGTCTTGTCGTAACCCTAATTTGAAAAAGATACCCCGGTAATTATTTAGAGACACATTAAAGGTTTCAGTAAATGTTCCTAGTAAATGCTTGTTACTTTAAATGTTGTCATTGTCTTCTAGGGTTTAGTGTTTTACGATCTTATCCCTAAACTATAAACCACTCTCAACATTAAGTCCCATGCTTATCTCGGAACAGGTGCCTTGTTGCGAGAGAAGCATATGATGGTGACATACAAGGACGAAATCGAGATGTAAATCATTACAAAGATGATCAGGAAAATTCGACTGACCCTTTTGAGGGGAGAAGAGAGTTTTGACTTCCCGTGTTGGCGGCCCTGCATAAGTTGCATTGATGCAGACTGTGGAGTGGTAAAATAAGGTTTACCGGTTTGGTCTGGTCGTACATCTCCGAAGGAAAGCAGGCGCGGTCTTGGAAGGTAAAGCATAGCGGACCTCTTGGATCGTGGGGCCAAGGTGTGGTGCGGTCTCGGAAAGGTAAGAGCGCATGGATGACTTGGGATGATAGGGGCACGACAATGGAGTGGGCGGCCTGACATAGTACGGCCATGGCGAGGAGAGACGTACACGAACGTCTAGGCGTGGTGGGGCCGCGACAATGGAGCGGATGGCTTGGCCTAGTGCGGCCATGGCAAGGCGAGGCGTACACGGACGGCTAGGCGTGGTGAGGCCGCGAAAATGGAGTGAATTGCTTGGTGTAGCAAGGTATGCATGGGAGGCGCAACATGGTTGCGATTTGTCTTTGGAGCCCGATTGCTTCTTATTCGATGCCAGTGGGAAATTCTTTCCCCTTTCGAACATTAAAGTATTATACCCTTCTATCCCGCCTAGCTTTCATTGAGGTTTTGATGAGGCATTTCGTTTGAGGATGATTTCCCGGTCGTGATTCCATCATGTTTCGCCTATTCAGCCTGCGTTTCTCTTTCTGCCTTTAGGGATTACACCGTATTTACGGATGGTGAACTTATGTCACGAGAATGATCATTCGAATGTCAGTCCCCAGTTCTGGAGCGGTAGCGGTGAGACCTATCCAAACCATGTGTACCTTTGGCATGGTGGCGCTGCTATGTTGGCATGCCCTTAGCATGGTGTGGGCATAGCCTAAGCACAAATAATTGATGGAGGATTATTGCAAAAACTGAACGTGAAGCGCTGGCACTGGCAAGGAAATAGCGGATATCTTGGGAGTAGCAAGGATTTCTCTTGTGCGACCGATTTCCTTTCTTCATGCATGGCTTTAACATGGAATTCTTTCCTTATTCAAAAAATCTTTTTCTAGAGGTAGGTAGCAACTACAATCCTTTTATTTGGTAGCTTTGCAAAAATCCTGGTATGATTGGGTGTCTTCAGGGCTAGGCTTTGGAACGCGAGGCGGAGCTGCTAGCATGGACTTAGCATGAAGGGGACCTATTAGCACTGACGGGCATGGAACGGATGTGGGCCGCTCTGTAAAGCGCTTGGAAAGGAATGATGCTGGTAAGGGAAGCGCCATGGAAGGGAAGCGCTTGCAAGGGAAGTGCTTTTGGTTTAGGGTTTGACATGTCGAAGCCCTAATTAGCGCCCTTTACTAGAATCGCTGTAGAATCCGCGTACGGGCCCGGATTTTGATGGTCAGCCCCTTATCGGACACGAAACAGAATTCTGTATCTCCTCATGCAGGAATATTGAGGTTTCGAGCTTTCTTAGGAGGTGAAAATGGCCTGACAGTGAAAATCAGGAAGAATTCAAGAGGGATGTTGCGGGCCCGGGGTGGCATAGTCGCGCACCAGTCACCTATTCCCGTCCATGGAGTAAGAAGGAATATTCATTCGTCTCAAGCTCTAAAAACTCTGTTTGCATGAAAAGAGGTATCTCTCCTGTTCTTCTGTCGTTCGTATGGATCCGTGTTTTCGTCTGCAGTGTCTCTCCAGTGGATTCCAAAATTTACCAAAACTCCATTGTATTCTTGGGGCAGATGGATGAACAATAAAGTCGGAAACGATCACGTCAGGGGTAATCTTGGAGATTGTGGTTGCGTCGTCGGTCCATCCTCGATCTTAGGTTGTTCAGTGGGCCTTCTGATCGTGATGATGATGTGTTGTGAATGCTTGCATGGTTGAAAAATTATGGCACCCCTGGATGAAATAGGGAGACGTACCACTACCCATGTGCTGCTATCAAGTCTTCCGGGACGTTTTTCTAGGTTACATTCTTCGAACCATCTTCTGAATCTTTGACTATCGTACGGAATGGGATGCGGTGAGAAGTCCCCGGTTATACTTCGGTTTGATATGATGGCATGTATGAATATGTGAATGTAACCTTCTGAAGTGTTTTTGGGGTCTTTACGCAGCTCGTAAAACCTCGACAGTGATGATGTTGAAATCAGTAATAACCTGGTTAATGGGAGTGAAAAAGTCTCGTGATGGTAGTCCCTATGTGTAACCTACTTTCATTACATCTCCTTGAATCCCCGTTCACGGGATTTGACATAAGCCTATCGTACTCTTCCGGATGTGGCACTGGATGCTCATAATGAAATATTCTGGATAGTGTATGCTTGGGATCCTCCACTGCCTCGTAAAGTGCTGAAGGCGTATTCTAGACAGAGAAGTGATGGTATTCTTGCGTTGCACCCTTGAAGAGTAGATGACCTCGTTGTGGGTATGGATTTTTGGTTGACTTTGTATTTTGAGCTTTGGCAGTAAAGGGATACCGTGTATATCCTCAGTCCTCAAGTATGGTTTACATGTTTCCATGTTTATAGTAATTGTTGTTGCGTTGAAGCTATGGATGGTATCAACGAATGACCGACAATAGTTCTTGGTAGGAGATGTAATCAGGACAAACTACATTATCGTGGTAACAAAGTAGGTTGGCTAGAATTGTATGGGCACCCATGGAAGTAAAAGGATTGGCTGAATGCGTAAGCGAGCAAAACTGTCCATGGTCACGAGTTTTGGCGGGATGGACCAAAGGGTGGCCATGACTGCGAAGATTGGATGGCTGCGATCATGATCCTTGACATGGGGAGTGTGGCGGCACGACCCTTTGCAGGAAGGAGTAGTGTTGAAGCGAACGTTGAAGTAGATCCACTAATGGAGAACGTTGAAATCACAACTTGCAACTCTCAGCGCCTTGATTGTTACCATTTTGAAGTTGGAGGCCACGTCACGTTCTATCAAAATCGACATCTCTCAAGAGAACAGAGGTTAGGAGTCCCCAGTTCCATCTATCGATCGTGCTTTCCAGGAGAGGTTGGTGTTTGTGAACGTCTTCCCTGGCTAGAAATGCCTTCTTTCCTGATGCAGTGCGGTTGAGGGATGCAAATATGTCTTGACGCTATGCCTTGGAGAAATATAGAATCTAACATAACTGTTTCATCATAGACTGTTTGACTTTATGGGCGAAGTTCCCATCATGCGGGTCCTGACGGGAGAAGGGTCTCCGTGAACTCAGGAGGGTTGTTGATTTCCTTTGCTTTCTATTTTGGAAAAGTCTTTCCTGATCTTTACGTGTGATGAAATTGGATTGCTGATCCCCTTCAACTGGCGTTCAAGAGCAACGCGAGCCTCTTTATATAAAATGCACGTCCTTCTGAAGTGCCTATTGTATTTTCATCAAATCAACAGTGGTAAAAGGATGTCGGCTTCTCCCGGCTCTTCCAGTATCTTGCCCTGATGGTGGAGCAGCATCCCTGGTGACGGTTGGAGCTGTTATGCTTGAAGAAACGTTGGGGTAGCGGAAGCGGCTCTGGTTCTGGTGATCGTAAGTGTATCGTGCAGAGATGGCACGGTTCTGATCAAGGAGTGCTGGAGCCATCGCGTTGTTTCGAAGGGTGAGGATGGCCCTGCTTTACCTAGTAGAGGAGCGGAGAAGATGTCCTTGGAAGGGCGCAAGATGTTAGCGCTGGAAGAATGCAAGCTATAAGCGCAGGGTGTGGCATTGTGGCTGGCATGGGTGCCTGGCATGCACGTCTGGTAAGATCGTATGGTAGGCGCGTCTGGTAAGCTTGTCTGGTAAGCGGTCTGGAAAGCGTGTCTGGATTGCGCGTCTGGTAAGCGCGTCTGGCTTGCATGTTTGGCATTGTATTTGGTATGGCGCGGACTATTGACTGGGCATGGCGCAGACTGTTGTCTTGGCACGACGCTGGATTGGCATGATGCAAACTTGTTCTTGCGGGCCCAGTTTCCTCTTTCCACACATAGCTCAAACAAGAAATCCTTTCATTATTCAAATTACAAAAAGTGTTATGCTTATGAAAGGGGTTAGCTCCCCTTTTTACCTCGTATATTTGTTATCACGTCCTGGTGTTAGCGGTAGCGCGGTAGTGATAAAGTGGGCAAGCATATTCCAGAATTTCTCTTTCAATTTTTTTTCTTCTTGTGCTGGTGCAAACCATAGTCATAGGTATGCCTTCCATAAATTCGGTCTCTCAAGTCTTCTGATGAGAATAAACTTTCCAGGTGTAGGAACAAGTTTTATTTTTTCTTTGAGAAACATGGTCATGGGAAGTCCCTAGTCTTCTGAGTCGTTGCTGAGTTGTCTGATAACTGCGCCGTTAATCCCTGGGCAGATCATTTTTCTCCTAGCCTCTGAGAAATCCCCAGTCATCCCTTATCATGTCATGACTGATAATCGAGCCATCGAGTAACTGAGTCGGAGTGGATCGCCTTCCACTACCATCTTGACATCTAGGTCTAAGAATGATATTGTTGGTTGAAAATTGACATTGTAACCGAAAGAGCGAACCTCCCGCTGTGGCCACCAATTGTTTATAGGTGAAAATTGTTTCTGCTGATTTCGGTAATTACGGGTGTGAAGGCGAGAAACAATTTAAACCCTAAATAATGTACTGCAAGGGAGTACTTTAGATTCGAGAAATCAATCTGTACAAGTCTGGCCTAAACCAAGAAATGGTCGTTCCAGACTTACTTCGGTCACAAAGTGGAGGAGAAGGGTTGGTTTAGGGAGGGAAGCTAAGAGAGTGTTGAGGCAAGAATAATTCTGGAAGAGTAGTACTTGACTTGTATCATAAGGTGAGAGCTTTGAGAAAGCTAGCAAGAGTTGACTTTCTGAGTGTGGTATTTTCCCCTGACCAAGAACTTATTGTTCTGGTGGAAAAAGGAAAGTCTATTTATACAAGTCTAAAAAGAAACGTACTCTAGCCTCAAAAGAAAATAAAACATATTATTTAAATGGGAAGAGGTGGTAACGCCTGGTATTGATGGAATTGATGTTCCGTAATAAAAGACCATTTCACCGTTTCTTCCTGCATTTACTAACCGTCTTATTCTTATTACATTATCTTGAAATGGGCATTTGTGTATGCCGCACGATGTAGACCACCAAACCAATACCTTAATGAGCATCCCCCAGTTTGTGTTGATGTCTCGAATGTTTTTGGAAAACATGTAGCATGATACTGTGTCTTGGCAAGTCAAGCTCAAGAAACTTGCTAGCCTTGTGACCTTCGACGGTCAAGATTTTGCATCTTGAGAGGAGGGGCAACCGTTGATCGTTGCGCCCCTTCGTTTTGGTATCCGCGTAGTGAGGGACAATATGGTGGCGCGGCTAGGTTGGCATGCCGTTGGCATGGCATGGTTTGGTATGGCCAAACTTAGGATTTCGGGCCAAGGGTTATCATGTGTCATCTAGTAACCTTAGATGGCTAGGATTTGCTCTTGGGATTCAAGGGAAATCGTTGATTGTTGCATGCTTTCGTTTTGGTACCCACATAGTGAGGGCCAACGTGGTGGCGCGGCTATGTTGGCATGGCCAAACTTAGGTTTTAAGGCCAAAGGTTGCAAAGTGTCATCTGGTAACCTTGGATGGCTAGGATTTGCTCCTGGGATTGAATAGCAATCGTTGATTGTTGCACGCCTTCCTTTTGGTAGCTGCGTAGTGAGGGCCCACAGGGTGGCGCGACTAGGTTAGGTTTGGCATGTGATTCCAAGGGTTCGCCTTGGGCGTGGCTAGCTTTGGATTGGTGAGATTAGGCTTGGCATGTGGGGCCAAGGATCTGCCTTGGGCGTATGGCATGGTCTGGGCCAAGGTAAGGGTGTTTGGCTTGGCATGATGTGACTAACATGGCTAGGGCCAAGGCAAGGTGCATTTGGCATGGTGCGGCTAGCTTGGGCTAGGTTTGGTTTGGCTTGGCATGTGGGGCCAAGGGTTTTCCATAGGCGCATGGCGTGGTTAGGGCCAAGGTAAGGGCGTTTGGCTTGGCATGGTGTGACTAGCATGGCTAGGGCCAAGGAAAAGTGTGTTTGGCATGGCGCGGCTAGCTTGGGATAGGTTTGGTTTGGATTGGCATGTGGGGCCAAGGGTTTGGTTTGGATTGGCATGTGAGACACATTAAAGGTTCCAGTAAATGTTCCTAGTAAATGCTTGTTACTTAAAATATTGTGACATCATTATCTGCTAGGGTTTAGTGTTTTACGATTTTCACCCTAAGCTAAAAACCACCATCAACATTAACTCCTCTACTTAGCTCGGAACATGTGCCTTGTTGCGAGGTAAGCATATGATGGTTATAGACAAGGACGGAATCGAGGTGTAAATCATTGCAAAGATGGTCCGGAGAATCCGACTAACCTTTTTGAGTGGTAAAGAGAGTTTTGGCTTCCCATGTTGGCGACCCTGCGTAAGTTGTACTGGGAATGCATACCATGGAGTGGTGAGATAAAAGTTACCGGCTTGGTCTTGTCGTACATCTCCAAGGCAAAGGGGGGGCGGTCTTGGAAGGCGACGCAAGTGGACGGCTTGGCTTGAGGGGCCAAGAGGTGGCGTGGTCTTGGTAAGGCAAACGCGCGTGGATGATAGGATCGCGACAGTGGAGCAGGTGGCTTGGCATAGTGTGGCCTTGGAAAGACGAGATGTACACGGACAACTAGGCGTGATGGGGCCGCGTCAATGGTGTGAATGTCTTGGCAGGGGGGTCGTGGCAATGGAATGGTGTAATGTGCAAGGACGGCTAGGCGTGGTGGGGTCGTGGTATGGCGTGAGTGGTCTTGGACGTGGAGATTGGTCTTTGCGGGACCGGTTTCATCTTTTCCTTACTTGTCTCAAAATTGGAAATCCTTTTCTTGTTCGAACTCCCAAGTATCACGCCTATAAAAAGGATGGACGACCTCTCCCTTTGATTTACGCCTTTATTATTTATTCTTTTGTTGCTTGGTAGCGGTGAAGCGGGAGAGCGGATTAGGTTTGTCTTACAGTACTTCCTTTGTGACTTGCTTTTATTTCGTTTTCTTGTGTTGGTGAAAAACCCTAGTTTTAGGCGTACCTTTCCACAACCGTAGTAATGTTGACCGCCTCAGCTCGCTGTGCAAAGTAAGAACGCGATAGTAATTGCTAGCCCTTTTCCATGAAAACCTAGTTTTTAGGGTTTACTCCTTGTCTTGGTGTAGCCGTGTGCATGATCCCCCACTTTTTTTTTGAGGTGCGTCTATCTGGTTGAGCGCAAGTTTCCAACTGCATGTAGTGGTGATGTAGAGTGTGCCAGTCCCCATTTTTTGGCTTATTCACGAAAGGACTTTGAAACCAATTAGTTTGTTCCCAAGGTGGCTCCCTTGCGTCCAATAGAATAATTTTTACATGCTTTATGTAATAATTCCTGTTCTTATTGTTCCATTGTAGTTATCGCAGCGGTGAAAACAGTGTAAGAGAATTTTGGTTAAGATGTCAACAGTTTCTGCGGTACCGAGGGATGGGGGTAATTCCAAGACAAACATAGATGACGAGTTTTTCACGGCATCAGCCACGATTATGAGAAACCATCCCCAATATGTGCCAATCCTTCTGACCGGCTCAAAATGTGAATGAGAGGATCAATCGGTTCGGCCAGGAGGCGTAATAAGGTTTTGCCTTCAGAGGAAAGAATGTCGTGCATCTCCTATCGACTTTAAAATCCCTGCAAGTCCGTTGTGTTCCTTTGATAAATAGACGCGATTCATGATGGACCAGGAACCTGTAAAGACCAATTTGACTAGGGCGCATATTTTAGACGCTGTTGCGGCTTCCGCAATGCTTTAGGTTAGGAAAGACATTCCAGGGTTGGTTTTTTTTGTTTCCAGATGGTGTACAGACACCCATACGACCGTATGAAGGTGGAGAGAAATGACCATTTCTTTGGAGAGCGTGGTTGTGTTTCTAAATCTTCCTGTAATTGGAAACCTCGATGTCATGCTATCTGTATACGAAGAAGAAATGCGCGCCACCCTGGTTGCGAATTCAAATGGATTCGTTCATAAGAAAGACGAGACGAAATGATTTTATGACTGGTGGGTGTCTCAATGGTTTCCTAAAAAGTTGGAGTCGAACCATAAGAATAGCCTACTTCATGTCGCAGAATTCTTTGCTCTTTGGATATCCAGGGATATTTTTGATGACGGCTCGGGAAAGAAAGAGATAAGACATGAACTTATCGGTGGTTTATTTCTTGGTTCTCTGTATGCACACCTGGATCAGCTGGTTTCGGACATGCGCGCCTCGAACAGTCATATGGTATGTTCATGCCGCCTTACTCCAGGCATGGTTGTGGGAGCATTTCGAGAAGTATGCCCCCAAACCGTTGGCTATACTTCCTAAGTCTTAAGGTGGCTCCAGAATACTGCGCTGGTCGAACAGGCGCCGAAAAACTGGTTCGAAACTGATTAAGTTTCTTGACAACTCGTATGCGGTTAATTTTCGTCCATGGGCTCAACTGCATGCGTCCATAACTCAGATTAGTACCTTTGCTCCTGCTTCGAATATGTCTTTGTCTTCTGATGAGAAGGGCCTGGGCGTTGGGGAGATGGTGTTCATTCGTAGCTGCATGCCAGGTCACGTGCCATATTTTTTTCGAGGAGCTTGCAAAGCAATCTCTTACAATGTTGATAGGGCTTCTCGACATATGGGTTTTGACCAAGGGTCCCACTTTGTTCGTCATCCGGTTGTTCAAGAAATCCCGTTATCAACTGTTCTCGATGCTAGTGCTCTTGTGTCGGGTAAAAGTCTGCCTTTTCTCGCAGAACGGAATCCATCAACGAACTCCAAATACAACACATTTTGGAAGGTTGAGTTTCTTGCTATTCATGGATTCGTGAATGATGTGGTAGAGAATCGTCGGGATAAGCATTCTCCTGCGGTTTTAGCGGAACATCCACTGCTGAGGGATCCCAAGAGAAAATCTGTTAGTCCAAATGCAGATAGTCCCCAGGTTAAGGAACGAAGATCTCAAGATCGTGCGTGCAGTTTTCAGTCAGACTCCACGGTTCTGCCGACTTTTAGTTCATCCAATATGCGGGTACGTACGTCTCTCCTCTTGACTTTAGTCTGGATCGTTTATTTCCTTGTTCCTTTTCTGAGAATGCGCCCTTGTATTCTGTCCAGGGTCTCAGTAGTATGAACGCCTTTTCCAAACTTGCGAGAAGTCAGAAAACATCATTTTTCGAGAAAGAAGTGGCGTTGCCAAGCCTACCCGTGATGGAACGAAACTCAAAATGGATGAGAGTTCAGGGTCTAGCGATGGTGAGAGAAATTCTTCCGATAGCAGTGTTGAATCTTCGTCTAGTCAGTCTGAAACTGAATCGGCGAGTCCCCTCCATGTTTTCCTTCTTTCCCCCTTTTTTTTTTGCAGTAAAACTAAATTTTGATTTTTAGGAGGAAACCGTTCCTGGGGATGATCTTGAAGTGGAAGACCACCAGAGTAAAGACGTTCCTGTGACTTGGACATTAAAGTTCATCATACTGAAAGTGTTGTCACGACTCAGACGGTGGATAGAACTCCGAGGTCCGCTGGCGAAATTGTGGTTAAGGACCCTTTGCCAGTTGCTGATTCAGTCGCAGGTGACACCTTCGACCCTCCATATCTGGTCCCTTTCCCGGGTCATGTGTTGGTAGGGGGTTTCAGCGTTCCATCTAGGCATGCGACGTTATATACCAAGATATGGGAAAACTACGGTCATATAGCCACGACCAAGAGGATTACTAGTCGGCACGCGTTGGTCAAGCATGTGGAGGAATCTTTGTCTTCGATTGATGAAATGTGCAACGTGACAGGTAACACAGTTTCTGAGGACGTACTCTAGAGCTGGTGGTTCCATCGCGACACGTGCATAGGCTTTGAATTCAATATCTCTTGGTTTGTTGAAGGTTTCTCTGAGGTTGAAAAGTCACTGGCCGAAGCAGTCGAAGGTACTTCGGCGGAAATGGTGAAGAAGAAGGAAGCGGAATTCAAGAAGTTGTGCAGGCAGCTGAAATTGAAGAGGGAAGCTCTTTGTAGTATAAGGGAGGCTTTTGCCAAGAGGAGCAAGCCGCAACTGAAAAACTTTCCTTGAATATATTTCTGTCTTTTTGGACCTTTTATCTTTAGTTTTTTTTTGAAAGGAAAATGAGACGCCTGGTTTTTGGTTTTTGATTTTTTGATTTTCTCGGGTTAATAGATAAATGCTACCTTGACGGTTTTGGATTATATTTATTTTTTTGAATGATATATTTAGAATTGAATTGTCTTTGGATATGAATGAAAATGACGCAGACATCCCAGGAAAACCATGGAACCGTGTGTTGGTAGATGACATGGGATGAAACATGGCTATATGTTTTATCAGAACTTGAAAAATCAAACCACGTATTTTTGTCTAGATAAGACTTACTCGGTTTCTCAGGTCTTCTGATGAGAATAACCTTTCCGGGTGTAGGACCAAGTTTTTTAATTATGGAAAAGAAAACAAAAGAAAGAAAATTAAGCAATACCGAACCGATCCAAAAACAAACAATAGACCTCGAAATCAAAACCATAGTTAAGTTCCCACCGATTTTAAGGAGAAGCATCAATGTCAACCTTTCAGGAAGATGTCTGTCTTGCGATCCTTACAAGGCTACCAGTGAAATCACCATTTAAATTTAAGTGTCTTTACGAGTTTGGTTCCAATTAATTTCTAATCCTAGTTCCGTTGAGATGCACCTTAATTATGAGAAACAAAGAGACAACAGTCATCTATTGTTTAATACTTCTGGCGACGGAATGGACGGGCAAAAAGGACGGAACAATGCATTTTGTAAGTTATAATTTATTACTATTGAGTACAATCAAATATGATATTGTTGAAATAAGTGATACATTACACTTTTCAAACTGTTTGGTTGATTTGGTTGGTGCTTGTAATGGACTGGTATGCTTAAAGAATCGTTTGTCTTTGGAATCCAGCCACTACTGAAAAGTACAAGAAAATACCAAAACTTAGCATATAATCATGTTGAATTGAATATATATGTGTTTTTGTCTATGATCACAAGGCTAACGATTATAAGGTAATAAGTATCATGGCTGACGTTGATGGACCTAAATACAGTTCTTTAGTTTACATCCATACACTTATACACCCTCCGTCCCAAACTAGATGAGATATTTCACTAATCAAGGGGAAGTTTCTAAAACTACTATTTTAATTAATAATTGTTATTTTAAGAAATATGTATAATTAGATAGCCATGTTTATATTCGTTGCGTAGGTGTTTTAAAATGCTTTTCAACGGTATAAAGTTGTTTATAGGTAAAAATGGTTTCTGCTGATTTCGGTAATTGCGGGTGTGCAGGTGAGAAATAATTCAAACCCTAAACAATGTACTGCAAGGGAGTACTTTAGATTCAAGAGATCAATCTGTACAAGTTCGGCCTAAACCAAGAAATGGCCGTTCCAGACTTGTTTCGGTCACAAAGTGGAGGAAAATGGGTTGGTTTTGGGGAGGTAATCAAGGAAAGTGGTGAGACCATAATATTTGGGTTACTACGACTTGTTACCAGAAAAGTGAGAGAGCTAACAAGGTGAGCAAGCAAGTAAGTATTTATGAGTGTTGTATCTCCCGTATGAACTTGTTGTTCAATTGAAATAGGTAAGACCTATTTATACAAGTCGGAGTAAAAACGTACCCTGGTCTCATTAAGGAGTGGGAAAGTAAATGGGAGGAGGTGGTAACAGTATGCATGGAATTGATGTTTCATAAAGTGGTTAACGAACGAAACTGGTTTTCATGAAACTGCTAACGTTATGGAATTGATGTTCCATAAAATTGTTAACGCATGTGCTTTATGTACCATAACCGTTTCACACATAACTTCCCATATTTACTAACCGCCTCACCCTTATGACACTTCCTTATGACGGGCGTAGTGTACGCCGCACGGTGTAAACCGCCGAAACAATACCCAAAGAGAATCCCCCAGTTTGTGTTGATGTCTCGAATGTTTTTGGAAAACATGTAGCATGCTCTTGTAGCTTGGAAAGTCAATCTCGGGAAACTTACTAGGCTGGTGACCTTCGACAGTCGAGATTTTGCATCTTGAGAGGAGGGCAATCGTTGATCATTGCACGCCTTCGTTTTGGTAGCCGCGTAGTGAGGGCCAACGTGGTGGCGTGGCTAGGTTGGCATGCCGTGGCCAAACTTAGTTTTTCGGGCCAAAGGTTACCATGTGTCGTCTGGTAACCTTGGATGGCTAGGGTTTGCTCATGGGATTGAAGGGCAATCGTTGATTTTTGCACGCCTTCGTTTTGGTAGCCGTGTAGTGAGGGCCAACGTGGTGGCGCGGCTATCTTGACATGGCATGGTTTGGCGTGACCAAACTTAGGTTTTCGAGCCAAAGGTTAACACGTGTCGTCTGGTAACCTTTGATGGATAGGATTTTCTTATGGGATTGAAGGGCAACCGTTGATTGTTGCACGCCTTTGTTTTGGTGGCCGTATAGGTAAGGCCAACTGGGTGGACCGTCTAGGGTGTGGTTAGGCTTGGCATATGGGGCCAAGGGTTCTCCTTGGGCGTGGCTAGCTTTGGCTAGGTGCGATTTTGGCTTGGCATGTGGGGCCAAGGGTTTTCCATTGGCGTATGGCGTGACTAGCTTGGGATAGGTGCGGTTTGGGTTGGAGTGTGGGGCCAAGGGCTTTCCATAAGCGCATGGCGTGGCTAGCTTGGGCTAGGTGCATGACCAAGCTAGGGTTTTGGGGCAAAGGTCGTTTGGTAACCTTAGACGTCCAGGATTTTCTCCTGGGATTGAAGGGCAATAGTTGATTGTTGCACGCCTTCGTTTTGATAGCCGTGTAGTGAAGGAAAGTATGGTGGAGCGTCGTGGGGCCATGGCGAGGTACGTTTGGCATGCCGCGGTAGGTGTGGCTGGCATGATTTTGCATTGGCACGGAGGTGCGGATAGCATGGTTGGCATGCTTTGGCACGGTTGGTGTGGCTGGCATGATTTTCCATTGGCACAGAGGTGCGGTTAGCATGGTTGGCATGCTTTGGCGCGGTTGGTGTGGCTGGCATGATTTTCCTTTGGCACAAAGGTGCGGCTAGCATGGTTGGCATGCTTTGGCGCGGTTGGTGTGGCTGGCATGATTTTTCATTGGCACAGAGGTGCGGCAAGCATGGTTGGCATGCTTTGGCGCGGTTGGTGTGGCTGGCATGATTTGACATTGGCACAGAGGTGCGGCTAGCATGGTTGGCATGCTTTGGCGCGGTTGGTGTGGCTGGCATGATTTTCCATTGGTACATAGGTGCGGCTAGCATGCCAACCATGCTTTGGCTCGGTTGGTATGGATACCATGATTTGCCATTAGCACAGAGATGCGGCAAGCATGGTTGGCATGATTTGCCATTAGCACACGTGGGAATTAGGGTTTGGCTTGTCGTAACCCTAATTTGAAAAAAATACCCCTGTAATTATTTACAGACACATTAAAGCTTTCAGTAAATGTGCCTAGTAAATGCTTGTTACTTTAAATGTTCTGAAATCTCTGTCTGCTAGGGTTTAGTGTTTTACGATTTTAACTCTAAGCTAAAAACCACCATCAACAAGAGTTTAAAAAAAACCGTGATATAGTTTAAGAGATAAATCATTTCTAAGTTTTACTAGTTATTCTCCGTAAGGGTATAATTGTAAAAAATACTTAAATATATTCCCCTTTCCTCCTTGTCTTATTGTGCAAACAACAATTACCTCATCTAATTTGGGACAAGGGGAGTATATTTTCTTCCGCCAAATTAATTAGTAGGGTTCTTGTTAGTGGAGCTTTATACCGGTTTTCCAAGACATGTAAAAGAGGCTGCAGCTTAATAATGTCTATTTGATGTAGTACTACAAACAAAAGAAGTTTTTGAGAATATGCAACATCCTTAGAGGACTATGGGAGTTTTGGATGGTTGCCTTTGTGTAGTGGCTAAAAATATTGTTCAAGTTTGTTTCGAAGTCTGGGTGATCCGACATTATGGAGTTCGAGAATCTTGGACTACACGTTACATCATAACAAATGAGAGAATTATGAACAAATGCAATTATTTGAAGCTTTTGTGGTCTTTCAAGAAAGGTGGTGAGATTCTGTTCATCTGGGATGCATTTAAAATTTTTCACGTAGACTAAGAAATGGAAAGAGATATAAAGATTTCCCCCTATACCCTTGAAAAAAGTCTTCAAACATTAATTGCTATCAATGCATTTAAAAATAAACTTATAGTTTCAAGATAAAATGTAAGGGTATTATTGGTAGTTTTGTCAAAAATTTGAAAGCTTTCAAGTATTGTGGAACAAAAAAATAACCCCAAAACATCATCTAAAATAGAACGGAGAGGGAGTATACTTTTTCATCAAACTTAGGTTTGATTTTACCTCATCCCTCCTCGGTAGACACCCAACCTGTTTGTGAAATAGTCTCACCTGCATCAGTTTTTGTTGAATCAAACTCATCAGCCATCCCCATCCTTAACCCCCTTTTTAAGTCAAACTCTTCTGTTTCCCCAATCTCCTTTTGCCCTTCTTCATTGGAAAATCTACAGCCGTTAATCCCCAAAAAGCTACTTCGTGAAGCTTGAACTTCGATTTTGACCGATACAAACACAAACAATATTTTTCTAAACGAACTGACTTTATAATTCTCGCAGACTCCGACTCCTACACACCTCCTAACATAACTGATATCCTTCCCTTACTGAAACGACAAAATACAAATAACTCAAGCCATGTATTTTCCACCAATTAGATTGACCTATCAGTAAGATGCAGCTTGACAGTGTCGATCTGCCAAAACAAACTGCAGAGTCACGGGCAAAGAGACTCGGATGTATTACTGATAGCACCCTAATCCATGATAAGGGCTAATTCTCTTGTTTTAGCCCTACTGTTGTATAAAGAGGAGAAAAGTTCGACTTAACAGATCAAAAGATTCAAAACCCTAGTTAAGTTTTTCCTCTCAAACTTTAAAGGGGAAAAAGAAGCATCATGTCAAGCTGCGTTCCAGAAGATGTCTATCTGGAGATCCTCACAAGGTTACCAGTGAAATCATTATATGTATGTAAGTGTGTTTGCAAGCTTTGGTATAAAAGAATTTCTAGTCCTAGTTTCGCTAAGATGCACCTTAATCATGCTAAACAAAGAAACAACACTAGTCTCATGTTTAAAAGCCACGACCAAAGTATAGGGAAAGAGATAAGCATACGATCTATAAGTTATGGTTCATTACTACTGAGTGAAATCAATGATAAAATTGTTGAAATAGATTGCCCAGTCAACGCTTTATCTTGTTCAGACGAGTTGGTTGGTTCTTGTAATGGCCTGGTTTGCTTCAGGTCATGGAACAAACAAGGGAAATTCGTTGGTCTTATTTGGAACCCGGCCACTAAAGTGTACAGGAAAATACCAAAAACTCGGCAAATAGGGGTGGCATTAAGTGCATTCGTGGATTTGCATATAATCAAAAGGCCGACGATTACAAGGTTATAAGTATCGTAAGACAGAAGCGTAGTTCTTTTGTCGATACTTATACATTAAGATCAAATTCGTGGAAAGGTAGTCGAACCGTGCCTTACAAGTTTGGTTTTACATGCAATGGAGTGCTCGTTAATGGAGCTTTACACTGGTTTATCGAAACGCATAACAGAGACTCCGTGTTAATTGTATCTGTTGATACCAGTAGTGGTAGGAATTTCAATGAAGTGCCGCAAACTAAAGAACTGTTAGATAGTACTCAGCGACGGTCAAACAGTATGGGAGTTTTGGATGAATGCCTTTGTGTGGTTGCTAACAATTTTGTTAACGTTAAAGTTTGTTTTGAAGTTTGGGTGATGCAAGATTATGGAGTTCAAGAATCTTGGGCTAAACGTTACAATATCATACCCGCTGATGAGAGAATTCGGAACAACTGCTATTTGAAACCAATGTGGTCTTTCAGGATGGGAGGTGAGATTCTGTTGTGCTCTGGTGCTTTTAATCTAGGATACTTATTGTATGACCCAAAATATGAAAGTATTAAATAAATAAATTTGGGTGGTATAAAGTTATGGAGCAAAGTGGATTATTTTGAAAGCTTAGTTCCACTTATGTAGGGGAATCAATAGGAAGATAGAGAAAAATAAGATTTTGATCAATCCTTTGATGATTAATATATAGAACAAAAACGTGACTAAAAATTCATCATCCATGGATTTACCTTCATGATGGAAAGTGGTAGTTTATCTGATAATTTTGTGGTGTTGGGAAGCAGAGGTATTTAATTTATTGAAAATTTTAAACAGACCGTCCTTTTGGACGATCTAAAAACCGTGCAGAAATAGAAATAGGGACCACAAAACCTGCACCCCCTTTAATTCCTCAGGGACAGGGCCTACTCACACACATTTCTGTGTGTATGCGGTTTTGGGATCGTCCTTTTGGACGGTCTGTTTGGAAGCGCTCTTAATTTATCTACTGACCAGTTGATTTTCAACTGTGAAACAACTACTAGTATGTGATTAACTTTATCATTTTTTTATTAGGTATTTTTTATTTGGAAATTAACTATTCATCTTTCTCTTAATATATATTTTTCAGTTCTCTTTGAAATAATGATCCAGCTCGTACGTTCTTGGGCGTATAATGTTGTTACTTCCAGTAAGCACATTTTGGAGAAGAATATTTGTTAGTTTTTTATTTATTTTTTTTATCAAAAAAGAAGTTGTAAGAAGAATGTAAAAAGTTTCTACCCGAGGTAAATGTCAAGTCAAGTGTTCCGAAAGATAGACTCTATCTTGGGATGTCTAGTTTTGTGCTATACATGTAAGTGTCTGCAAGTCATGGTGTCCAAAGTTTAGACTATCCCCGGTCATTGAGAGCGTCCACAGTGGACGAGTAAAAAGTGGAGTAAACCCATATTTGGTCGAAAATTCAATCACAGTCGGCTAGAGTATAACCATATTTAGTTGGAGAGATAGCGTGATCCGGAGTAAATTTGGTCGATAGTCTCGAATAAACTGATTATAGTGGGGCGGTAGTTAAAAGTGCGTTTGAAGACAGGCGTAAATACTATCTTCCGTTTGAAGGTGGGCGTAGCTTATAATCCTGTTCCGCGGTAAGGCGTTGATGGAATGTGCGGTTGAGTGAAGCGTAACTTAAAGGTTCGCCCGATGGGGCACAAATTGTATCTCTGCCCCACTTGAGGCGAAAGATTTGCTCACCGCCCCACACAGGCATTAGTAAAATGTTCGTCTCATGTGGGGCGTAAATTCCATGTTCGCTTGACTATAATTTTAGTCTATAAACATTGTGGTGAAACACTACTAAAACCAAACTAGATTTTTTTCCCGTGCTACGTACCGGGCGGTTCGGTGTGATATGGCTTCGCCTCGCCCCGTCGTGCATTTTTATTTGGTGTCACGGGACTTCGTCCCGTCTCTTACGATTTTTTAATTTGGTGTGGCTCGGCTTCGCCTCGCCTCGGTGGGTGCATTCACTAATTTCAATATATGATTAGTAGCACTACTTGAGAATAAGTAGCTTCAATGAAGTACAACTTCACTAATATAACGAACTGGCATTAGACTAGTTGGCCAGGGGTTGGGCTCCCAACCTATAGGTTGCGGGTTCAATTCCCGCGCTAATTTTATAAAAAAATAAAATGAAAACTTCACTAATACTAAAATTCCAAGGGGAACTCAAAATGGGTGCAATAGTTCACTGTTGGCTAAATTGTTTATCTCCAGATTACCTTCTGTAAACCAACCTATTAGTAAACCAAAGTAGACGATCCAAATCAAACATCGACAGCTTCACAAACTACTGAACCCGCAAATAAGAAAAACAGATTTATTTTTTGATTGAAAGAGACTAAAGAAAGCAAGAAACTGTACCCGACCTGAGGAAAGAACAACACTCCATAGTATAGTAGCATGAAAAAGCTGATAAGAAGGCCAAACAAATAGCAAAATGAACTCGAAGTGTTTGTTAGAAAATGGTCCAAATTTAACAAACTTAAATCGACTTACATATACTTCAAGTACTGATTTGCATCATGATATTCAGTACATGAGGAAGTAATAACTGGAGCAGTAATGTACATACAGCTTAGTCAGACAAATAACTGATAGTAGATGGGGAAACACTTGGAAAAAAACTATACGATAAAACTACGATGAAACTCAAATAAGAAACAAATTGGAAAAAAAGAAAAAAGAGGACGAACCTCCCTGCGACGGCACCTAGTACCACAGATAAGAACATTGGAAAAAAGAACTTGTGTTACACACAGTTAACTAAAAACAAATTGATCATGAACTTTATTTACGTACCAGATGTTGTTGTAAGAATTCCTAAGTGATTACTTGTTTTAACTATTGCTAACGCTACTTGGTATAGTTTACATATTCCACCAGACCTGTCCACTTAGCAGACCTTCTTTAGGAAATTATCCTATCATATTAATGCCAACTTTTGTCTTGGAACTCATCCCATAAATGTCATACAACATTTGCTGTAATGCTCCAATAAGCTGACAGACAGGTTACGTACCGCAGATGGCGGCGGGTGTGTAGTTAAGGATAGCGTATTTCTCAAACTTGCAACTACCAGCTTGCACTATAGATGCCGTAACACATCCATCTAAGCAAAGCTCTTCTACTTTCAACTCTGCATAATCTGGCCCATGATGTTATCTGTCGTAGATTACCCAGTTGCTCGCAGATAATTTTTCATCTCCTCACCGACACTGTTAATATTCTTCACCGGGTTAACAGCAACATACGACAACCTCTATGAATTTCTGACTTCAGTTCTGCGATATATCCATCTGAACAGAACATGTTACATAAAGTAAGAACCAAATAGGACTAAGTTGTCCCGATACACAAAAGTTTCTCTTAAATGTGATTTGATACTCTCAAGTCACAGCTGCATTCATAATCTATTGGTAAAGTACCAACTCTATCTTCTTTTTTTAACACTTTGTAATTTTGTACCCATCATACTATATATATTCTACCTCCTAAAATTTAATAACTGAAAGTACCTCGCATCTCTCAAAATATATCTACCTTGAGCTTCCTTCCATGAATTCTCATATCTTCTGTCCCACTGATAATTCCTTTATCTCTCTAAAGATCATCCACATCATGAATCTAAAATCCTAGCATATGCTCACTACAGCTTTTAGGTGTCCAATTGTATATCCATTTTTAGGAACATAAGTCTCTGCCTTAGATATTATCAACAAAAGTTGACTAATGTGGAGGAGGTGTCCTGTTAAAAAACATCAAATGTAACTTATATTGTTTAGAGATATGCCACAAACCCGAAAAAGATAATGAGTGATTGAAACAATCATAATTGACATGGAAAAAGAAAGGCGCACTATCTGAAACAAGATACATGATATGTCAGCAAACTACATTTGCGTGCTACTTGAGCTGACAATATAAAAGGTTGGATTTCCATGGACCCCATTTGGTACATGTTACATGTTCGTTCAGGCACTCATCTGTAAGTGCTTCAACTTTTCTGCAGTAAGTTTATCCGTTGAAGTGATCATTTTACAGAAAAGCCAGGATCTTTAAATGTCTAAATATCTGGCAACAATCCTAAGGCTCATTATCTAAAAATACAGCGAACGTTGAATAACCATTTCTATGACAGCATACCAGGCCTGACTTCTGAAATCTTAAGCAGTAAACCACTCTCTTTTGGAAGCAGATGGTTTACATGTTCAATTAATAGTAGGGCAATCCAAAAAGCAACAATCCTTTTAAAAGTTTTTTTATGTTCAATTTTTCTTTTTAGCAGCAATCACCCAACTTGCTACTAAAACTATAATTTCTCATCATATTTTTCTCCAAGATAGTGTGTCAGAAACGTACCCAGTTTGTAGTTTCAACCATACCCTTATTAAAACACCTAATTGGCATGTCTTTTAGTCTGGTGCAGTTTGAGTTTGTCAATTAATCTAAACACAGAAAGCACAAAGGCCATGTTATTGCTCAAAAATTATTTTGTATGTGATTTTAAGTAAATCTCAAAAACAGAAAACTCACCTGAGTTTCTCCTTGACATTTCCAGAAACACATACACAAAATTGGTCAAAAAGACCAAAACATAAAATTCCTGGGTGAATAGATTCTTAGCTTTAGATACTGTTTATATAGCCAAAAAACAGAAAAATACTGTTCATTTTGCCAAAATGGATATTTCACCCAATTTTTATAACTGATGTTTGTATCACATGTACTAAAATACCCTTTATTTATTATCTCTCCACCGACAAACCTTTCTTTCCCTTCGGTTCGTTACCTCCAACATCTGTTATTACTTGTTCATCCATGAATCATAGGAATACCATCTAAGGATCAGAGAGGTTATAATTTAAATTCTCGAATTAGTATGAGCCAATAAAGCAGCTCTAACTCCGGAAGCATCCTGGAACCGTTTTACAACTACTAATGGACCAACTAGCTCAGTGACTACTTTTTTGAGATATCTTCTGTACTGTTATATTGCTCATATAAAGTTTCATCAATGGCCACCACGACCCTCTTCTCATGAATCAGGCCCCCCTTATTATCTGGTTCCATTTAACGAAGAATTACGACTATGCCTACACCAGCTAAACGTGTTGCTCTTTGGACAGTAGTATCAATCACCTGTGAAACATTTGTTCTCACGGCCAAGGTGGTCTCTACCTGTTCACAGATTAAAACGTAATACAATTTGTGTTCATTAGTGATTTGATTTAGACAGTCATTGGTTGAGAATTCGATACCAAACATACAGACAAGAGAATTTACTTTCACTCTTTGCTTAATATTGATCCAACAGTTTCGAGTCCCTATGAATTGTCACTGTGGGTGTCATTTAAATCCTTCGTCAAAACCAGAATACAGATTCCCCTAAGATGACAGTTACCAGAGATGACAATAAAAAAATAACCAAGAATGTCTTTTCCTAATTGTTAAAGCTTGGGGCTGAATTTTAGGCCAGATGTGTTGGCTTTCTATGTTGGTTGATTTGATTGTATATGAGGTGTTATATACATTGAAGACAAATGATTAGTTGACGAGTTTCGAATTGCATAGAAACTGTTTGGTAGAATGTCTCAAAGGAATATACGAATTTCGTAATGTACAATTAAATATGGCGTAGCTATTGCCGAAGAACGTAATGCCTAATACACAAATTTTACTAATTATATAGAATTTCAACTTTTGTTTTAGTCTCAAGAGCTACAAAAATTGAGATGGAGGAAAATTATAAATATGAGCAAGCTAAGGCAGATCAAGAGAAGGTTGAACTAGCTAAGATCAAACAGTTAAAGACTCAAAAATTTATTTGAAGCAACAAACAAGTCACTTGGAAGTGGAAATCGAATCCCTTAGTAAGGCAGTACTTTTAATTATTGTAAGTACAAATGATAATGTTTTTTTTTTTAATAAATTTTAGATACTGTTCATTTTCAATGGTAAAACTTGAATTACTCTGAGTACATCACGGAATAAACCTGGATGAAACTAGTTTCATCCTACATATTTTGGAAAAACATATATTTTGGGCAAGATGAAATTGGTTTCATTATGCATATTCTAAGAAGAAAAAAACAGATTCATCCTGAACAATCTAACGAAAATACATTTTCGTAACGATGATACCAGTTTCATCCTACATATTTTGACAAAAACGTTTTTTTCATGAGGATGTATCTGGTTTCATCAGGCATATTCTGACAAGATTTTCAATAGATAACAACGTAAGCTAATTTAGGATAATTTTTTTTTCATATACATTAATAGACGAATAAAGTTTCATCAATGATAGAGTTTTACAAACAAAAAACTTAAATTTAAACTACATAAATAGCTTTTTTGTATCCATCTAATACTAAATAACATAATGAAACAACAGTCTTAGTTCTCGTTCAAATTCCAACGACTAATCTCAATATTGAGTATTTCAATATGAGGTCTACTTGTTTTGTGCTCATTTTCTTTGATAGAATTTCTTCGTCTTCAAAGGCGTAACCATTACTCATCATCCATTGAAGTAGAGAACATACATTGCAGAGTTAGGATTGCAAAATCAAGAATTTTTTTGGCTTGTATTTTATAAACGAAAAAAAGTACACTAACAAATGTCAACACATGATGAAACCCATATGAAACTAGGCTCATCTAACGACAACACTCGATGAAACCAGTTTCATCCAATGTAATCACAAGATGGAACCAATTTCATTCACCGGAAACACATGATAAAACCATTAAAAATATCATAGAGCACACTAACATAAACTTCATTAGCTTTTATAGCAGGTTTAACAAAATTCAGAATTAAGAAATGAGTTAATCACATTCAATTAAAATTGCTAAAGCATCATGCCAATAATATCTTTTGAGTTTAACAAATCCCATACTAAGTTAAATAACTTGTCATGAGAGTATGTAACAACAACACATGATGTAACAAGGTTTCATCCAGTGAAAACACATGATGAAACTGGTTTCACCCCATCCATTTTCTTTTCTTTTTAGAATATGCAAGATGAAATCGGTTTCATCCAGGTCTAATCAGAGTGTACGCTTAAATGGAAAATATTCAACAAAAATGTAAACAAGGATGTGCTCAATTTCATCAGATATTATACAAGGATCTAAACAAATTCTACAAACTAGTATGTATCCAAATGCATCAAAAATAAAAATTAAAGCATTACAATTTACATACACATTTCACTTTTATAAACAGATCTAAAAAAATATGCACACAGGTGCATCAATTTTTTTACTAAAATGAAACCAATTTGAAATCAAATGTACTCATATAAAAAATTATGATATGGGAACTTACCAATTTGAGCATGTTTTTTATTTCTCATTTCCTGAAATTTATTTGACGCAAAAACCTAATTATTTTGATTTATGAATTTGAAAATTTTCAATTAAATTAGGGCATTTAGAAAATTTACAGTGGATGATGGTGGTGTTAGCACTCGTGTCGATGATAGTGTTACAGATATATGGTGATAATGGTGATGGAGATGGGTGGTGTTGTCTACGGTGGTGGCGGAGGAAGATGATTTCGGCGATGGTGGTGGTGATGGTATTAGTGGAATCGTTGATTGTGGTGGAGGAAAATCATGTTGTCGATGGGGATGTTGGGTTCTATGGTGGTGGAGATGGTGTAGGGAGATGATGTCTGTGGCAGAGAAGAAAATCAATGTTTTTGAGAAGAGAAGTTGTGAAATCTCTTTTCGTGTTTGGAGGAAGGTGGAGACCGGTAAGGATATTTGTCTAATTTAAAATGACGTGTCTTTTGTACATTTGACCCAACACAATTGTTTACCAGTCCATATGGCCCAGAAAACATTCCCTTTTGGCTATATAGCCCATTTTCTGAAACACATAAGGCTCTGAATTCAACATAACCCCTGCAACCAATAATATCAACAACACAAATCTTTTAATATGCATAGATCAACATAATAATTATAGATAAGGTTTTAGGGGGAGGAGGAATTAAACAGATTATATTCAACAGATTGATTTTCGGAAACCCTAACAAAAGGAAATAAATGTCGGTGTAGATTAAGATGAAGAAAATCTCACCAGAGAGGATAATCTAGCTTCTATTGCTTCGAATACTTTCAGTCCATGATTGATTCGCCATTGAAATCTTCGAGTTCTACTTTTCATCTGAGTTAAGACGATCAGAACCATGGAAGGCTTAGCAGCCGCTTTTTTACTGAAGAACCGAAGAAGGAAAAAAATGGTTTTTAGATATAATTTCACAAACGTATTGTACACTTAACGGACATCAGTAGTGTACAATTAATTTTTGGAGTAAATAAAGTGTAAGTTATTAGTTAACTGTAAATCCTCACATAAGTGTTGGAAACCCACCTTATGGCTAACGGTGTTACAAACGATCAGTTAAATACAGGGTGTAACCGATTGTAATTCATGTTTTAATATCTTGACCAATAGAGTCCCGCCACTTGTCATCTATAGAATTGCTCTACTTGAAAGCTTTTATCTAATTTAATTTGAGGAGAGTGTCACATTCACCGTGCAACGTGAGAGTTCATATGACTTAGCATTTTAAAGGAGGAGATATTTTTTTAGTTTTTGGTGTTGTTTTTGGTTTTAGTATACTCTACTGTTGTGGACGCTCTGACGACTCCATTCAGAATTAAATGGGCCGATTTAAGCCCACGTTTACTTTGTATAAAAACTAAATAGTGATAGCATCAATACGATAAAACAAAACAGAAACACAAGAAAACCCTAGTTTTTGTGCTCGCTCTAAAACTAACAAGGAGAAAGAAGCGTCAATGTCGAGCTTTGCAGAAGATATCTATCGCGAGATCCTCGCAAGGCTACCAGTGAAATCAATACTTACATGTAAGTGTGTCTGCAAGTTTTGGTTTGAGTTGATTTCTAATCCTAGCTTTATGGAGATGCAACTTAATCATGCTAAACAAAGAAACAACACTAGGCTCATGTTTACAGGCTTCCACAGTAGAGGTGAAAACATAATAAATTCTGTAAGTTACGATTCATTATTATTCAGTGAAACCAATGATGTTAATATTGTTAAAATAGATTGCCCATTCAACGTCTTGGATTGTTCATATAAATTGGTTGGTTCTTGTAATGGCCTGGTATGCCTATGGAGATGTGGTTACCCAACGTTAGTTTGTCTTATTTGGAACCCAGCCACTAAAGAGTACAAGAAAATACCAAAATCCCCATATAAATATATCAAATGCATATGTGGTTTTGTTTATTATAGCAAGGCTGACGATTACAAGGTAATAAGTGTTGTGAGGGGTGACCTCTATGGAGATAAAGACAGTTCTGTAGTCGAGGTCTATACATTAAAATCAAATTCGTGGAATTGCTATCCAACTGTACCTTATCAGTTTGATTTTCCGTATAATGAAGTGCTCCTTTGCGGAGCTTTACACTGGTTTGTCACATGTAACGGAGACTCCTCCAGGTTAATAATTTCTTTTGGTATCAGTGAAGAGAAATTTAATGAAGTGCCACAGACAGAAGAACTGTTAGAACATGGATGGACGAAGAAAATGGGAGTTTTGGATGAGTGCCTTTGTGTAATTGTTAAAAATATTTCTAGTATTGTTAATATTTGTCTTGAAGTTTGGGTGATGCGAGACTACGGAGTTAGAGAATCTTGGAGTAAACTTTACATCATACACGGGAGAATTTCGCGGAAGGGCTTATATTTGGAGCCGATGTGGTCATTCAAGAAGGGAGGTGAGGTTTTATTTTGGTCGGACAATAGTAACCCAGTACTATATGACCCAAAACATGAAAGTGTTAGAGAACTAAATTTGGGTGGTAGAGAGTTTAGCGCCCACGTAAATTATTTTGAAAGCTTAGTTTCAGTTAAATTGGGTGCTTATGGAAAGGTTTAGCAGGAATTACTTATAAATAATGTAGTCAGAGTTGAAATTTATTGAAAGGAAGGTCATCCGAAGGAATTATACTCCTTCCCTCATATACTTCTTTTCAATTAAGAAACCTGTAATGCATGTACTTTGGTAGTTCTACTTATACATTCCATGGATTCCAGTATTCCACTGTGTTTCAACGATAAAGTTTGAATGCTTTCATTTAGTTCTGTATACCCCCTGTTTTTCTCACTTTTATATGGCTCCTTACGAAATTCTTGCCTCACTTATAAAATCTCAACCATGAAATCTGTCCGTACTGGATCCTTATTTGAGCAGCAGGAGATAATTATTATACCAGCCTTCTAAGAGCCTTGAAAGTCCATAACTTATTGATTTGGAGGCGTAGTTTGCATAATCATTGTTAATAACGGCACTTAAAATACACCCTGGACATAGTCGACTAGGTAATCTGCCACACACGAACACACCCATTCATAATGGTTTAAGAAAGCAGATATTGGTCAGGAAAATAGTTTGTTAAATTAACTTTGTGTTAAAGTAACTCTAATTGCTAAAAACTGAATCCAGATAACAAGATAGCAATAAGGGGAAAGCCTCAATGGCGAGAAAGAGAAGAGGAAAGCTTGGCAACTAAATTTACTAAAGTTTGCATGCTAGTGTCAAAGCTTG
Source organism: Papaver bracteatum (assembly GCA_023529315.1). Taxonomy (NCBI): domain Eukaryota; kingdom Viridiplantae; phylum Streptophyta; class Magnoliopsida; order Ranunculales; family Papaveraceae; genus Papaver; species Papaver bracteatum. The sequence continues at coordinate 139,733 of JAJJWX010004853.1, forward strand.
AAATGCTTTCTTTCTACAAGTATCTCTGTCTTATAAAATCTAAACCATGGAAACTGCCATAGCCCGTAATGAAACCGAGTTCACCAAACAGACCCATAAATCCGGATAAAAATAGAGAAGCTAAATGGGTTTGTTTTAACCCATCCAGACGTACAAGTAAACCACAGCTAAATATCAAAATCCTAATTTTGCAAGTATAAATAGGAGAAGAGTTCTCTCTTTTCCCAGCTCAATAATAAAACTCCAATTTGGTGCTCGCTCTAAAACTAAGAAAGAGAAGAAGAAGAATCAATGTCAAGATTTCCGGAGGAAATCTATCTTGAGATTCTCACAAGGCTTCCAGTTAAATCCACATATGCATGTAAGCGTGTTTGCAAGTCTTGGTTTCATATAATCTCTAATTCTAGTTTTACTAATTTACACCTTAATCATGCGAAAAAAAGAAGCAACACTAGTCTCATGTTCTACGACCAGATCGTAGAGGGAAAAACGTCATGTGTTCTATAAGGTATGATTCGTTATTGACTGAAATCAGAGATAATATTGTTGAAATAGATTGCCAATTCAAGGGTTTAGACAATTCAGTTGATTTGATTGGTTCTTGTAATGGCCTGGCTTGTTTATGGTAGGAGGCCAGAAATTTGAGTTGTCTAGGTAATAATAAGTATGACTTGTGATAATGGACCCAAGGAAAGTTCTTTAGTCGACATCTATACATGATCGTATTCGTGGAAAAACTGTCAAACTGTGCCTTATAAGTTCCCTTTCGTACAGCTAAGTGGTGCTTGTTAATGGAGGTTTACACTGGTTTGCCAAAATGCACGGCAAAGACTCCATGCTAATAATCTCTTTTGATATTGGCGATGAGAATTTCAGTGAAGTACCACAACCAGAACTATTAGATATTACGTTGTCAAAGACTATGGGAGTTTTGGATGAGTGCGTTTGTATAGTTGTTATAGTTCATGTTTGTTTGGAAGTTTGGGTAATGCAAGATTATGGAGTTCGAGAATCTTGGACGAAACTTTGTAACATCACACCCCACCATCAGAGAACTCCGAAAACTTTGCTTATATAAGCTTATGTGGTCTTTCAAAAAGGGAGGTAAGATTCTGTTCTGCTGGGGTGACGGTAATCTAGGTTTGTATGACCCAAAACATGACAGTTTTGAAGAACTACATTTGCGGGGTATAAGTTGTCTCTGTAGCAAAATGGATTATTTTGAAAGCCTAGTTTCACTTTAAGGCGGGTACCAAGAGGAAGAAGACCATGATAAAAAAGAAAAAACCATGAGAATATATGTTTTCTATCCAAAGTTTGTGATTTCATATTCTCATTCACCACTTGGGAACTTTGTTTCTAAAGTTTCTGCCCCTTATTTTTCTGGTTGTGACGATCATTCCATTTTTTTATGCCTCCTCTTCAAGTCCTTGCCTCATATATAAAAATCTCAAGCTATCTGGTGCCCGAGCCTTATTATTTTTCCGAGACTGGATATTGCTGCCAACATTAGTGAATTGTGACCCAAAAATATTTTCCATGTGGCTTACTCTCCACGATTACAAAGTAATATATATTGTGTGGGACGTTTATATTGACCCAAGGACAATTCTTTAGAAATGTATACATTAAGATCAAATTTATGGGAAAACTATAAAACTGTCCGCTATAATTTTTCTTTGTTTTATCCATTTAGTGGAGTGCTTGTTATCATTGTGCATCTTTGTCCTCCAGTCCCAGTCTCCTAGAGGAAAAAATAAATCAAAATTTTGTCCTGTGTTTTTACTCCAATTCAGAAACAATTTCTTGATGTGGACTGTGAGGAGCCCCCTCTGTTCTTGAACAAGTTTTCATCAAATTCTATTTCCTGTAATATGAATTATGAACCCACAACTCCCTCTACAAGGTAGTGTCCTACTTTTTGAAATCCTTGAAATGCCAAAAGATAGCAATTGAATTCACTGGCGACACATTGTTAGCGGTTACTTACACCCGTCATGGAAGGAGATAGTGGTACTGTTTCAGACTAGTAGTAAATGAGGATAGGAAAATGTGAGGAAATAACACCATTTACTACGTACCACTACAATATCTGTCGTTTGATAACTAAATGTGGCACATTTAACTAGACAAATTCAATTCTGTCCCATTCTTCCCATTGAATCACCACCACACTCAAAAGAGTAATATTAATGCAGTCAGAAGCATGCTTATCTGCTGCCTGCCTCGAAATGCTTCACTAAACTCTAGCTAGCTGTATGAGACTACTAGTGCAACTTCAACAGAGGATATTGAAAATCTATTTATGATGAGACCATGTCCAAATAGAATCGTAGCAGTAGTGAAAGAATCATTTTTCACAGGAGATGAATACTAGTAGAACTCCTTCAAATATTGTGAGATTTGGTTTTGTAGTTTTACTTCTTTTTATCAGTCAAATCTTTACCATCACCGAAGCAGGAAGAACTCATCATACTCGTCAGAATATTCAAATAAGAAAAGAAGATGTTGAGCATGATGAGAAAAGAGCAGTAACTAGTAATAGAAGAAGAAGTGGTGGTGGAAGTACTAACAGAAGAAGCGGTGGTGGTAATGGGTCAAGAAGAGGTGGTAGTAGTGGGCGGTCAAGAAGAGGTGGTGGTAGTGGGTCAAGAGGAGGAGCACCAGGAAGACAACAAAATTGTGATCCTTTGTATCAGTACCTATTTGGAGATTGTGGTTCATGGCCGTTTCCTTCATCTCCGTCGCCTAATAATCCTTTTATTACAACCCCGCCACCACCTCGGCCTTCGCCTCGCCGCCGCCCTGTAGTGCCACCACCTTCATCACCTCTTCCTCCTCCATTAGTCCCTTCTCCACCTCCGGTTGTACCAGTTTTACCCTCTCCTCCTCCTACGGTGCTTCAACCACCACCTTTAGTTACATCCCCTCCACCCCTAGTTGTTTCACCACCACCAACTGTCGTTGCTTCACCTCCACCAGTCGTTGCTTCACCTCCACCGACCGTTGTTGCTTCACCTCCACCAGCTTCGCCTCCCCCGTTAGTTCCTTCGCCTCCACCACCAATCGCTTCACCTCCACCACCGTTAGTACCCTCACCACCTCCACCAACACCTTCACCACCAGCAATACCACCAGGTGTTATAATTCCTCCCCCATTACCACCTATATCACTTCTGCCCCCATGGTTGTCCCCACCATCTGATGATGGTGGTGGTGGTGGTGACAATAATCAACCTGGACCATTAGTATTTTCACCACCACCATCTGATGGTGGCGGCGGCGACGATATGCCACCTGAGCCATTAGTATTTTCACCACCACCATCTTTTACTTTACCACCACCATCTGACGATAGTGGCGGAGATGATTTTCCACCTGAACCTCTAGTATTTTCGCCACCTCCATCTTTTTCTTTACCACCACCATCTGATGATAGTGGTGGCGATGATATTCCACCTGAGCCAGTAGTATTCTCTCCACCACCCTCCTTTTCTTTATCACCACCAGTTGATGATGATGGTGGTGGTGTTGATATTCCACCAGAGACATTATTGTTTTCTCCACCACCATCTGATGATGATTACATTCCTCCAGCTGAGCCAGTTTCCCCAATTTTTACTACACCACCAACACCTGATTTTACTTTTCCGAAACCTCCTAATCTAGACCCACCTTCAGTTGATCCCAACATTCCAGATACGAACCCAACACCATTAGTACCAAATACCCCAGTTGTTGATGATCAACCCACTTTGCCACCGTCTTTTCCTTTCCCACAACCACCTAACTTAGACCCACCTTCATTTGACCCTAATATTCCAGACACTAATCCATCACCATTAGTACCAGACAATCCTGTTGCTGATGATCAACCCACTTTGCCACCGTCTTTTCCTCTTCCGCAACCACCTAGCTTAGACCCACCTTCCACGGTAATTCCCAACATTCCAGACACTAATCCAACACCCCTAGTACCGGATAATCCTGTTTTTGGTGATCAACCACAACCCATTACAGAGCCTAGTGCACCATCTCTTCCTTTCTTACCTCCATCTGATGATAATCCACTTGATGATCCACCACCATCAACTGATTCTCCTCCTTTCAAGAACTGAAACATGCTTGTTGAATTGTTGTTCAATATATCTTATAGAGATAATTATAGTGTTCCTAATTTTGAACTATTTTTTTTGTTTTTGTTCATTTCTGAAGTTATTGTGCTATAGAAATTTAAACCAGATAATAAAATATAGTCAGTTTGTGAAATTTTTGATCTGTTATTCTATTTCCAATGTTTATTATTATTCCGGAAGTGGCCTGAATCTGAGAAGAAACTAAAACGGAAATACAGTTTATGGCACCATTGAGAATGAACATCAACATTCTATAAATCTACAAGGGTCAGTTCATAACACAACCTGAATTCTATATAGCAAGTTTAAAAATCAACAGTAATACTTGATAGCTAGAAAAATGAATTTAGTTAAAAAAATAACTAGAAAGTAAGCATCCAGACTCCAGAGCATCTGATTACATATTACTGGCCATAGTTTCCAAGTTTTCGTCATCTCAGCCACCGTGATTTGGCAGGCTTAATGCCCTGATCTAAGTTGCATCACCTGCTATAGCAGCAGCTGCCTACTCTTTCCACACATTTAAATAGAAAAATTGAACTGTTTCATTTGTGTGGCATACTGCTAATTATGTACTTCGCATATGCCTTCGCTTACTAACTATAGTTATCCTTCCCCTTTATCCACGCAGTGCGTCTATATCAATAGAATAAATAAAGCTAGTCGTGGCTGACTTATTGTGGGAAAATCATAATCTTCGTTATAGATTTCTTAATAATACACTTCATGTATTACCCAATTCATTACAACCCTTTGTAACATGGTTTTCGTTTAAGTATTACATCCCATAATACTAACTAAAACAAGAAAAGAAGAATAGAAAAAGAAGATCAACTCTAAACCATATTAAATACAACTTACTTGAACCGAGGCTAGTAGACATTTAGAGTTTAGACAAACAAGACGCGTAAAATATTGATCTGGGTGAAATGGACTGGAATAAATAAAACATAAATCTGGCAATTGTATCCTTGGTTTTTCTTTCTTAACCTATCTCCTCCATTTCTCCGTAATCCTCTTACACCCAACCAATAGAAAAAAAACGGTCTTAATTTTTTCTCCACCATCAGAAAATTACAAACTATCTTTTTCCACCATCGTCACCTTCAATTTCGCTACAATCAAATTATAATTCTCCACCATCAACACAATTAAAATCAAGATTACACTTCCACCACCATAAACAACAACATCAACATATTGCAATCTGATTCCACCACCGTAAAAAAATAATCTCGTGCCCTAATTTCATTATAACTTCTGAATTTCATCATCAATTCCATAAGCACAAGAAGTTGAATTAGGTTTTGGATCATCAACATCTTGAAAATCACAAAACATCTTCTTTTTGATTAAATTTTCTGAACGATATAAATTGACCTGTGTAAAATAGTTTAAATCAGTTTAATTTGATTTGGTTTCACATAATTCTAGTGTTTGATATACCTATGCAACCATTGGTTTTCTAATTGAATTATTAATTAGTTGAGTTTGTTTTAATCTTATTTTTGCTACATTCATTTGGATGGAGTTGAATATTTGGTTTCACGGATGGTTAAACTAGTATGAAACCAGTTTCATCCTATAGATTGAGTGTAATTTGGTTTAACCATCAAAAAAATGGTCATCCTTCCAAGAGCTAGATATGAGTGGATGCACTTCCGCTGACAATATTTTAAAAGCGTAAGTGAATATAACTCGGCTTTATTTCAGATTGTCTCTCGCTTAAAACTATGCGGAGAAACAATTACTGATGTTGATCTTTTGGAGAAGACTTATCTACCTTGGAGAAAACCCATCACATCCCAACAAAAAAAAGAAGGATGGTTAAGGTAGAGTAAGTCTTCTCCGAAAGATCAGCATTAGTAATTGTTTCTCTGCATAGTTTTAAGCGAGGGACAACCTGAAATAAAGCCGAGTTATATTCACTTACGCTTATAAAATCTTGTAAGCGGAGGTGCATCCACTCATATCCAGCTCTTCGAAGGATGACCTTCTTTTGATGGTCAAACCTATCCTTCGGCTCTGTCCACAAAACGTACGGATCTTTCACCGTAAGATTCTAGGACTTCAAAGCTTCGTCTAAGTGATGAAGAATAAAAATTAATGCTTTGGAGCGATCTTTTTGGGACTCCTTATTGTCCTTAGTAATAGTCTTATCAAGTGAGCTAGCACCCAGATGTACCTATGCATCTACAACCCAAGACAAATAATTCTTGCCGGATATGTCAAGGATTTTAAAATTCACCTTTGAAAGAGTTCACATCATCTGAATATTAATAAAATAAAAGATGATCAATAATTTATATATATTAAATTAGTGAAAATAAAACTCCTAATACAATATATATATTTGGTTTTAAGGGTGTGACAAAATAAACTAAGAACACCGCTTGCATAATTAAAGTGCGGTACATAATGCACAAAGAGAATGGGAAAAGAAAATGAAAAAAAATTATAACGTACAAAAAGAGATATGCTTGTGACGATAGATGTGAAAATATAATTACATAAACTATAATTTACATTCAATAAACATATCACATGCTCTTTAAAAGCAAAGGAGACGGAGACCAAATATTATAATAATGTTTGCAACATGACAAATATCGCAGGTTTCTACAAAGGGATTGTAGACCAGCTATACGTTAAAAATAATAGAAAATTACCTAATCCTGTACTAATGATGTAATCATAAAGAGAAACAGTAAAGGTCATCATTACTGTTCCAGGCTTTACCAAAGCAACTAACAACAATTGTTGACGCAGTAGGACAAAATAATATATGGAAACATCATGTGTACTTTAGGTTTATGAAAAGGAGATAAAAAATAAAAAATATTGTGTGCAGTATCAGTAGTTTGCTAACAAAAATAGGTACAAATGTGTAGAAAAGATATTATTCGCGAAAAAGACCCATCAATAGCAATACTCCGCATGGGTTCGCATGGGTTTAATCGATATCTCGTTTTCAAAACTCGTTGAAATCAGGAAAAAAAAAACATAGTGATATGCGTATCTACTGTATTTTGATCAGATACTAGTTTAAAACAAACATATGTTCTCTTCGTTGGATTATTAACTTGATTACAAAAATCAAAACAATAATATCAAAGGGATTCCTTTGTTTAGAAAACAAAGTACAAAAGAAAAGGAAAAATTAAACAAAACTGAAATCAAGCATCACGGAGTACACAATGTACATGTATGTTTTTGACTGATAAAATAAAAATAAAAATAAAGACAAAAGAGAATAAAGGTTTAGCACTCAGTTGGTGAGCAAGTGCGCGATAACGTAATGTGAAACATAGAAAAGTAGAGAAAAGAGAAGGAGAATTCTTATTCAATATAGAGAACAAATAAATATTACAACTTCTATTTATAAGGATAGACACAAGGGCATCTCGGTAATAAATGAGATTTACCCTAAATATTATTAACATAAATAAACTCCCCGTTCCTCCTTGCCTTAAAAATTGTGCAAATCATAACTAGCTCAATTAATTTGGGACGGAGAGAGTACAATGCAAAAAGGCTTGACTTCGGAATCAGAACTAATTGAACGACAAAATAAAAGGACGATATCCGCGTAAATAACTTTAACATATAAAGAACAATACAACACTCAAAACTAATTAATCTGCACCAATGTAACTCCTCTATAGTCTATAGTAAGATCTTTATCAGTGAATAGCACTTGCCTTCTAGTTTTGGTAGCAAACAAGGTGGGTTGGCTTTGGGAGTAGTTAAGGATCACTAAGAGTTAATTGTTGTCGAAGCCACTTTTAAGAAAGAAATAAAAGAAATTACCGATTAGAGACTAGCCCCTGCAACATCTCTTTGGAAAACCTGGATTACACAGGTTTGATATTAGTTAACAAATAATGACCATAACAATGTTTGAGTTGTTAGGTAGATAGGATTGACTTGCCAAACAGAAATGATTCAACAATAAAAATGCAGGGGCATTTCGATTCAAACGTAAATAGCTTTGAGATATAGATGATTTACACGTACGTCATCTTGTGCATCCTCTAATGTGATGGAATCAATTACTACTTCTTCGATGATAGTGTTTTTCCTCAATCTTAAAACTCCATATTTATTTATTTTTATTTTTGGAAGAGTTTTAGGATTAGAATTGGAATTTTTTCAGAATTTATTTAATTCTTGTAAATTGTTTATTTTTTTAGGATTTCTTTCCAAATTTGCATCTTACAGGGGTGTATCCGATTAGGATTTATATGGATATTTAAAAATCCTAAAAACTCCTAGGTATTCGATTAAGATATCTAAGGAATCATAAAATATCCATGGTATTCAATTAGGATTTATTTAGATTTCACATATATCCTAGGTATTCAATTCATGTAAAATTTATTAGGATAGTTGATGGCCAAGATATATATGGATTCTTATGGATATTTGTAGGCAAAATATGTGTTTTATTATCTCATATCAATCTCAACCCAAACCACATGAGTTTCATGGATTCTTATGGACAAATTATTATTATTATTATTATTATTATTTTTCACAACATGTTATGTTTTTCCTCCACCGCCACCCACCACCACTACTACCGACCACCACCACCACAAACCGCCAACCAGCACCACCACCAACAACAACCACCATTGACCACCAGCACCAACCACCAACAGCCTCCATCGCCCACCACCACCCACAATAAAAACTGCTAACTGAGAGCACCCACCACAACACAACCACCACCACCGCCACCAACCAGCACTACCTCCAACAATAACCCACCAACAATCACCACCTCTACCCACCACCACCACCAACACTTATTGATGGTTTTTTTTTTTTTTTTTTTTTGCAAAGAAAGCATGATAATCTTTGATTTTTCAATTATATTACGATTTAGTAGTCCACTTTAATTTTTATTAATCTGAGTTAATCCTAATTCAATCCATTGTAATCCAAATTATATATCTTTAAGAATCTTTCAGATTCTTTTAAGAAACGTTATAAATCCACTAGATTCCGGTAAACTAGTATCTACTTTTATCCATATAAATCTAGATCCAATACACCCCTGTTAGGGTTATTTTAGGAGTATATTTTTATTTTTGGAAGAGTTTTAGGATTAGAATTGGAATTTTTTCAGAATTTATTTAATTCTTGTAAATTGTTTATTTTTGGTTTTCCCTATTTACCATCCCCACTTTCCCTAATTCCCATCCCAACCATATAAACCAGATTTTATATCACTCTTTTAAAATAGGGTAAACAAAACTCCCTTCCCTGTTTTCCATAGTTAACGATAAATATGGAAACTAGTTAAAAAATCACCATTTTCATCAGGTTTTAATATGATAGTGTGTGGGTAGAAAAATAATTTGTTAATAAAAATTATTAGATTTGGGCTTGATTTCAACGAAACCCTAATTGAGTACGATGAAAACTTAATTCTATAGTTCCCTAAACATCTCCTTTTTAATTCATATACATGGTTTCCCATCGCATCTATAGGAAAATCCGAAAGAGAAAAAACAAGTTATTCACCAATTCCATGATTAATCATAGTTCTCTTTATTTTCGTTCTTGGTATAAAAGGATTATTTAATCATTAGAACAATACGCATATACTGATATTAATGATGGTAATGTGTCGTGGTGGTGGTGGTGTTGGCAATTTGGCATCGGCATAAGCTACAGATGTTGGTATTGGTAAATAATTAAATTTTGGATTAGATTAGAGTGAGAGAGGTGAAGATGGAAGATAATGGTGGATGAAGATGAAATTCATCCCTAAAACATAAAACATAATAGGGTGAGTTTTATTTACCCGATTTAAAAAGAGTCATACAAAATTGGGTTTCTGTAGTTGGGATGGGATTTAGGAAAACTGGGGATAGGAAATAGGACGAGACTAAATACTAAAAGCTAAAAAAAATTGGGTATAGTGGAGGTGAAATGCAGTGGTGAAAGACTAAAACTGAATCCGGCGGACGATATAATAGCGCCCCAAGTTAAGCGTAAGTATAACGAGCGTACGGCGGTGAGGCGTGGGTATTGTAAACATACGTATGAGACGTTGGTATTGTGCACGCTTGGAGAGGGACGAAAGTATTACAAACGCATGGCATGAGACGGGGATAATAACCACGCTCAACCAACATGCAAAAGTATTAGATGCGATTCATGGGACGTTGGTATACAACAAACACACCTTATAAGAGGTCCCATTTCGTGTGGATTTAATAACCACGCCTGGTGTGAGGCATAGTTATTACATGAGTTTTGCTGAGTGAAGCTAATAAATGCGCTCCATTCAAACATTGATTTCATCTCCGCCCCGCTTTCCTATGTTCATTATACTTGCATCTAACCTCCAACGCTATTAATACCTGCGCCCCACTATATGTTGATTTGGTCTGGGTTGGCGACTATATTTAGTCTCAAACCCTAATTTTCCATACCATATATAGCTTTAGTCCCTTCCACTGCCGCTGGCTTTTGGACCAAATTTTTCCGTCACTGTGGATGCTCTTAGGATTATTTTAGGAGTATGAGTTATATGCCATGGATTTCACTATCTATTCTGCATTAGCTAGCCATCTTGCATCAGCAAACTATACTGCATTAGATACCATGGATTTCGCTAACTATTCACAAATTGAGGAGGTTGAATACAGCGATCCCGATTCTGAAGATATCATGGATACGCCTATGAATACTATGGATTTTTCTAACCATTTTAACTATTCACAGATTGAGGATGTTGAATACAGCGATCCTGATTCGGCAGATGAATCAGAAATCGAAGATAATTATTACGCAACTCTGGGTCCTTCTCGTGCTAAACAGAAACACTGGCTTAACGATAAGGATCTAGTTAGAGAGATTAATCTGTTATATCACATCATACCCTTTTTATATGATGATACAAGAGATGAACCTGTTACGTTTCCTTACGTCTATAAGGTTGGGAAGAATTATGTGAAGTGTGTTAAAAGTTTTTCTTCCAAGTATATAATGAACATAGCTGCTACTTTTTTCACAGTCAAGACTAAGAAAGCTAAGTGGATTGAATCATGGAATGGCATTCCTTATCCGGAAACCCTAATCAAGGAAGCTAATGAATGTAATCTACCTTTCTTTATTAATGTGAGCGGTTATAAGGGGAAAAGTGGAGTTGCAGGGTTTGCTGTTATCATCCGAGACTACACCGGCATACCTATTCTTCCATACAGTGATGCTTCAGATAAGAATAACATCTCAGCATCATCGCTGGAGATTGATGGAGTATTCAAAGGTTTGGAGATAGCATAAAAGTTTCAATTCAACAATGTTATGATGTACTACACAAGGGAACGAGTTTCTGACAACGTTATGGGTCCATGTAAAGGGGTTAAAGCATCAACAACTTTAGACTTGATTAGAGAGATTGGTGGTCATTTCACTACCTTCTTTATCACGTATTGCGGAAAATTCCGGAATACATCTGCCCGCTATCTAGCTAGACATGGAGGAGGGAATTTTTTGATGGGGGCGTTTTTTGATGGGTACATGGGGGACAAATCAGATAATGACATGTGTCTCGTCAATTAATTTTTCGAAAATGATTTTTGAACAGCCCTTTTAGCCAGCCTTCATGAACAGCTCTTAGGTGTCATCCACCTGGACATAAAAACAAATAAAATAAAAAAATGTACACGTGATTCCATTTTATTCTTCATCTCTTTTTCAACGCTTCTGGACGTACCGTCCTTTTGGACAACCCTAAAACAACATAAACTTTTTGTCTCACATTTTTTTAGCGTGGGGTCCGGGGGCCCCGCGGGAGCTAGCAGGGGGTCCCGCCTTTGCTTTTATCATGTGTCTGGTTGTTTTTTGGGCGGTTTTTTTGGTTGTACATTAAGAGTTTTTGTCTCTTTTTTTCCTTGTTTCTCTCGCCTTCTCTCTCCTTCAGTCCTCTTTCTCTTTTTCCTTCTCAAATGAAACCAAATGATTATTAAGAGAACAAAAATTAACCAAAAGAAACTTCTAGTTGATGTTAATCAGAAATTGAAATCAAATCGCTGATTCACTTTCTTGAAACAAATAAACCAAAAAATCAGAAATTTCGATATTGATTTGTAAGTTGTGGTTTAATTGGATATGATCACCCAATTACTCAAATTACCATCAGTTCATCTCCTCAAGTCAAGAACTCCGCCAAATTGCTTCACAAATCGAACCCATCTTGATGCCAATATCAAAATTAACTCAAACCCCTGCCTACATAACCTTATAACCTTAAATTACATCATGTCTTGACCATCAATCCCAACAGGTACTTGTTTTTCCCTATTGTTGTGCTCATAAACAGATCCCAAATCATTCTCGAATCAGTACCATCATTGAACAACATATTCTCCATTCTCTCAGACCTATGTTGAATTCCTTCAAAACCCATTCATTATTTATTTTTTTTTGAAGCAAAACCCATTCATGATTATTCGATATATTATTTGCTTGAGGGAGGCAATGATTAATCGCAAGAGATGAAAAATAACCCTTGAAGGTTAGATTTGTCACGGCCAATGAATTATAACCTTGATGCAACAATCAGAAGCACACCCAACATCCTCAATCAACACACCCACTATGACAACATTTTTGTGCTAACATTTACAAATAACTTTGAATTTACAGTTCTAAATCAGAACTTTGTATTAATCTTAAACAAGTATTTTATATATACACCAATAAAAAAAACAAGACCAGCATTTTGAGTTGTTCAAAAATCAAACAAAAAGGAACTGAAACTTCCGAGCAGAATTGGTTGTTCGCTGATTTAGAGTATCCCGGTTTCACTGATGCAAACTTCCAAACATAATTTTTTCACTAATCTCATTTTGTTGACTCTACACCACAGGCGAAGAAGGAAGAAAGATGAAAAGAAGAAAAAGACAGAAACAAAAAAGAGAGAGAAACTATTTTTGATTAAATAAATAATTTATAACTTTTTATGCTATTAAAGTCAAAAACATCAGAGGTTGAATTTTTCTTTCTGTTTTATGTCCAGATGGATGACACATAGGCGAGCTGTTCACAACCGCTAGCTAAAGAAGCTGTTCAAATAGCACGGGTCTTAATTGTTTCCACCGAGGAGGTGTAGGGATGATGGAGGCGGACAAGTGGTGTGTGCATGGAAAATTTGTGGATTTGCTTTATGAAGATGCAAGTGGAAGAACCGGAATAGTTTTTACCTAAAAAAGCTTTTCATTTCGATCTTATGTCAATGTCTTTATTTTGAATATGATCAAAACAATTTGACCCGTTTTTCTTTTCTTTTTTTTAATATGATAAAAAAAAAATCAGGAAAAAAACAAGTAATTTACTGCCCAAGACCAACTTATTTGGTGGCATGTTCCTACACCTCCTGCCCCAGCTCGCTTTGGTGAATGTAGTTGCTGCTGCGATTTCAAACACGCCACTACACTTTAGTTTATAAGTTTTCTATTTGGATCCTCGGGCATAATTTTTTAAGCTTGTTTTTATTTGGCAAACAACAACGGCAATACCATAGTCAGTCGGATCAGATTCAATTGGCCACAACTTGCTAGGACAGTTTTCCTGAATGGCAACCAAAACTTCACCAGCATAACGCCTTTGGCAAGCTAAAGGGTTGATTAATAAGGAGCACATCTTTTACATGGAAGAATTGTCTTCAAATTCCAGTGGTTATGTTGTTAGGGATTTGACTAGCTAATAATTATGCACTGGACGGTTTAAGGACTAGTAGATGTTCTACAAAAACATTCTAGTTTCTCTAGTCGTCTGTAAATTCCTTTCTGGAAGAGAGGTAAATATATTATGGATTATAATAGTGATGTCTTCATGAGTGGGATCTTGTGTTTTTGTAACGTGTTTGTAGATTGTAGTGATGTTTTGTTCTTCTCTTCTCTTATTAAAATCTTTCTTTTATCAAAAAAAAGGTAAATATATTATGGAGGTAGCTCTAGTGATTCTTAAAAGTCCGCCTTGTTGGGGGAGGCTTACGAAATCCGAGCCGCTATGCGCAATACGAAACCTACACGAGCAATGAAACACAATGCGGAAATACACAAACTATGACGATATAGAAGCAATCACACAACACCGGCAATTACGTGGAAAAACCCCTCCAAGATGAAGGGTAAAAAACCACGGGCAAATCTTCCACTATAACAATAATGGGTTACACACAATTCTCCCAAATTTGGGGATAATAACAACCTCAAGGTGCCTATAGCACTTGGATATCAATTTGCCTAATTACACTCACCCCTAAGGATGGATCAACAATTCATTCACCAAATAGATAATAAACACTATCAATTTGACAATAGGAAGTGATTTAGAAACTTACTACTAGGGTTTGAACAAACCCTAGAATTTTCCCCCTTTGAAGAGATGTGGAAATTGATAGCTCAATCTTCACCACAACAAGCCAAGGATCCTTACACAAGAACCCTTTCTCCTTCTCTTCAAGATAACACCAAAATCATCACCAAAGATCAACTCTAATGGTGGTTTCTCCCTTTCTCTCTTTTCTTCTTCCTCTCTTTCTCTTTCTTCACAAAAACAAGTGAAGAGCTCGAATGCATCTCCTGATGCCTTTCTTCTTTTAACCAAAACATAAAAGAGATGTTGCTAAATGGATCCCCCCATTATCTAGGGGGCATCCCAAATTGTTTGGCCATAAGGCGTGAACCCAACAATCTCCCCCTGACGACTTATGGTAAGGTACCCATCACCACCAAACCTGCCCTGCTGCAGAAATACACATGCTTGTATTTTGGTAGCGACTTTTTCATCATATCAGAACCGTTGTCATCTGTATGGATCTTCTCAATATACAAGACCTTATCTTCAAGAACTTCTTGTATCCACTGATACCTAATATTGATGTGCTTGGACCTCGAGTGAAAACTCGAAATCTTGCTGAGATGGATGGCACTCTGGATGTCACAGTAAACGATGAACCTCTGTTGCTTCACACCGAGTTCTCTAACAAACCTCTTCATCCATATCATCTCCTTGCAACTCTCAGTAGCTGAAATGTACTCTGCCTCTGTAGTAGACAATGCCAAAAAAATTTGTAACTTGGATTGCCAAGACACGGCTCCCCCTTCATAGGTAAATAAGTAACCCGATGTAGACTTGAGACTGTCTTGAGCACCTGCAAAATCTGAATCTGTGTAAGCAACTAACTCTGGCTTGTCACCTCCATAGCACAAACACATATTATAAGTACCCCTTAGATACCGTAGTATCCATTTCACTGCTTCCCAATGCTCTATAGCAGGATTTGATAGAAATCTGCTTACCACTCCAACTGCATGAGCTATATCCGGCCTTGTACACACCATTGCATACATCAAACTACCAACTGCGGACGCATAAGGAATTTTCTCCATCTTCCGTTTCTCAACATCATTCATAGGACATTGATCACGAGATAACTTAAAATGGTTTGCAAGTGGACAACTTACCGGCTCAGCCTTGTCCATATTAAATCTTTGCAACACCTTCTCAATGTATCTTTCTTGTGATAACCACAGCTTCCTTGCTTTCCTATCACGGGTGATCTCCATGCCAAGAATACGCTTTGCTGCACCCAAGTCTTTCATAGCAAAAGACTTGCTCAGATCTGACTTCAACCTGTCAATCTTTTTCTTATGTTTGCCAACAATAAGCATGTCATCAACATATAGCAAAAGAGTGAGAAAATCACCATCAGCAAATTTTTGAATGAATACACAATGATCTGAAGCCGTCCTCTTGTACCCATGTTCCTTCATGAACGATTCAAACTTCTTGTACCATCTTCTTGGAGCTTGCTTCAAACCATATAGACTCTTCTTCAGGTTGCACACCATGTGCTCTTTGCCTTTGACTTCAAAACCCTCGGGTTGTGCCATATACACATCTTCCTCCAACTCACCGTGAAGAAATGCTGTCTTGACATCTAGTTGTTCTATCTCAAGATCCAAACTAGTGGCTATTTCCAAGACAACCCGAATAGAAGAAAATCTCACCACCGGTGAGAAAATCTCATCAAAGTCAACACCCTTTCTCTGCTCATAACCCTTCACAACTAAGCGTGCTTTGTACCTTGGTTGTGAGTTATCATCTTCAGTCTTGATTCTATACACCCACTTGTTCTTCAGAATTTTCTGGTTCTCAGGCTTGTCAATCAAATCAAAAGTGTCATTCTCATCTAAAGAGCCAACCTCTTCTTTCATGGATTTCAACCACTTCTGACTTTCAGGAACACTAAGAGCTTCTTCATAAGACTCTGGTTCACCTGCATCTGTGAGCATCACATACTCATGTGGTGGATACTTTGTTGAAGGTAATGTCTGGTCTGCTTGGATCTTATCAACTCAGCTTCTGGTTGTTGTTGTTGCTGCACTTCTTGCTCAACATCACCCACTGGAACATCTTCATGAGCTTCATCTTCATTTCCATTACCATCAACATCATCATCATGTTGTTCAAGAGTAGGAACAACTGAATTTGGATCCAAGGTCATATCATCTTGAAGCTTTGGCATCTCAATCTTCTCAAAGTCTTCAATTGTCTGGTCTTCAAGGAATACTGCATCCCTACTTCTGATAACCTTCTTCTCAACTGGATCCCAAAATCTGTAACCAAACTTCTCTGTTCCATAGCCTAGGAACACACACTGCTTTGCTTTGTCGTCAAGCTTTGATCTCTGATCTTTTGGGATATGAAAAAATGACCTGCAACCAAACACTTTCAAGTGATCATAAGTAGGCTCTTTGTCTCTCCATACCTTTTCTGCTACTTCTCCATCTAGTGGTATTGAAGGAGATCGATTGATCAAATACACAGCAGTATTCATTGCTTCACCCCAGAAATTCTTATGCAACTTGGAATGAGATAACATGCACCTTATTCTCTCAAGAATAGTGCGGTTCATCCTCTCTGCAACACCATTATGTTGTGGAGTCTTCGATGACTTGATTGTTCATGACGTATACCCATGCTCTTGCAATACACTTCAAGTGGCCCAATGTACTCTCCCCGTTGTCGAACGAAGGCACTTCAAGGTTCTACCTGTTTCTCTTTCCACCATCTTTGTGAAACATCTTGAACACAGGAACAACATCATCTTTGGTCTTGATTGCATATGACCAAACCTTCCTTGAAGCATCATCTATGAAAGTAACAAAATAAACAGCACCACCAAGTGTTTTGACCCTTAAAGGTCCACATACATCAGAATGAACAAGATCAATAATACCAGAATTGCGCTTGGGTAAAGCTTTATGAAAAGAGACTCTAGTTTGTTTACCAACTAAACAATGAGTACACTTACCCAATTGCATACCTTTGGCATTTGGCAAAACTTGTCTTTTGGTGAGGATTTGAATTCCCTTCTCACTAAGATGACCAAGTCTTCTATGCCACAGCTCGGAGATTGAATCTTTGTCAACTGCATTCAACTCACCTTTCAACACCTTCACTTGTGTCTTGTACAATGTGCCACACTTCTTGCCTCTTGCAATAACCATGGAGCCCTTGCTTAGCTTCCATTTGCCATCACCCAAGTGATTGTTGTACCCTTCATCATCTAACACTCCTGGTGACATTAGATTCAAACGAAGATCTGGTACATGTCGCACATTTCTGAGAACCAACGTACAACCAACACTGGTCTCAACCTTCACATCACCCATTCCTACAATTTTCGCAACACCACTGTTGCCCATTTCTGACCGACCCAAAGTCACTAGCCTTGTAGGAGGTAAATACATCTTCATGAGGAGTAGCATGATAAGATGCACCTGAATCAACTATCCACTCCGAATCGGAAACCAGAACTCACACAAACATCGTTACAATCAGAGAATGAAGTAATATCACTACTTGTTACCACAACTGTAACATCATTGACTTGTCTGTCATTTACATTCCCTATCCTGGGTTCTTGCACCGGCTTCCTACATTCATTTGAATAATCCACGTCTTCACTAGACTTTGATTCACTTCTTGACTTTCCACGGTCAAGAGCTTTTCCACAAGCATATTTTTGATCATATAACTCCTCTAACTTCGTCCACAAAGAATATGCTAGTTTCTCACTAGACACATGTGGAATAATATAATCATCAACCCATTGTATAATTAAACTAACAACTTTACGATTAGCAACACTCCACACTTCGTCTTTTATCTTCTTAGGCTTTACTCCCTTGCTCTCTATTGGACCATAGAGATCTTCACAATATAACCAATCTTCCATCTTGGTCTTCCATATCATATAGTTCTCACCGGTCAAATTGACCATTCTATTACTAGTGCTAGCTTCCGCCATTGCACAGGATTAGCTCAACCCAAAAGCTCTGATACCACTTGTTGGGGGAGGCTTACGAAATCCGAGCCGCTATGCGCAATACGAAACCTACACGAGCAATGAAACACAATGCGGAAATACACAAACTATGACGATATAGAAGCAATCACACAACACCGGCAATTACGTGGAAAAACCCCTCCAAGATGAAGGGTAAAAAACCACGGGCAAATCTTCCACTATAACAATAATGGGTTACACACAATTCTCCCAAATTTGGGGATAACAACAACCTCAAGGTGCCTATAGCACTTGGATATCAATTTGCCTAATTACACTCACCCCTAAGGATGGATCAACAATTCATTCACCAAATAGATAATAAACACCTATCAATTTGACAATAGGAAGTGATTTAGAAACTTACTACTAGGGTTTGAACAAACCCTAGAATTTTCCCCCTATGAAGAGATGTGGAAATTGATAGCTCAATCTTCACCACAACAAGCCAAGGATCCTTACACAAGAACCCTTTCTCCTTCTCTTCAAGATAACACCAAAATCATCACCAAAGATCAACTCTAATGGTGGTTTCTCCCTTTTTCTCTTTTCTTCTTCCTCTCTTTCTCTTTCTTCACAAAAACAAGTGAAGAGCTCGAATGCATCTCCTGATGCCTTTCTTCTTTTAACCAAAACATAAAAGAGCTGCTGCTAAATGGCTCCCCCCATTAGCTAGGGGGCATCCCAAATTGTTGGGCCATAAGGCGTGAACCCAACACGCCTTAATATTCTGAAAGGAAGTATAAAGCAGACTAAAACAAGAGCAATCTATGGAAACTCAACCTACAAAAACTGAATGTGACATGACAATCACACAGTGATCTGAACTCTGAAGAAGAGGGAAGCCATTGCCCACAATTCTCTCTCTGAACAAGTAATCAGTAGAGTTCGCCTTCCTTGTGTGTATGGATCACACAGTCTGAAACTGGGTAAGAGATACAAGTCAAAAGATATCCCTTCTTCATCTGATCGTCATCCAAGAACGATCCATCCGATTGGTCTACTGCACCAGATACCAACTGACCGGCGCAGGTAGAACATCCTCCAGCTCTGCACGAGTAAGGTAAATCTATACCTGCATTTTCAGCGGAATCAAGGATGTAACAGTCATCTGGAGCGTCAAATTCGTACTCCTCATCTTCTGGTCCAACGAGCTTAACCTTGTACGTTGCCATTGCTGTTACCTTTCCCAAAGTGGATGATGAGTTCAAGCTAAATCTATTTGAGACACTGTTAACAGAACCAAACGAATTCTGGGCCTTCACGGATGTTTGATTTCAAGCCATACGTCTTAGGGAAACTCTTCACAAAACTAAACGAACACTGGGCCTTCATGGCGGAAATTTTACCACTGATCTGGGGTGTGGTTCGGATCATGCAGCAAGCTGAGGAAGCTCCTAGTGTCGCCATTTTTACACCTGAAGCAGACATCAAAGTAAGGTTAACATTTGACTATCAAGCAAACGGAGAAGACATCTTGATGAAGTGTTTGACAACATCGGAATCAAATATAACATCACTCACGCGGGTTAACAAAAAATTAACCGAACCACAGTCGACATATAATATGAATAAAAACCTCAAAATACATGTAGTCTTTGCAGAACAAGAAAATTTAGAGTTTCAATGTCAACACAACAAAGAATAACAGGGTTTTGTTTGGGCCAACTATCCGTTTGGTCAAATTTTGCCAACTGGTCTCCACATATTCTGATGTGTAAAAGGAAGAGAACAGATGCAGGCAACCTTATAATTCATGCTATCCAAATCAGAATACATTCTTACAATGCAAGGATACCAACTAATACTATTCAGCCAATAGATACAAGTGCTTTCTACGACGCTGAATAAATACTGGTGTGGTGTTGTTTTACCAAGAAAATATGATTTCTTGCGAGGATTCTTTCCTCAAAATCCAAAACCACCCGTAAGACCTTAGATTAACTCAATCAAATTCATAAAAACAGAATAAATCAAATATGCAATAAAAATCGAGCTAACTATAACCAGCATAATCAATAGATACAAGTGTTTTCTACGAAGCTGAATAAATACTGGTGTGGTGTTGTTTTACCAAGAAAATATGATTTCTTGCGAGGATTCTTTCCTCAAAATCCAAAACCACCCGAAAGACCTTAGATTAACTCAATCAAATTCATAAAAACAGAATAAATCAAATATGCAATAAAAATCGAGCTAACTATAACCAGCATAATCAATAAAGAATAAATAAAAAAAATTAAGCATAATTGATCTCATCACCAGCATATTAAAATTCGCAACAACGAAAACAAATTATAAATCAGAACCAACGAAGAGATCGATACAAGATCTTACCGAGTATAAGGAAAATTCTACTTGGTTTTGTCCACTGGAAAGAACCTAGAGAAAGTGAGAAGTGGCGAGCACACGAAGTTGATTAATAATACTGATTCCTACGTGTATTTATAGTGAATGTACAAATCTAGAGTTATATGCGAATAAGGAATCCTCCTCCTAGTCATAACTAAATACTGAAAAAATATAAACTATATATCCTAATTGGGCCTTGGAAATATAACCTCCTCCTAATTTTTCTAAGATGCACCTTAATAGTCTCATGTTTAAAAATTAAAAGATCACATAAAAGGTATCGAAGGGAAAATGTAACACATTCAATAAGTTATGATTCATTATTTCTATGTGATACCGAAAATATTAATTTTATTGAATCTGATTGCTCATCCAAAAGTTTAGTATCTTCGACTATTCAGTTGGTTCTTGCAAAGGTTTGGTTTCCCCAAAAGAACCTCGAAAGTAATTTCTTTTGCATTTGGAACCTAGCCACTAAGGAGTACAAGGATATAACAACCTAGCTTATAAATATGTGGGAATACCTATTTATGCGTGCATAGTTTTGGTTATGAATCTTATTAAGACCGATGATTACAAGGTAATAAGTATTGTGAGGGACGTTTATGGACCCATGGGAAGTTATCTAATCAACGTCTACACATTAAGATCAAATTCATGGAGAGGCCGCCAGACGGCCCCTTACAGGTGATAGAAATAGCCATGGCACAGGTGAGAACGGTAATGGACTACATTGTATTCAATTGTTGTGTCATTTACATGTACAAGTGTTTCCTATTTATAGGAATGACTAGATGATTAGTAAACCTAAACCCTAGAAGATAATAGCATGAGAATAATGACTTGGTTACAGATTTACTAGCATATATAATTGACTAGGCATATCTAGCCGCAATACTTGAATTACTAGATGTTCTAGATCTTCCAAGCAACTTTTCTGCTAACTTGATTCACATTGTATAGTGTCATATTCCAACACCCCCCCTCAAGTTGGACACGGAAAGAATTGTAGTGTACAACTTGAACGATTCTTTAAAAGAGGACTTGGCGTGATTGTGGTGATGATGAAAGCTCGGGTTGCTGCTATGACTCGACAGGTAACTGAGATGGACATGATGATGATGTTTAGATGGAAGTTGCTGTGATGGGACGATGATGAACTCGGGCTGCTTTTTGTGGAGTTCGATGACGTTCATGGCAGGGAAGAGCTCGAGATGCTGGTGGGTGAACTACAGGTGCAGCTGTTGGTGGTACTACCGGTTCAACTGGTGGCGGTACTCAAGCATGGTAGGCGGATTGTAGCACACGGATTGCGGCCCGCCAACTCTGGATGCACGCGGATTGTGGCCTACGGATTGCTGCCCATGCATAAAGGGTTACACTAAATGAGTGGCACGGAAGACACGGATGCACACTGGCGGATACTGAGTGGTACGGAAACCACGGACATACTGATACTGAGTGGTACGGAAACCACGGATACACTTACGCTGGGTGGTACGGAAACCACATATACACTTACACTGGGTGGTACGGAAACCACGGATACACTGACATTGGGTGACTTGTTACAATCCCTGTAACAAGCTGGGGTATACTTAACTGGTTACGGAAACCATGGAAGGACTATTTGGGGATATTTCTAACACCCCTCCTCAAACTCGAGCCTCTCGAGTTTGAATACAACTGGGTGGTATGAAAAACACCGATACTTGATTGGAGTCGGAACTAACACAAGAACTGAGTAGGAACTAAACTGTCAGTCCTCCAAGACTGACACTTGATTGAAGATGCTGAAAAACCCTACCACCATTGTACGTTAAGGGGCAGTCATCTTGTTAAGGGGTGCCCTTGTTCATAGGAAACTGCTAAAGGCAGACGAACTTTCTACTAAGGGCTACCACTTTTGATAAGTTCATCCGGTAACGGACTGAGCTATTGGAAATGAACGTGAGGAGACGATGTTGCTGCCAACAGAGGGGTAGTTGAATGGAGAAGCAATGGAGATTCAGCTGTGGAGTTCACAGGGTAGGCATGGATGATGACGGAGCTTGGCTGAGAGAATGGGTTGAGAAGAACGTATACTCTGCTGTTGGCAGTGACGCAGGTCGAGGTGATCAACAACAGGAGGTGGACTGAGCTTGGAAGAGCTCGAGATGTTCGTGATGAGACATGCAGCTCGTTGGTGTTGCCATGATGAAGTGTTGTTGTCAACAAACGATGAAAGTAATGGACGACGGGGCTGTAACGATGGAGCTCAATCTCGAGATTGGAAGATAAACGGAGTTGGTCAAGGAATTTACTGCTGCTGAAGATGACTATGAACGACGAACATGTCAAGAGAGCTCGAGGTTACGAGCTGATAACGACAACAGAGGATGATGGAGTTGGTTGCTGTCGTTTGTTTGCTGCCATGGTTTTCCGGGAGTGATGAACTGCTTCTGACGAGAAGCAGTGATGTTCGGTGAAGAAATAAGTTGGCTTGCTGCCAATGAACTGATGACGAGCTGTAGACGATGGCGGAAGGTGCTTCCATGCACGATGAGAATAATGGTCGGAAATGAGATGTACGACGACAGACTCGGACATGAATGAAGATGGTATGGAACGTTGATAGTGGTTGCTGCTGGTGTTTGGTTGGGACGTCGACGGAGCAAGTTCAGGCATGCATGAATTCAACAGATGATGCTCGATGATGGGCTATTGGAAGAAAACCGAGGGTAGAATGGAGGCTGTGATGAACTTCCATGGTGATGATGTTCGGGCTTGGTTGTTGTTGAACTCAAACAATGAAGAGAACGTGGCAGAGAGTGAATGATGATAGTGCAATGAATGGTTGTAGCCATTAGTTGGAAGAAGCCAGGGACGAAGAGATAGCTGTTGAGTGAAGCTGTGGGATTAATACCACACGCATAATCAATTGCAGCTTGAAGTGTTTGATGCGATCTTGTTGGTGGTGATGCAACTGGTACTCTTTGGAGTTACTGGTGCTGCTGGTTCTCGACGGAAGAGTTGGCTGGTTCATGGAAGATATAGCTCGGATTGTGAACCAAAAAACAGGAGAGGATGATGGTTTGATGTTGTCGAGACGATAATGGAGTTCTTTTCTGTTCAAGAGATATTGGCAGGAGAATGTGGAAAACACACCGATTGACGAGTTCGTAGTTAAGGATACTTCTTAACTCTGGATTTGATTTGCAGCGGAGATGGATTTCAGATTGATCTTGGCTATGAAATTGATTTGCAGCGGGAAGTGACGAGATTGGTTTCATGACGAGATTGGTTTCATGGCAGTGGATGACGAGATTGGGATTTCAGATCGAAATGGCTCTGATACCAAGATAGAAATAGCCATGGCACAGGTGAGAACGGTAATGGACTACATTGTATTCAATTGTTGTGTGTCATTTACATGTACAAGTGTTTCCTATTTATAGGAATGACTAGATGATTAGTAAACCTAAACCCTAGAAGATAATAGCATGAGAATAATGACTTGGTTCAGATTTACTAGCATATATAATTGACTAGGCATATCTAGCCGCAATACTTGAATTACTAGATGTTCTAGATCTTCCAAGCAACTTTTCTGCTAACTTGATTCACATTGTATAGTGTCATATTCCAACACCCCCCCTCAAGTTGGACACGGAAAGAATTGTAGTGTACAACTTGAACGATTCTTTAAAAGAGGACTTGGCGTGATTGTGGTGATGATGAAAGCTCGGGTTGCTGCTATGACTCGACAGTGATAATCGAGATGGACATGATGATGATGTTTAGATGGAAGTTCTTTGTGATGGGACGATGATGAACTCGGGCTGCTTTTTGTGGAGTTCGATGACGTTCATGGCAGGGAAGAGCTCGAGATGTTGGTGGGTGAACTACAGGTGCAGCTGTTGGTGGTACTACCGGTTCAACTGGTGGCGGTACTGAATCATGGCAGGCGGATTGTAGCACACGGATTGCGGCCCGCCAACTCTGGCTGCACGCGGATTGTGGCCTACGGATTGCTGCCCATGCATAAAGGGTTACACTGAATGAGTGGCACGGAAGCCACGGATGCACACTGGCGGATACTGAGTGGTACGGAAACCATGGACATACTGATACTGAGTGGTACGGAAACCACGGATACACTTACGCTGGGTGGTACGGAAACCACAGATACACTTACACTGGGTGGTACGGAAACCACGGATACACTGACATTGGGTGACTTGTTACAATCCCTGTAACAAGCTGGGGTATACTTAACTAGTTACGGAAACCATGGAAGGACTATTTGGGGCTATTTCTAACAACAGGCAATAATCTTTGTATTGAGTTAAACCTTCTTGCGGATTAAACCTATATTCCGTTCAAATGCTGAACTAAAAACTGAACGTTTTTGTTTGGCAGCTCATAATACAGTTTGATGGGACCGATCTATTTTGTTGCATTGGGTGATTCACAATATATTTTTGTTGTTATTGGTTGGGACTCCCAATAATGATGGGATTCGAAATACGTAGATAAATAGGATTCTTAAACCTAATATTCTAACAGAAAGTATTTTTGGGTTTATGAATTCGCATCTCCAGCAATCTCTGTATTGCTTGTCTTCTAGAATTAAACTACTTTACCGAGGCGTAAACCTAATAGAACGTTTTTTTGAGTTGACGACTCCAACTATATTGCGTGTGTGTATATATAGCATCTTAGATTAGCTAGAAAGACAATTCAAAGCAGACATTACTATAGTTTTCTAAATCTTGTTTTCAATATGAAATCAGCATTAGCTCTACCCATCATATCGATCCTTTATATTGTTTTCTTCACGTTACTATTATTTCACGCAAACCACCACATTAATGAATCCAAGGGAAAAGTAAGAAAAGGTTCATCACTTGGTAACCCTTATTCGGGAAAGAAGGATCATACATATTGGCTATCACCATCAGGTAACTTTGCTTTTGGGTTCTACCCGTTATGTACCGCCTGTGATGATCCAAGTTATGTTGTTGGTATATGGCTTGCCAAAACCGAAAACAAAACCCTTGTTTGGTCAGCTAATCGTAATCATCGTCCACTGAATAATCTATCGTCTATCTTTTTTGACGGAAACCTCATTCTTGAAATAAGAACTAGGAAACACAACAATCAAATAGTTGTTCAACAAAAACATCTACTACCTGAAGCTTTTGTATCGGCGGAGTATGGGAAATTACATGATAATGGAAACTTTGTTTTTTATAATCATGATTCCGAAATCATATGGCAGAGTTTTGACCATCCAACCAATACGATTCTCGGTGGCCAACAATTGAGTACCGGGCAAACCCTGGTTTCAGATAGTATTTGGTGGAATGGCGATTGGCAACATAATGGCCGGTATGTTTCGTACAGTTTAGGGATTGGATTTATCCATAATAACAGATATGGACGTATATGTATATGCGGTGAACATGAAGGCTTATGTATATATAGCTCATCAGAATTCCTGTGGGATTCAACTGTGACCCTGAATTTAGATGCTACAAGTGGTCGACTTTATCTCGTGGACTGGAAGAATGTAGTTCTGCAAAACATTACTCAGGGTGATGATAATAAATTTGAGCATGATACTATTATTTACCGAGGGATAATTGCTTCTGATGGGATTTTCCGACTGTACAAGGAAAGAATGATCGGAAGTCAAGATGGAAAATCAATTCTTGTATGGGATACCCAAGAAAATGATAATAAGGCACAAATTATAATGTGCATTACTATCCTAATCGCTGTAATAGGTATTTTGATGGGTATTTTGCTTACTTATATTTTTCCTCAAGGAAAGGTTTGAAGGATAAGTCATATAGAAGGCGCACATAGTTAAGTTAAGACTGCAGGTGGCTTGTTGTGCATAATCCCTTAGATAGGTCTTCTATATGTTGTATTTTTCATATTAGGTTCTATAATTCTATTGGTGATAATGTGGCAAACCAAGGCACAGATAGATTGGAGTCTTTTAATTTTAATTCAGAAACAATGTTTTGTGATGAACCAAATTACCCTTCCTGTATCCTTCGAAAGATGAAAACTTTTTTTTTTTTTAATACTATTATTTTGCTGGTGTCTTAACACTATTATTCTATTAGATTTATAACCGATCATATTTAGTAGATCCCGGTTGCCGTTGCGATCCTGGCTGATGGGATTTTGATCTCTGCCTGGAGAATTGCGTCCGCTCTGTAAACGAGTGAATATGGGGAAACTCCAATGGAGCTTCTAGGTGACGTCCGGTATGCCCACGACGCCATTGGTAACTGGTCATGCTATTCCATAGGATTGTCATGTACTGTTCGACTGATTATGCGGATCAACGTCTTGTTGGTACTTTCAACTTGTCCGTTCCCTTGAGGATAGTAGATGGCGGAGATAACCTGTTTAATGCCCTATCCCTCGAGCAACTCTCGTACCTGTTTATTGGCGAAGGGAGTGTCATTATCAGTGATAATATGCTTAGGTACACCAAAACGACAAATGATATGTTCTTTAATGAAAGCCGAAACTGTTGCTCATGTAGTTCCTCCCAGGGGAATGGCTTCTACCCATTTGGTTAAGTATTCTGTCACAGTTATGATGTACTCGTGCTGCTTATATGAGGGCGGGTTGATTTTCCCTATAATGTTTAGTCCCCAGCTGTAGAATGCCCACAGACTTCTTATCGAGTGCAAAGGGGTGCAAGGCGCGTGAACAAGGTTCCCATGAATTTGGCATTTGTGACATCTTTGAACATAAGCGGCCGCGTCATCTTCCATGGTTGGCCAATAGTATTTCTCGTGTATCTGGAGAAATAGTTTCCTCTTCCCTTGGTGTTCCCCTTCGTGCGTTTCTTTCAGAATGATTGGAATTTCCACCCCAGCCAGGCATCTTAATAGACTACCTCCGAAACTCTTGCGGTACAGGATCCCTTCATGAAATGCGAACCGCTTGGCCTTTTTCTTTATCTTGATGGCATCCTTTTGATTGGCAGAAGTTGCTCCATCACGAAGATAGCGGATGTATGGCTATCTCCAGTCCCCAGTGTGGTTCACACTAAAAACTTCCAAGTAGTGTGGCGGTGCTTGCCAATTTGAGAAGGACTTTTGAAGTAGTCTGGATTGAGCCTCCATCTCCGGCCAGTAATAGCCCAGACATTGGAGTCGTCGATAAAGCGTTATCACTAGTGATTGTCCACAAATTTCATTGTGAACACGCTTCAACTGTAGTTGTGCTTCGTTATCTCCAAGGCATCTTGACAGAGAACCATCCGGGTTTCGATAATAAAGCATACCATGAAGCATGAAGACATTTTGCATGGTTTTGAGACTGACCTTTCCTTGGGAGAGTGAGCTGTTGAGATCTTGAATGATCGGAGTTCGCCAATCATCAGTCTTGGTGTCTTTGTATTGTGATAGCCATGTCGATTCTATGGTTATCCTCTTTACTGTCAGGGTTTCTTCCGAACCTTCGAACTTTAATTTGGAAGGAAGTGTTGCCAGACAATCGGCGTGTTTGTTGTTGCTACGACCAACATGGATTATGGTTGCATCGGAAAAATAGTTTAGTAACCTTTGCGATTCTGATCGGTATAGAGCTAGTGTTACTTCCTTCAATGCGTATACTCCATTCATCTGATTTACCAGTAACATGGAGTCACCTCTTATCTCCATATGCGTGACTCCTGCTTGCTTAGCTATTGACAGCCCTATGAGGAAATCTTCATACTCTGCTGAGTTGTTGGTGCATTTGAAGTCCAGTTTGAAGGAATGTGAGAATACTTCCCCAGTTAGAGAGACTAATACCACGCCCTCTCCTCCAGTATTACTGCTATGGGTAGCAAATCCATCAAAATACAGGAGCCACACTTCTTCTTCCAAAACGGAGACGTCTGAGAACTCTCCAGGAAGATCTTCGTGTATCCCTATAGTTCCTTCTCCCGGAAATGCTTCCAGTAAGTTTGCAACTGCTTGACCCTTGATAGCTCTAGGTGATGCACATGTTATGTCCAGCTATGACATTTGGAGAAGCCATTTGCCTGTCCTTCCAGTCAGGACTGGCTTTGAAAGTAAAAACTTTGCAGGATCAGATTTAGACACAAGTATCACCCTATTAGATAGTAGGTAATGTCTAAACTTCTGAATGGTATGGATCAAGGCCAAACATGCTTTTTCCGCTCTGGGGTATCTGAGTTCAGCGTCTCTCAATATCCGGCTGAAGTAGTATATGGGATGTTCGACGCCCTTATCATCTTCCTGAGAGAGTAGAGCCCCTACGACGGTGTCACTGAAGGTGGTGTAGATACACAACGGCTTCCCTTGAACAGGAGACTTCATGATGGCTGGAGATGACAGTATTCGTTGAATCTTTCGAAAAGCTTCATGCTGGGTTGCGGTTCAAACAAAGATAGCTCATTTCTTCAACAAGGGAGTGAATGAGGAGGCAAGTTGGGCTAGACCAGGTATAAAACGTCGGATGTAGTTTACCTTTCCGATGAAACTTTGGAGTTCCTTCATAGTTCGTGGAGGTGGAATTGTGAGGATAGCCTGAGTCTTGGACGGGTCTACCTTGATCCCTTCCGCGGTTACTTGGAACCCCAGAAATTTTCCTGAGGAGACACCGAAAGCGCATTTCAAAGGATTCATCTTCAACTTGTTTTATCGACACCTCTCAAACACTTTCCGTAAGACGTTGGCGTGATCTGCTCGAGCCCTTGACTTGACCACAATATAATCTACGTAGTCTTCTACTTGTTTGAGCACCATGTCATGGAATATTGCCGTCATATGTTGCGTCGGCATTCTTTAAACCGAAAGGCATAACAGTATATTAAAAATTGCCAAGAGGGGTTTAGAAGGATGTCTTACTTGCATCGTGCTCATACATCCTTATCTGATTGTAGCCGCTGTAACCATCCATGAAGGAGAACATACCGTGTACGCTGGTGGCGTCTACTAACATGTCGATGTTAGGCATATGAAAGTCATCCTTAGGGAAGCACTTTTTCAAGTCTCTGAAATTCACACATCACCGAATATGTCCGTTTTTTTCCTTTAATGGGACCACATTAGCTAACCAGGTCGGATGATGGATAGGTCTGATGAATCCAGTAGATAGCAACTTCTGAATTTCTTTCTTGATTTCCTCTTCTACTTCGTGTCTGAATTGCATCAGAGATTGCTTGACTGTCTTGGATCCAGGTATGACATGAAGGTGATGGGTGACCAATTTCTCGTCTAGACTTGGCATTTCCTCGTATGTACAGGCAAACACATCTTGGTACTCCTTGAGTAGTTGGACTAGACTCGCATGTTCGTCCACAGATAGAGTCGAACTGATTGAGACATGCCTAGGTGATTCTTCATTCCCGATGTTAACAATCTCGAGTTCATCGGTTGTGGAGTTGGTACCATCTTGTAGCTGTCGCAGAGCGTCCAACACCTCCTCCTGTGTTTCGTCATTATTGCAGCATTCGACTGGGCGGAGAGACTGTGTACCAGTCTCTCCTGCTAATTGATAACAGCGGCGCCAGTATATTGTCTTCCCCTTCTGATCACGGCTTGCCTCGAAAGTGCGTTCCCTTTTGGCGTGAGCATGGGTTGAAACTTCACCGGATAAAGATGGATGCCTCATCAGAGAAGGTGTGTCGTGGTGGTTATCCCTCAGTGATGCAAGTCGGTCTTATTCCTGGATTGAATCCCACGTGGGTAGTGGGGTGCACAAGACTTTGTCTGACCTTCCCTGCGGAGTTTTTTTTGGCTCGAACAGTTCCACTCCGCATATTGGCGAGTATGGAGACAATGATGTAGGAATACGTATGACTTCCTCATTCAGCATGGTATTCAGGCACTAGTGATACGTTAAAGGGATGACCCCATTGTCATGAAGCCACGGTCTCCCTAGTATCATATGGTAGTCCGGCTCCTTTTCTATGAATTAAAATTTCACTTTCGACTGAACGGGTCCTACTGAAAAATTTAGATTGACATACCCGTATGTTCTAGTCTGGTTTCCTTCGAAGTCCGTCATTGTGGTGGGTTGCCGTAAAAGTTTTCTTGGGCTAACCATGGTTGTCGTGAGAGTCTTGTGAGTAATCACGTTCGAAGATGCTCCTGTGTCGATGAGGGCCCTCTTGAACTCTGAACCCTTGATGCGTGCGGTAACATGTAAGGCCAGGTTGTGACCTTCCTATGCCATCATGTCGTCTTCTGTACACGTAACATTATTTACGGATATTTCCGATTCAGTTAGGACTTCCGGACGTGAAGGAGTCAGGTGTATGTCCAGAGCTATTTTATTAATTACAGCAAACGTCTCCGCCCGATGATTCTTCGAGAGGTGTAAGAGTTCACATAAACTTTCCACTAGAGATGCCGCTTCTTGATACGCTGGTCTCTGGTTCGTAGTAAGATTTTTATATGAGGGGAACTAGTCTCCGGTGTAGAGGTCTGCGGAACGTTCATCTCTGAAAGCATCTTGATGAGGAGGTCAAGTATGTCGTTTACCACTTCTTTGATTAGCTTCATGTTCTTCGTGTGAATATCCTGTACCCGTGCTTGCTCGCTTAACGTTGGAAATCTCCTGATCATGCCGTCAAGTACGTCGTTAAGAAGAGGGTTATCTCCGTTGGAGGAACCATCAGGATTCGAGACTGTCGCGGCGGTCCTAATACCAACCATCTCCAAATTGATTGAATGATATTGAAGAAATTGACTTAAAACCGAGAGATTAACCTCCCACTGTGGTCGCCAATTGTTTATGGGTGAAAACTACTCCTGCCGGTTTTGGTAATTTGGGGTGTGTGGATGAGGAAAGAATCTAAACCTTAAACAAATAAACTTTGCGGTGAGTGCTTATAGATTCAGGAGATCAATCTATGCAAGTCCGGCCTAAACCAAGAAATGGCCGTTCCAGACTTGTTTCGGTCACAAAGTGAAGGACATGGGGTTGATCTTAGAGAGGGAAGCGAAGAAGGTGTTGAGATTGTGAAGGTGTTGGCTATGTATGACTTGTATTAGAAGGATAAACTGGATTGCAGGATGTAATCTATCAGTTCCGGTGTTTGAACATGATTGTATCAACACTTGCCTCTGTTGTCTTGTCTTGTTTGAAAAATAGGATGGAGAACCTATTTGTACAAGTCTTTTAGCCTAACCCTCGTATCTCGTGGGAAGTGGAGAAAGTAAAGTGATGGAGTAGTGGAGTAATGTGTTAGTGTCACATGAACATGCTTTCCCACTTCTTCCATCATCACTAACCGCGTCCATGACTTCCTGACACGTTCTTGTGATGGCGCGTTGTGCGCTGCACGCTGTAAACCGCCAGACCAATACCCTAGTATGTATCCCCAGTTTGTGACATGATTTATGTCTCGAGTGTGTGGATCGTGGGAACCACAGAAAATAGCATGCAATGCTAGATTGAATAACTACGTTATTCAGGAAGTCGATACCTGTGAAGAATCGTGTGTATAATATGCAGGTACTGCATCGAGTATATTCAGCATGTATGAAGTATCGTTGTTTGAGCGTCTCAAAATAACTTCATGTCCAGCCTACTTCATGTGACGGTTTGGAGGCTGCACAAGCAAATCCTTCCTTGGCCGACCACATGGTGTGGTAGAGTGACGGAAGGTGATCATCATGATGCCTCACTGACCAATTAACTCCTGACCGGGGTTATATAACCAATCCGGTGAAGTTGGACGTACGAGATGGTCTCTGAGACACTTATCTGCGACCGTTGGTGAAATTAGGGTTTTGGAGTAGGCGCACAAGCACCACTCTTCAGCTTGATCGAATCCAAGCTTGGGATACGAATTTTGGCTGGCCTATCGTACATGCATGTAGATGGCATGGCAGTGTAGGCGCCCATACCCCATTGTCTCAAGAAAGTGTGATCTGGGCCACTAAATTCGTCTGGCGAATTTGAGTGGTCGAGATCAATTTGCAATAGAAAATTGGTGCCGCCAAAGCCGCACATCGTGCCAACTTCAGGCGCGCGTTCCAAGACGACCAATCTTGGTTGGTCTTGGCCGATTAGCCTGGCGTGTAGATGGTAAGATGGTGTTTACGCCTATACCTGACTGTCCCAATAAAACGTGATCTAAGCCACTCAAATTGTCCGGCGAAATTGAGTTGTCGAGATTAGTTAGCAATTTGGGAAGTATGACCATGCTAGTCTTGGAATGTGTTTTGATATAACCAGGCATGGTATACCTTGGATGATCATGTGAGGGGATATATGGGCCTATGGTGGTCATGTTGGTATGACCGGACCTGCTTAATCTAATATCGGACCCTTCATTCGTGCTGGAGAAAATGGACGCTCGTGATGTTCAAAACCCTAATTTTGAGTTTCACGGCCATGCGTCATTTTCCGTTCGTGCGCACGAATTGGGATGACCGAACATGGTTGGTCCTGACCGATCGGTCAGGTATGTAGGCGGGCCCACGGTGATCGTGTTGACATGCTCTAGGCCCTTTGAATCTACATCTACACCCTCCATCTATACATGTGAAGATGGATGGTTGAGGCTATTTTGTGACACATGTAATGTGCCGCAAACCCTAATTTAGGGTTTTACGTCCATACTGCTCTGGCTTGGACGTTTTGGCAAGTTATGCCAATCTTTTGGGGAGACCGACCATGCGGGGCTCGCGTTAGTTCGGTAGTGGATATTCCATACCTGCTCGGGGGTTATGGAATCGATCAGGGCCATCTAATCATGCTGGTGGAGTTGGATGCTCGTGATGATTTCCAGACTGATACGGACAGTCCGGATGCTCAATCGGGCTAGTATAACACACCGAGAGTTGCAGCCTGTACGGGTATTTCGCACATGCTTTCATTATAATTCTTGGAGATTCGTGTTGCTCTGATGAGAGCAACACTCAGTCGTCATGACGCACTGATAATGAGTACATGAAATACAAGGTTGGTTATGCATTAATTAATAATATTGTAAATTCACAGGGTATATGGGATTATTGCTACATGCTCCAACCTGGATGAATTTCGTGTATTTAATTCACATACAAGGATTGTTGTCACATGCTCCATTCTAGGTGAATTAGTAAAGTGATGAAGTATTCAACACTTATTAATGGCTTTATCTTTTACAAGATGTTAGCGCATAATTTTTTGGCTTTTACAATTTTATCCTTAAATGAAAATCCACCATCAACAAGGAGTAACAAACTAAATTATCATGTCACCTTCCTTTTTCATGGGGTAAGTACTCCACCAAAACCTATCATCCCCTCTCCCTTTCGATGACAACAAAAAATGGGATACATTCATGAAAATGTTGAAATGGAATAATAAATTTTATGATCGGTAAAAATGTTGAGATGAACTGTAGAAATTATGCTAATGATGAGTTAACCGGCTTGTGGACTAATGGGCTCCATACACAACAGTTAGCCACAATCACACTTCTAAGGCCCATTAATTGGTTGGTACCATATCCGTTTCCTTTTACAGAGAACAAATGAAGAAGAAGGGATATTCATTCCTTCTTCTTAATTGCATATGTCTTAGATATTCCTTCTTCGCCTTGAATATGTAGTATATCTACCATGTTTCTTCATAACTCTTAATCTCTCTTCCTAACCTTATTTACATATGTTTATAAAAAAAAAGTACATCCTTTAGATTACCATTAAAAGAAATATTTGTAATTACTGTATTTTTTTGGTAGATTCCTTTTAAAGGAAATGATTTTTATTGTTTGTGTGATTTGAATAGTTATGTTTGTTGGTTGGTTTTGTGTTTTGATTGAGATTAATGAAATAAATAATTCTTAATTTGGTCGAGTTATTTTCTTTAATCTGATGGTGGCAGTGGAGATGCTGCTCGTTGTTGTGTTTGTGGAGGTAGGAGATGGTGGTGCCGTTGCTAGTAGTGGAGATGGTTCAGTGACGGTGATTGAGGTGGTGGCGGTGCTATCACTGGCAGTGAAGATGGGGCGGTAATTATGATTGAGGTGATAGAGTGGTGGCGGTCCTGGTGGTTTTATGTTATAGAGGAATCTTTTAAGGGTGGCGTTTGTGGTGGCAGTGGTGGAAGAAGTACTGTTGTGTCGGTGCTATGATGGCGGTAGTACTATTTTGTCGGTGTTGTGGTGGAGGTGGTAGTGCAGGCTGTTCGTGAAGGTGGTGTTGCGCCTCTGATTGCTTCCATGTGATGGTGGTAATTTTATTTTTTAATAATGTATGTGGTGCCGGTGGAGGTCAATGTGGAAGTGTTTGTCGGTATTGGATGTCCGGCGGTGGTACTGATGAATGTTTTAACTTAAATGTCAAATTGATGTAATAAAATATGTTGATGAGGGTATTATTGTCCCAGAAAAAGTAACCAAAATTGTTAGGCCCCTTCCTATGGAAAATGCCA
Organism: Papaver bracteatum; assembly: GCA_023529315.1. Taxonomy (NCBI): domain Eukaryota; kingdom Viridiplantae; phylum Streptophyta; class Magnoliopsida; order Ranunculales; family Papaveraceae; genus Papaver; species Papaver bracteatum. Next base: position 175,001 of record JAJJWX010004853.1, read on the forward strand.
AATGCACCCATTTGCCATGCCATCTGGCCTGGCAAACTGGCTGCGCCACTATGGTAAACACTATAAGCGATCTAGTCTCCACATACCGGTGTAGTCTCGACCGCTAGCGGTCTCAAAGAGATCTCCAGGTCTATTTTACACCGCCAATGGTTTAATCTCGACCGTTCACGGTCGGTGCCCTACGGTCTATAAATACCTCTATTCCCTTCACTTTTCATACACGAAAACTTTTCTCCCCTTCTCTTCCATTTGCATTAGAGCAGAGCGATTTAAAAAAAATGAGTAGTAGTTCCAAAACAAATAGGCAAAGGAAAAGAAATAGGAAAGATAGGGGAAAAACTGTTGTAGATAGTGATATAGTATGGGTTCAGGATAAAGAGCACGAGTTCGCTAATGTTAAGAAACTAGTTGGAACGGAAGTACAATCTACGCATTTATGTAACCATCCCGAGCGAGTTTTGTTGCCTAAATTAAGAGGTGGGTGGTCTGAGCTAACTGAAGTGTTTGAGTTACTCCCCCAAGGTGTTCAAGCATCCTTGAGAAGATATCCTTGGCAGCGTTTATATTTCATGAAAGGAAAAAACCACAGGACTCAAGTTGTGCTAGTTATTTGTGAACATTGGTGTAACACTGCAAATACGTTCTACTTCAAGGATTTCGAGTTGGGTAAGTTCTATTTGTTCCATTCAATAGTTTAATTTTAATTCAGAAACAAACATTAATTTTTAGAGTTTCAATTATTTAGTTTGATACCAGTTTTAGTTCCGCATACAAACTTTAATTTTATGACCATGTTGTTTTTAGAATTCACACCGTTAGATTTGTATATGTTGACTGGAATAAAAAGTGATGGTGAAATAGTACAATTTAACCAGTTAAAGTGGATATCAGAAGGAAAATGGAAACAATTACTCCCCTTGTACTCAAGTGATACTGAAGGAGCACAAGAGTCAAGAAAGTTACACTCATTTGGATGAAGGGTGTATGGGTTGAAGGATTTTTTGACCCGTTATAATTCCAAGGGGACAGACAGAACTGAATATTATCCCGAGCTTGAACGTATTTTTGTATTATAGATATTAGGACAAGTTTTCTTCCCCAATGCTAGTAGCGTTTCATTAATTGGTTTTCTGGAATCTTTAGAAGATTTAGCCAAAGCGCCAAATTATGATTGGGGTTCTGCAATTTTAGCTGAGCTATAAATATGGCTCGGTGAATGCTCAACTAAGAAGGCAGATAGCCTAAATACATTTTGGGTCGTATTGGAGGTAAGAACTATTTATTAGATTTATTATCGAGTTGAATGTATTTGTGGTGAATATAGTAACACATCATTTTTCGTCAATGTTATTTTTCAGTATTGGTGGTATACTTACTTTACAGTCGGCGAACCTGTGTACAAGTACAAAGCTGAAAATTGGGTTGGCCAGATCAATGATGGTCAAAATACTGCTGATATTCAAAGGATGCAACAACTATGCATAACTAGTGTTAACATTAAGCCAACGCCGTATACAGAAGTTGATGAGTTCCATGAACAAATGGCACAAGACATGCTTCAGTTAAGCTTAAAGTGAACTGTGTTTTACAGTCCAGTTAGGGGTGAGGGTATTTGGTACTATGGAGAAAGACATTTTTTTCAGCTACAAGGAAGAAAGGTAAAAGCAATCAACCCTTTTACAACTTCAATTATTTCACATGATGATTGGATAAAGTTGATAAATAATGGACAACCTTGGGAAGAAGCTGATGATTTGATCCAAGAACCAGAAGATGACTATGATTACTACAGTTGGTTCCAAAAGGTATGCAAGCTAAATATTGATGTTCATCCACATAGCTTAGGTAGTGTTGACTTCCCAGCACTTGGAAATTTTCCACTTACAGATCTTCCATCCCAACCCCCACCAGCTACAGGAGAACCATGTACGTACCCTAGCAGTAATTTGGGTTGTCACATATGACTCAATTGCGATGGGAAGTCAATACTTTATCAGAAAGTGGAGATATTGTTTCAGTTCCACTCACAATTGAAGGTATGCAGCTGACCTATCCATATGATATTGTGGATGCAACCAGAGAAGACTATCGGAAGCAATGTAACAATTATGATCATTTTATCCAAGGGTTCCAACTCCTTCACTTGAGTGAGATGCAGTATTTGAGGGAAAGATTGAGTTTTGAAATTCCTGAGACTCCCAGTGAGAGCAATACAAGAACCAGAAGTCATGCAAGTGGAAGTCCTGCAAGTGGAAGTCGTGAAAGTGGAAGTCGTGGAAATGGAAGTCGTGGGCGTGGAGGTCGTACAAGTCATCAACGCAATCCAAATATCATGAACGAGACTATGGTGGAAGAGACTCAGCTACAACCAACCGCAGATTTGCAGTCTCCTATTGGTTTCATGCCCCAAGGTCCTATACTTACTCCTGCGGGTGAACATGTCAATTTGGACGCATTTATCCAATCCCCTATTTATACCCCAAGTTCAGCATTTCACCGATTTCAAGCACCACCTCCAATTGATCTGATACCATTTCAAGGTTATGAATCACCTGATGCTACTCAACCGCCATCTCAGACTCCAAATAATGAGTTTTCACAAGCTCCAACAGGCTTTGGGGATTATGTATTTCGTGGTAATCGTTAGTTTTAGAGTTTTGTTTAGTCGTTAATATGAATTATGGTTTGCTTAAATCGTTAATGTAATTTCACTTTTGTTTGATAAATAATTGCGAACTTAGAATTGTGGTTTGTTTAAATCTTCATTTCAAGTTTTCTACATAATTGCGAACTTAGAATTGATAAGCTAGATTAAATTGGTGCAACATATTTAAGATTTCATAACAACTGGCATATCGGAACTTCTCTCCGGTGTCACAGAGCCACTTTGCACGGCATCTTTGATCAATGCACAACAGGGTTTCACCACTTTCCATGTTTCGAGCCTCTTCCCTTATCATACCAATATACTTGTTAATATTCTTGGAAATTATAGAGAACCGAGCACTCAACACCATCGAATTGCGATTGTTGAGGTTCGTTGTTTCTTCTTCAAATTTCATTAAAACACGTCCCCAAAACGGAATAAGCCGTAACGATCCATCAACAATTGGATGATTAGTGAAGAAAACATAATTTCTGCAGATGCATTCATCTTCTAACGTGCTAAAATCGCGTTGTTGTGCAACTCTCCAACTATTTGCTCTTCTTAATTCATTTTGCATTCTAGCTCGATCTGCAAATCTTTAATTTTCGGCCGCATGTTGCTCTTCGATGAATTGAGCCATAGATATGGTTTGATCCATTAGAAAATCTAAGAAAATAGGAAGAAGGTGTGAGTTAAAATGGTAGAGGAATGTGGTATTTATAGGGGTGAAAATTAATGGTCGTTGGATCATATTCTATAAGACGGTGTCACAGAAACCACTAACGGTGGAGACTACACCTTGCTTGGCTAAGACTCCATAGTGGGTGCTTAAATGGCAAGTCAATGGATTTGCCACACCCATAGGAAGGGGCCTTAGGGACCATAAAAGAGTCTTTTCTTTATTATGGTATACTAGCCCTTAACCCGTGCCGTAACGGCACGGTCCATGATGTTGGTTCATTTTTAATATATCGTATAATTTGTGTCCCAAATATTTATCAACTCCTTATGATTTAATCTGTGTTTGTCATAAAAATAGTTGGGATTTTCCTATATTTTTGTCTTTGTTTTTTCCTTTAATATTTTACCTTCAGAAATTTGCTCAAACGAAAGAAATATAATCTTAACTTCCAGACACTTTTTTATTTAGGTTCATTGCTTATAATGAGATAATTCTCTACATGAACACAGTAGTTTAAATTTCTTTTGGAAATATGTCGTCAGCAGCCCTCATCTAAGTGAAATCAACTAATCAATATCGTCCATAAAAGTCTCCACGTGCTCCTATTTCGCTCCAACTGACTCATCTATCATGATCATGTTGTCGATCCTCCAAATAGGCAGAGAATAGTTTTTTTTTGTGCATCGAACGAATGATACAAACTATCCAATGTGACATGATTTTCCTGTAATTTCTCAACACTCATTAGATGACAATGTTTAAAATGTGTACCCATTAAATAACCTTGAACACATATTGTACTCCATGATCCTATTTCAAATTAATAGGTTGTCAATAGATCCTTTACCAAAAATTAACATATTCTACGTTAAATATTTATAAAAAAAAAATTGTGGTATTGTGGATCGTTGCTTTCTAAGATTGTAGTTTTCAAAATTGGCCTCTTCAAGTCCCACAACTTTCTAAGTTTATATATCATGTTTGTTTTTAACATTTTAGTTAGCCTTATTATGTTTTTCACCTTCTACTATGGACTTTATGTTATTTCAGAATCGAAATAGTTATACCTCTTTCATTCGTATCAAGTAACCCGTTGTATATCCCAACAATTCTTCTACAACAATTCCTTTGTTTTGCCGTTTCCGGACCATCAGTAGCCATTATTGTCAAACGCAATCTGTCTAATTTTTGTTGATGTTATGTATTTGCAATGTTCATTTTTATTAAATAAATAGATTGTGGAAAAACTAAAAAAAAAAAAGAACATAAGTATTACATCAAAAAAAAAAGAACATAAGTATTACATCAAAAAAAAAGAACATAAGTATTACATCAAGTCTAAGTTACTATATACAAAATACTCCGGACACTGCTTCTGGTGCCTTGTTTCCTCAAATTCCTCGTTGCATTCTAGATAGTACATGCAACACCAATCATTTGCGAAGTGAGCTATTTGGGCAAGTGTGGTCAATGTAAATGTATCCCTTGCCTGTAATAATAATAACAACACGTCAATTTTTTTTAAGGAATCCAGTTGTAAATGGTATTAATCTAATAGATTTGAATTATACCTCAATCTTAGATATCACCTTCTTCTCACATAACATAGCAATTGAGGAAGGACAAATCTTGACCAATCTTTACATAGGCAGAGTTAGACAAACTATGTTTTGCAATTGTCTTACGTGAAAATTATTATTAATCCATATTTTAGTCAGCTCCTATCGAAGCCGATCTAATTAGTCCTATAGAAAGTTAATCTTAAAATTTTGACCTTATCTCTTGACCAAATTATTGAATTATTCTCAGTCATGCTCTGCTTTGTGTGATCTACCCATCTGTGTCTACTCTACCTTCTAAACATCGGAGGTGAAATTTAGATTTATGATTTAGAGTTTTTTAAGATGATTTTGATGAACAAACATAATTTTCAAACAAATATTTTAGAATGCAAATACTTTTTCCCTGTCAATAAGGTTTTATATCGGGAATTGAGTGAAAGTTGTTGTCTTTGTAGAAGTTATATGCCATGGATTTAGCTATCTATTCTGCATTAGCTAGCCATCTTGCATCAGCAAACTATACTGCATTAGATACCATGGATTTAGCTAACTATTCACAAATTGAGGAGGTTGAATACAGCGATCCCGATTCCGCAGATATCATGGATACGCCTATGAATACTATGGATTTTTCTAACCATTGTAACTATTCACAGATTGAGGATGTTGAATACAACGATCCTGATTCTGCAGATGAATCAGAAATCGAAGATAATTATTACGCAACTCTGGGTCCTTCTCGTGCTAAACAGAAACACTGGCTTAACGATAAGGATCTAGTTAGAGAAATTAATCTGTTATATCACCTCATACCCTTTTTAAATGATGATACAAGAGATGAATATGTTACGTTTCCTTACGTCTATAAGGTTGGGAAGAATTATGTGAAGTGTGTTAAAAGTTTTTCTTCCAAGTATGTAATGAACATAGCGGCTACGTTTTTCACAGTCAAGACTAAGAAAGCTAAGTGGATTGAATCATGGAATGGCATTCCTTAACCGGAAACCCTAATCAAGGAAGCTAATGAAGGTAATCTACCTTTCTTTATTCATGTGAGCGGTTATAAGGGGAAAAGTGGAGTTGCAGGGTTTGCTGTTATCATCCGAGACTACACCGGCATACCTATTCTTCCATACAGTGATGCTTCAGATAATAATAACATCTCAGCATCATCGCTGGAGATTGATGGAGTATTCAAAGGTTTGGAGATAGCAGAAAAGTTTCAATTCAACAATGTTATGATGTACTACACAAGGGAACGAGTTTCTGACAACGTCATGGGTCCATGTAAAGGGGTTAAAGCATCAACAACTTTAGACTTGATTAGAGAGATTGGTGGTCATTTCACCACCTTCTTTATCACGTATTGCGGAAAATTCCGGAATACATCTGCCCGCTATCTAGCTAGACATAGAGGAGGGAATTTTTTGATGGGGGCGTTTTTTGATGAGTACATGGGGGACAAATCATATAATGACATGTGTCTCGTCAATTAATTTTTCTCACGTAGGAGGTGTAGGGATGATGGAGGCGGACAAGTGGTGTGTGCATGGAAAATTTGTGGATTTGCTTTATGAAGATGCAAGTGGAAAAACCGGAATAGTTTTTACCTAAAAAAGCTTTTCATTTCAATCTTATGTCAATGTCTTTATTTTGAATATGATCAAAACAATTTGACCCGTTTTTCTTTTCTTTTTTTTAATATGATAAAAAAAAAATCAGGAAAAAAACAAGTAATTTACTGCCCAAGACCAACTTATTTGGTGGCATGTTCCTACACCTCCTGCCCCAGATCGCTTTGGTGAATGTAGTTGCTGCTGCGATTTCAAACACGCCACTACACTTTAGTCTATAAGTTTTCTATTTGGATCCTCGGGCATAATTTTTTAAGCTTGTTTTTATTTGGCAAACAACAACGGCAATACCATAGTCAGTCGGATCAGATTCAATTGGCCACAACTTGCTAGGACAGTTTTCCTGAATGGCAACCAAAACTTCACCAGCATAACGCCTTTGGCAAGCTAAAGGGTTGATTAAGAAGGAGCACATCTTTTCCATGGAAGAATTGTCTTCAAATTCCAGTGGTTATGTTGTTAGGGATTTGACTAGCTAATAATTATGCACTGGACGGTTTAAGGACTAGTAGATGTTCTACAAAAACATTCTAGTTTCTCTTAGTCGTCTGTAAATGCCTTTCTGGAAGAGAGGTAAATATATTATGGATTATAATAGTGATGTCTTCATGAGTGGGATATTGTGTTTTTGTAACGTGTTTGTAGATTGTAGTGATGTTTTGTTCTTCTCTTCTCTTATTAAAATCTTTCTTTTATCAAAAAAAAGGTAAATATATTATGGAGGTAGCTCTTGTGATTCTTAAAAATCCGCCTTAATATTCTGAAAGGAAGTATAAAGCAAACTAAAACAAGAGCAATCTATGGAAACTCAACCTACAAAAACTAAATGTGACATGACAATCACACAGTGATCTGGACTCTGAAGAAGGGGGAAGCCATTGCCTACAATTCTCTCTCTGAACAAGTAATCAGTAGACTTCGCCTTCCTTGTGTGTATGGATCACACAGTCTGAAACTGGGTAAGAGATACAAGTCAGAAGGTATCCCTTCTCCATCTGATCGTCATCCAAGAAAGATCCATCGGATTGATCTACTGGTGCACCAGATACCAACTGACCGGCGCAGGTAGAACATCCTCCAGCTCTGCACGAGTAAGGTAAATCTATACCTGCGTTTTCGGCGGAATCAAGGATGTAACAGTCATCTGGAGCGTCAAATTCGCACTCCTGACCTTCTGGTCCGACGAGCCTAACCTTGTACGTAGCCATTGCTGTTACCTTGCCCGAAGTGGATGATGATTTCAAGCCAAATCTATTTGAGACACTTTTAACAGAACCAAACGAATGCTGGGCCTTTACAGATGATGATTTCAATCCGAATGTCTTTGGGAAACTCATAACAGAACCAAAAGAACACTGGGACTTCACGGCGCAAATTTAACACTGTTTTGGGGTGTGCTTCTGATCATGCAACAAGCTGAGGAAGCTGCTAGTGTCGCCATTTTTACACCTGAAGCAGACATCAATTTAAGGTTACCACTTTACTATCAAGCAAACGGAGAAGACATAATATCGGAATCAAATGTAACAACACTCACGCGGGTTAACAAAAAACTGAACCACAGTCGGCAGATATGAATAAAATCCTCAAAATACATGTCTGTCTTTGCTGTACCATCCATCATATATAGTTTATATAATAAAAACCTTGTCTATAAAAACCTACCCACTCATATAATCATACAGATTTCAAGATATGAAATAGATGAATCAAATAGGAACACCAATAAAAAAATCGGTACAAGGACAACAATATTTAGAGCAGAACCAACAAAGAGACTTACGGAAAATTGCAGAGAAACCTAGAGAAGGGGTGAGCACACGAAATTAATTAATAATAATGATTCCTTGATATGTATTTATAAAGATACCTTAGAGAGTTATGTATGCGAATAAGGAAACCTCCTCCTAGTCCTAAGCAAATACTGAAAATATAAACTAAATCCTAGTGGGTGTTGGAATCCCAACCAGTCTTCTCCGAATTCTCTAAAGCCTTAAAACCTGATGAGCCGTAACTACTCATGTGGCTGATTTCAAAATAATAAAATTTCGTCATTAGAGATTGTTATTATTATTCTCTCTCAATTTTTAGTGATGTCAGGTTGATGATTATTATCTCTATTCTTCAGTTTAAGGACTATCCTAGAAGCAGAGTTATTGGTATTATTAAATTACACATTTATTTTAAAGATTTTACCAGAATCCGAGGGATTTGAGATTGAATACTTCTGTCCACCTCAGGGTAATTCATGCCACGGAAGAGCGGCTTTGTATCCTTAACGGAATTGTGCACCTCCTTATTCACTAATGGATTTTAAAAAATTTGATATGTTGAAATGTAAAATAACCTTCCTTTAATTATTATTTTTCCTGATCGTTTTGTTGGCTCTAGGAGTAGGCGTTTATGAGTTTAAAACTCCAATTTTGTTTACCTACTTGCTTTTGAATCTTGATAGTGATACAGATTATGATGATTTCTAAAGACAAGTAATCGTTTAAATTATGGGTTAGCTATTCAAACGACATCATCAACATCAGTAGGTGAAACTCATGAAGTTTATAAGAAAAAACCAAGTGGACAACTAATTGCTAGACACTCCAAAAGAATGTTCAAATTTAAAGCTACCAAAATATAGTGTTTTATTCCATAGGAGACTCCAATCCTAAAACTGTTTGCTGCATCGTCTTGAGAGACAATCCAGCATAGTTAAACAACACAAGGGCCGCATTCCTCACATGAATGTCATTCTTGTCAGCGTCAGACCTCTTCCTGAGGTCCTCAATGATATGGTCATAAGGATTGATCTCCATTATTTTCCCACCCATGCCCAATTCCCTCAAGAAATAAGGATCGGAATATCCGGAGGAAACAACAACATTTTCAACTCTATCACATATAGCACTTCCTTCATCACATTACACAAACACTGCAACTTCTCTTGCATCAATGTCCTAGCTTCTTCCGGCTTCCCCTCCCACTCCCTCGCTCACGGTTATCATTTTCGAACTCCGTCTGATGTTTGCATTGGATCTATGAGATCATGGGTGTGTTGGTAGTCGAGCATTATATTGTGGTAGCTTCCTTATTTTGCATCATCAGCTAATGTCCCCGTGATAATCACTTGCCACGTGTTAGAGAGACTTGGACGGTAACTTCGCTCGGAGCATGGTCAAGGCAAACCCACCCGCTAAGGTGGCGGTTTTTAGCTTAAGGTTTTCCCGATACAAATTTGGAGTTATAATATGATCTTCCAAAAAATGGTTAATTAAGAGATCATGTATTGACCTAAAGCCAGCAACCACCCTATGTTGTGTAAGGAGGCGCCAAGCCCATCACCTAGCGCCTAGGTGTCCGAGGAAAAATTAGAAAACCTCAAAACTGGAGTGGATCCTTCTTGGTTCATAGAGAGACGTAAAGAGCGGAAGGTGGGAAAACTTAAGGCATAAATCATAATGTAAACATCAAACAAACGTTAATAGAAGTGATTGATTGCCACAACCACTAACATACTCTGATACATTAATGGATGGACGCACCGTAAAGGTAATTTACAAGCATTGTCATCAAATCTATTCCTATACTACCTATAACAATTGAAAGATAAGCATCTAGACTGATATATCTGTGTTGTGCACTGTCCCAAAATCAGATAAACAAAAGTTACAAGTACATCACCAGATCCACCTCAGTAATTAGACGAATACACCCTGAAATTTCCGACCAAAACAAATGACTTATTTTGTCCCAATTCTGTGAAGGCTGGACACACCGGAGACAGATGGAACGTCCACAAAGAGCTTGGAAATGATGGAATTTCCCTCCAATTTTTAGTAAGAAATTATGTGTTGGATTTGGGAGCAGTCAAAGTTCATGCTCGAGATTGGCCTTCCTCCTCACGGTCCCTAATTACAACTTTTGCTAAAAACCTCTATTCGGTCACTTGAAAAGATTGAAAAAAAGGAGCCAGCTGCAATCTCTCCTTGCCTAAGGTTTGGATTGGTATTTTTTGTTTTCACTTAATGATCAGTAAGATACTAAACTTGTATTCAGATGGCTAGTTATGAATTAATGTAAACAAAATAATAAGAATATTATTCGTTCAAATGGATCCTCGCATCATGCATAAAATTGGGTGCAAAAGATGTTTTAACAATATTTACGTATGGGATACGACCAGTGCAATGCACAACTCCTACTAAAACAAAAACATGATAGACAATTTTTAATCAAACCGAGCTCCTTGGTGAAACAAAATGCTTAACAAGGAATCCACATCCTATTACTATGCAGGAGAAACAAAGCAAACCAACTAAACAGAACTCGGCATTAAGCTCAGGTATAGCCTCTAAATTTCCATCATCGTCCACTTTGACATTATCTTCAGGATTATATTGTCGTACTCATACAAGATACTCATCCAAGCTAGAAGATCCATTATTAAGAAACGCTCTAACAAGCTTTGGTTATATTTTCTCCATCGGATACAGAAATTCAACCTTCCACACTACATTAATTGGAGTCATTGTGCTTGGTTGATTTATAACGTGTGTTAGATCCTCACCGATTCTTAGTTTCCCACATGCATGCAGCTAAAATAATTTTATCGCGTTCACGAAAATGCTGAGAAACAAAATCTTCAAAATGCTTTGGTGATGTTCTGAGAAGGCACAATATTGTTCTCAAACTGTTGGAAACGAAGCACAAGAAATCAAATTACAAAATCTCAAACAGCTGAGTCACGGACTAGGTCGCTATCTTTAAGGTGTTTCGCGACTCTGCCTCTTGATTGTGTGCTAGCAGTCAATTCTTGTCGAAAACCCTATGGGATAAAAAAACTGATAACTCTCTTGTTCGATTTCTCTACACTATGAGAAATCGAATCACAATACTCTTTCTAACACTTGCTCAGAATCACACGAAAAACAGATAATTTTCTCTTTTCACAAAACCAGCCTTATAACAACTTAAGAGAATCAATTAAGTTTAATGATTAATTACCCAAATTAATCTTCCGTAACAGTCAGAAAACGGGCAGAATATAATAGCAAAATTAATGAAAAATAATTTCCTTAAAACATTTTTAAAAACCAAATGTCAAATCTGCAAAAAATTATTTTTTAAGTCACCGGACCTCCCAAGACCCCGCTCTCCCGGACTTTTGATAAATAGTATAGATATAAATAAGATAATTAATAGGGGGACAGCTACTTTTATTAAAGGGAAAGCTTGTTTCGGGATGGATTCAAAAAAACATTCCCCTATTAATAATCATTTCGCAGTTAAAATGACGCGACAAGGGGTGAGACTTGAACCCAAGTCTATATTATGGGAGCCCAAAATTATACCACCACAATATTTCTCTAAGTTTAATATAATATTACAAAACTATGTTTTTAAATATATATCCCAACACAAACTTCACATATAGACTTGTTCATCATAATGCATAGATTTTATATGCCCAGAAATCGAAGTCTTGGAGCCGAACATTCCAAGCTCATTGAAATAAGACTTTTCCGTCGGAATATAAATTAGGGTTTAACTGGATATCGAAAGAACGTAGTGAACTAGTGGTGGTGAATTAGGGAAATCTGTACGTAACTGAATGTCAGAAAAAAGAATAAACAGTCCTGATAAGGTGTATCTGCTGGTCCTATGATTACAGCTCGCTTCGTAGACCCTAACATAGATTGAATCACGACCAAGGTCTTTTTTTAGAATGTTCCATTCTTTCATAAGTATTTTGTTATTTGGGTTAGAAGTAGACCGGAAGCGAAGTGTGGATCACTATTAGCATTTTGGTTATCAGCTGTGATCATACCTATTGAATTTCTCAAACTGACTCATCATAATGTTATGGTCATCTTGTTTTCTGCCGCCCCCTTCTACTACCATCTCAATCTGCTCTTCTTCTTGTTTAATTGCATCTAGTGATTAATTTTCTTGAACTCCTCGCATGATCAATCGCTTCCACAAGAACTAAGCCCTGAAATTAAACTATTACTTCCGCAAGACTAAAGATTCAGTTTAAGCAGAATTTTATAGAAAATTAGTTCTTCAGGGGCAAAGCATTTGGCTAGATGTTATAAGGCTAATGTTCTTACTTCCTGACTTCTTTTCAGCACTGTAGGGGCAAAACATTGTCAAAACAAAGCCATTCAAAATCACCAGACGGATACGTAAACCCGAATAAGAACTAGATGGGCTTGTTTTAGCCCATATAATGTTTTATTGTTGTCATGGAAGTCTATATATATATATATATATATATAATGTGGTGAATATCTTAACTCACGACGAACCCTAGTTTTATGCTCGCCCTCTAACTAGGAAGGAGAAGAAGCAACAATGTCAAGTGTTCCTGAAGATATCTATCTTGAGATCCTCTCAAGGCTACCGGTGAAATCAACGCATGTATGTAAGTGTGTTTGCAAGTCTTGGTATCAAATTATTTCCAGCCCTGATTTTGTTAAGATGCACCTTAATCATGCTAATCACAAAAACAAAACTAGGCTCATGTTTAGAACTAAACAGAGTTTTTGTAGAGGGGAATATTAAGATTGAACCAAAATAGAGAGATTCATTGATTGAGTGTTTAGATAACAAGAATACAATGTTTTTGATATTTTTGGATGATTACAAATGATACTACAAATGCCTATTTATAGGCTTACAAAGAGAAGAAGAGAACTATGCCTATGGAGGCTAACAACTATGCCTTTGGAGGCTAACAACTATGCTTATGGAGGCTAACAACTATGCCTTTGGAGGATAACAACTATGCCTATGGAGGCTTACCTTATATTCTTTGTTTCTAGAATAATCTACATGTTTAGAACATGTTTAGAGGTAATTCTAACACTCCCCCTCAAGCTGGTGCATATATGTCGCTCATGCCTAGCTTGCCAACAAACTTCAGAAATATTTTACTTGGAACTGCTTTAGTTAGAATATCATAACTGTTCTTCCGATCTAATTCTAGGTAACTCCACGATCCCATTATCCAACTTCTCTTTAATGAAGAACCTATCTATATCCACATGTTTTGTGCGATCATGATGAACTGGATTGTGTGAAATATCACATGCCGCTTTGTTATCGCAGTACAAACGAATTGATTTCCTAGGAGGATACCCCAATTCAGTTAGCAGACGTTTTAACCACATAACTTCGCAGATACCCAGCGCCATACCTCGCCATTCAGCCTCTGCACTTGATCGTGAAACAACTCCTTGTTTTTTGCTTCTCCATGTAACAAGATTACCCCCAACGAAGGTAAAATATCCTGAAGTAGACCTCATATCATCACATGACCCACCATAATCAGAATCAGTATATGCCTCCATACTTTTGAAGTCTTGACCTTTCTTAAACAAGATCCCTTTTCCTGGAGCAGACTTCAGGTATCTTAGGATTCGCATTACCGCATTCATATGTGGTTCTCCAGGATTATGCATGAATTGACTAACAATACTCAATGCATATGCAAGATCGGGTCTTGTATGTGCCAAGTACATTAGTCTACCCAAGAGCCTTTGGTATCTTCCTTTATCAACAGGTACTTGGTTTCCATCCGAACATAATTTCAAACCTGGCTCTACTGGTGTATCTACAGGTTGACATCTTTGTCATACCTGTTTCCTCCAACAAATCAAGGGAATATTTTCTTTGTGACAAGAATATTCCTCTCATTGATCGAGATACTTCAATTCCAAGGAAGTATTTTAAAGAAGCAAGATCCTTCATCTGAAATTCACTTGATAGATAATTTTGGAGAGCCTTTCTTTCTTCTGGATCATCTCCTGTAACTATCATGTCATCTACATATATGATTAAAGCTGTAATCTTACCTCAATTTCTTTTTAAGAATAAAGTATGATCTGAATTTGCCTGGCGATAACCAAATGCTCTCATAGACTTGGTAAATCTTCCAAACCACGCTCTCGAAGATTGTTTCAGACCATACAATGACTTGTTTAACCTACAAACTTTTCCGTTATGCAACTCTGACTCCATCAGTCCTGGTGGAAGCTGCATATACACTTCTTCGGACAAATCTCCATGTAAAAAGGCGTTCTTGACATCAAACTGTTGCAATGGCCAACCCAAATTTGCAGCAAGAGACAACAAGACTCGCTTGTATTCATTTTAGCTACAGGTGCGAATGTCTCATTATAATCTACACCATAAGTCGGCTATACCCTTTAGCAACCAATCTTGCCTTAAAGCGTTCAATTTCACCATTTGCCTTGTATTTGATTGTAAAAACCAGCTGACATCCCACGAATTTCTTTCCTTCCGGAAATTCAACCATGTCCCAAGTATTATTTTCTTGTAAGGATTTCATCTCATCGATCATAGCTTCCCTCCATTTAGGATCAGATAATGCTTCCTGCACGCTGTTAGGAATAACTACAGTAGATAATTGATTCACAAATGACTTATTTGATTTGTCAGACGGTGATTAGAGACATAATTACTCATGGGATATTTAGCTTTTGATGAAATATCAGGTTCATACATAGTTTTAGGGATACCTCTATTCCGACGTTAAGCAATTGTTTCTTTGCAGGTTCAAAAACATCTTCGAACGGTTGGATTGGGGTTGGTGATGTATCATTATCTTCTTCAACTTCATCTGCATTATCTTCTGATCCATCTGCATTATCTTCTTCAACTTCATTTATAGCTTCAATTTCACCATCTGTGTTAATTTCTTCCCCACTAACTTTCTGTTCTTTTGGAATATGAAGAACAACATCTTCTTCGATTATGTCTTCTTCATAGTCAAGAGTCTGAATTTCTTTTTCATACTCCCCCGAAGTTGGACTTGAGTAATACATCACGTGTTCGTGAAACTTAACATCCAATGTGATGTACATTCGTTTAGTTGGAGGATGGTAGCACCTATACCCTTTCGACTTGAAAGATATCCCACGAAGACACATTTTAAAGCTCGGGGAGATAACTTTCTCCGTTGGTTCTTGTGTAAGTGCACAAATGCTACACAACCAAATATGCGTGGTGGCAAGTTTGGAACTGTTGGTGAAACTGTTGCCTCAGTGAGAGCTTGAAATGGTGTCGAAAAATGATAGTCTTTGGAAGGTGTGCGGTTGATCACATATGCTGCAGAGGTAAGATCTTCACCCCAATAAGTTAACGGCATATGAGCTGATATTAATGAAGCACGCACAACTTCAAGCAAGTGACGGTTTTTTCTTTCAGCTACCCCATTCATTGAGGAGTATTAGGACAAGTTGTCGATGAACAATACCACATTCTCTTAAATAATGTTGAAAATCAGTACTTAAATATTCGCCTCCGTTGTCACTTCGAAGAACTTGAATCTTTTTATTGTAATGTGTGTTGACTAATTTGTGAAACCTCTGAAATAAATTATTCACTTCATCTTTTGATTTCATCAAGCAAACCCATGTCATCCTAGTGCAATCATCAATAAAGGTGACGAACCATCGTGCGCTTCCAAGAGTGTTAACTTTAGACGGCCCCCAAACATCAGAATGAATAATCATGAATGGAATAGGACTTTTATTTAAAATTGATGGAAACAAAGTACGATGGCTTTTAGCTAGTTCACATTCTTCACATTGAAAACTAGAAACATCAACCTTTGAAAATAGACTAGGAAATAGCCTTTTTAAGTAGCCAAAAGAAGCATGCCCTAACCGTCTATGCCATAACCAAATTTGCGATTTCTCCTTCTCCCCCTGAGTACCATTCACAGCTAAAGCATTAGATAATCTTTATGAAATTTTTGACGCCAAATCTAGATAGTAGAGCTTTCCTCTTCTAACCCCAGATCCAATCGTTCGCCGTGTTCGGATGTCCTTAAACACACAAGAATTAGGCCAAAAAATAACAACACAATGTAAGACTTTAGTAATTTGGGAAACTGATAATAGATTATAACTTAGAGAGGGAACGACTAAAACCGAATATAGACTCAATGTATCAGGAATATTTAATGATTGTTCTCCAATTACTGGAGCCAAAGATCCATTTGCTGTGCAAACGGAGTTGTGTATGGATGTTTTAAGAGGAGAAACCATGCGGAATCAAAAGTCATATGGTGTGCAACCTGAATCAATTATCCATGAGTTATTAGGAACAACTTGCGAAACATTAAAAACCTTACCATTGGTTGTTTCCATAGCGGATGTTAGATTGCTAACCACATGTCTTTGCTGCAACGGAGTTCTTTTTCTTGGGATCGCGCTTATCTCACCAATCTGGATACCCGACAATCTCAAAGCAGTTGTCTTTGGTATGACCACGTTTATTACAATGAGTGCAGGTGGCGGACTTATCTTTAATGTTGTATTGACGACGGGTTGCCATTGCAGAAGTATCAACTTCAGTTCCTTTGTTCATTGTAGTATGCCGGATAGATTCACGTCGTACCAAAGCATAACAAGGTTCTAATTCAAGTATGGGATCCTTCCTTAAAATTTACCCACGTATTTGTTCAAATTCACTGTCTAAACCAGCAAGAAAAATATGCACCCTCATACGTTGAACTGATTTTCGATATAGTTCAACATTTTTTTCATTTTCCATAATCACCTTATCACGGTGATCTAGCTCACTGAAGATTTCTACTAATTCCCCATAATAGACCGGGAGTGGTCTACCATTTTGCCTGGCGGAGAGAAAGCCCTTTGATTTAAGATATAAATTTGTAGTTCATCTCGCTCCATCATAGAAAGCCTTAGAAACAAGCATCCCGGATCTCACGAGCAGTAGGTAAACGAATATATCGTTTCATTATTTCTGGTGACATAGACATTAATAGCCATCTCTTGACCTTTTGATTTTCTGCGTACCATTTATCATACTTGTCATCATTTTTAGATGGAACTCGGAGACGTCTGTAAATAAAGGAGATCTTCTCCTTCTAAAGCAATATGCATCTCAATGATTTGAGACCACAGATCATAATTTGATTCATCCAAAGTAATTCCTGCCTTGAACGATGACCCATCGGATTGAAAAATAATTGTGTCGGAAGGTTTTGTGGTTTTAGAATTTTCTGTATCTGAATCTCCCATGGTTCAATACTAGATACAAGGATCCTTAACCTTGCTCTGATACCATATTAAGATTGAACCAAAATAGAGAGATTCATTGATTGAGTGTTTAGATAAAAAGAATACAATGTTTTTGATATTTTTGGATGATTACAAATGATACTACAAATGCCTATTTATAGGCTTACAAAGAGAAGAAGAGAACTATGCCTATGGAGGCTAACAACTATGCCTTTGGAGGCTAACAACTATGCTTATGGAGGCTAACAACTATGCCTTTGGAGGCTAACAACTATGCCTATGGAGGCTTACCTTATATTCTTTGTTTCTAGAATAATCTACATGTTTAGAACATGTTTAGAGGTAATTCTAACAGGGAAAGCGTAACATATTTAATAAGTTATGATTCAATATTTTTATGCGGCATCGAAAATATTAATATTGTTGAAACAATTTTCCCATTCAAAAGTTTATTCTATGACTATTCAGTTGGTTCCTGCAATGGCCTGGTTTGCGTAAAGAACTTGAGAAGTAATTTCGTTTGTATTTGGAACCCAGCCACTAAAGAGTACAAGGAAATAACTTATAAATACGTGAATCAGTGTTTATGCATGCATGGTTTTGGTTACGATCACAAGACTAATGATTACAAGGTAATTAGTGTTGTGACGGACGATTCTGGACCCAAGGACAGTTCTTTAATCGACATCTACACATTAAGATCAAATTCATGGAGAGGCGGCAAGACTGTGCCGTATAGGTTTTCTTCAAAACAATATAGTGGGGTGCTCTTTAATGGAGCTTTACACTGGTTCTTAAAAGTGTGTGACAGAGAATACTTGTCAATAATATCTTTGGATCTGAGCGATGAGAGTTTCAATGAATTGCAACAAACAAAAGAACTATCAGAGAATAAGAATCTTCACACTATGGGAGTTTTGGATGACTGCCTTTGCGTAGTTATTCGTGATTTTGTTAAAGTCTGTTTTGAAGTTTGGGTGATGCAAGATTATGGAGTTCCTGAATCTTGGACTAAACGTTACATCATAGATGATAAGAGTATATCTATGAACAACACCTTAGAATTGCAGCCTGTATGGTCTTTTAGGAAAGGAGGTGACATTCTATTATATTCGTGGCTTGATAGTAGTCTAAAACTTTATGACCCGAAACATAAAAGTGTTAAATATTTAAATTTGCGGATATGGAACACAGTCAACTACTTTGAAAGCTTAGTTTCACCCAACTCTGAAATAACGATTATGAAGATTAATATTGAGACAGTTTTTTTATAGTCTTCACAAGTTCTATATTTATACTTGTTTTTTTTTTTTTGAACTGCTTTGTAAAATTTCTACTTATTTTTAACCTTTCATGCGACCATGCTTTTGGATTTGATCTTAGTTATTTGTTTAATTTCCCTTGATGCGACTTTTGGTTTTGGATTCTTCATGTTATGTTTTGGATTTTATTTTATTTTTTTCGAGTAGAAAGGTTAATATATTGATAAAAGAAAAAAGAAAGCATACAGAAAGGTAGAGGCACTTAATAGTGCAAACAAGAACCAAATATTAAGCTCAAACAACAAAGACTATTCTCATACAAGCAACAAAGCAACAGTTTCACGACACTAAGAAAAAAAAACTATTTCTTCTTAGCGGATTTCCTTTGTCCCCTTCCAAGCTGTTCATTGCTAAAATCACCTTTTCAACCTTATTTCTCCATTTCCCTTTCCTTCATAGTCTTTTGATATTTCTCATTTAACTCACCGAAGATTCTTCTATTTCCCTCTACCGAACACCCACTGGAAGCTCCTAAAAGAGTAGCGAACTTGCAGATATTTTCCACTTGTTGAGAACTTGTCAAAGGCGTTCAATGAGGAATAACACCAAGAGATTTCACCTTTTGTACTTCCATATCTTCATCTAAAATCATCTGAGCGACCAATAAACTTCATTCACACTGTAAGTTTACAAAAAGGTAGGTAATAGTTCATGCATGAACACCCTTTGGTGTGATTAACCCTTAGTACATACATAGATTAGACATTGAGTCTTGAGAGATTTAATAAGTGGTGTGGCCTTATTAGTAACAAAAGTGAGATTTAACTCAAGTACTTTAGAGTGAATGTATGTTAAGTTTCATCCAGATCTATCTCAAGTGCTTTAGAGAATTTATGTTTCTTGGGATGGTGTACTTTTCATTCCATAAGCGCAGATATTGGATATAGTTCAATTAAATAGTCAATTCGCCAAGGAAAGTTCTTCTTGTCATTAAAGTTGATATCTAAACTTAATTGACATGGATTAAAATTTAAATGCAAGCGAGTTAATTAATTTAGGTTCTAAAACATTTGTTTTTCCAATTTTCAAGTCCAGAATGAGAACAAAAATACGAAATAATACGAAAATTTGAACATGCCAAGGGAGATTACTCATTCAGACTGGTACATGGACTCTACTTATAATGAACCCTATGCTAACTTTATGATATGGTTAAGATGGAGACTTGACTTAGCTTCACCAGTGATCACCTTAACAACATAGTATGCAACTTAGTTTATGTCATTACAAAATTCGGAGAATATCACTCCTAAGAAAGAACATTGAATAAGCATAATCTACTTAAACAAAAGTTAAGATGGATGCCAGGTTGAAAATTAGCATATTTAGAAGTGGCAAATGAGACTCTCACATAACTAAAATGATAATTTTCGTTCAGGTATTTTGTTAAACAGCTCAGGTTCAAATTGAAGCGACATCAAGCATGCATCAGAAGAATAAAAATCAGGTAGAACTTAACATACATTTACGATCGAACTTACCTATATGGAATTCTGCCGAAAAGTTTGATGTTTAAAACCCCAGAGTTTTGAATCCAAATCATCTGAATTAACTCAAATTAGTAAAGTAAGTTGTGCATAACGAAACTTGAATCAGAACTCGTTATTTGTGAAAAAACCTGATTTGAAATTGATACATCAAAATTTCGGAATCAGATAAAATTGAAAGAAAGAGCTTAGATTATCGGTAAACATTTTTGTAAAGGTTGGACAAAATTAGGGTGGTGGAGAGGAGGAGGAGGGCGTGGTAAAAGTTGAAGATGAAACTGAAGGAGAATTGATCTTGAACCGCAGTGCGGTGGTGCTGGTGGAGATGGAGGGTGGTGGACACGGTGGTGTGGTGTATCGATCTTTGGTAGTTAGAAGTGGTTATTTTGGTGAAGGTGTTGGTGGTGTTCGTTGAAAATACGGAAGCCGATAGAGAAAGAAAAATATGCCAAAATCCTTATCAGATGGATGACCTTCATCAACTTTCGTGTTTTAAATGTTATCTGATCCAACAAACTGCATCGAAAGAACACACGGAAAATTTGAGGTCGTACGAAAAGTCTCTATTTTCTTTATTATAAAACTAGCAAAGACGCACTTGCGATGCACGTGCCAATTTGTTGTTACGTAACACAACTTAATACTTATAAAATAAAACGTAGGAGTGTTTATGGGTGAAAACCTCTCCTGCCGGTTTTGGTAATTTGGGGTGTGTGGATGAGGAATGAATCTAAACCCTAAAAAATGCACTACGCGGTAAGTTCTTGTAGATTCAAGAGATCAATCTGTGCAAGTCCGGACTAAACCAAGAAATGGTCGTTCCATACTTGTTTCGGTCACAAAGTGAAGGAGATGGGGTTGATCTTAGGGAGGGAAGCGAAGAAGGTGTTGATATTGTGAAGGTGTTGGCTATGTATGACTTATATTAGAAGGCTGAACTGGCTTACAGGATGTAAGCTATCAGTTCCGGTGTTTGAACACGATTGTATCAACACTTGCCTCTGTTATCTTGTCTTTTATGAAAAATAGGATGGAGAACCTATTTGTACAAGTATTTTAGCCTAACCCTCGTATCTCGTGGGAAATGGAGAAAGTGGAGTGATGGAGTAATGTGTTAGTGTCACATGACCAAGCTTGCCCACTTCTTCCATCATCACTAACCGTCCATGACTTCCTAACATGTTCTTGTGATGGTGCATTGTGCACTGCACGCTGTAAACCGCCAGACCAATATCCCAGTTTATGACATGATTGATGTCTCGAGTGCGTGGATGGTGGGACCCACAGAAAATAGCATTTAATGCTAGATTGAATAACTGTGTTTTTCAGGAAGTCGATACTTGTGAAGTATCGTGTGTATACTATGCAGGTACTGCATCGAGTATATTCAGCATGTATGAAGCATCGATGTTTGAGCATCTCAAAATAACTTCATGTCCAGCCTACTTCATGTGATGGTTTGGAGGCTGCGCAAGCAAATCCTTCCTTGGCTTACCACATGGTGTGATAGAGTGACGGATGGTGATCATCATGATGCCTCACTGACCAATTAACTCATGACCAGGGTTGTATAACCAAGCCGGTGAAGTTGGACGGACGAGATGGTCTCTAAGATACTCATCTGTGATCGTTGGTGAAATTAGGGTTTTGGAGTTGGCGCACAAGCACCACTCTTCAGCCTGATCGAATCCAATCTTTGGATATTAATTTTGGATGGACGATCGAACATGCATGTAGATGGCACGACAATGTAGGCGCACATACCCCATTGTCTCAGGAAAGTGTGATCTGGGCCACTAAATTCTTATGGCGAAGTTGAGTGGTCAAGATCAATTTGCGACAGAAAACTGGTGCCGCAAAAGCCGCACATCGTGCCAACTTCAGGCGCGCGTTCCAAGATGACCAATCTTGGTCGGTCTTGGTCGATTGTCCTGGTGTGTAGGTGCTAGGTTGGTGTTTACGCTTATACCTGACTGTCCCATGAAAACATGATCTAAGCCACTCAAATTGTCCGGAAAAATTGAGTGGTCTAGATTAGTTTGCAATTTGGGAAGTGTGACCACGCTAGTTTGGTCGTGTGTTTTGGGATAACCAGGCATGGTATGCCTTGGACGATCATGTGAGGGGATAGATGGGCCTACGGTGGTCATGTTGGTATGACCGGACCTGCTTAATCTAATCTCGGACCCTTCATTCGTGCCGGAGAAAATGGACGCTCGTGATGTTCAAAACCCTAATTTTGAGTTTCACGGTCGTGCGTCATTCTCCGTTCGTGTGCACGAATTTGGATGACCGAACATGGTTGGTCCTGACCGATCGATCAGGTATGTAGGCGAACCCACTGTGATCGTGTAGACATGCTATGGGCCCTTTGAATCTACATCTACACCCTCCATCTATACCTGTGAAGATGGATGGTTGAGACTGTTTGGCGACACATGTAATGTGCCGCAAACCATTATAGGGTTTTCCGTCCATACTGCTATGGCTTGGATGTTTTGGCAGGATATCCCAATCTTTTGGGGAGACCGACCATGCGGGGCCCGCGTTGGTTTGGATAGTGGATATTCCATACCTGCTCGGGGGTTATGGAATCCATCTGGGCTATCCAATCATGCTGGTGGAGTTGGATGGTCGTGATCATTTCCAGACTGATACGGATAGTACGGATGCTCAATCGGGCTAGTATAACATACCGAGAGTTGCTCAATCGGGCTAGTATAACACACCGATAGTTGCAGCATGTACGGGTATTTCGTACATGCTTTCATTATAATGCTTGGAGATTCGTGTTGCTATGCTGATATAAACACTCAGCCGTCATGCCGCACTGATAATGAGTACATGAAATACAAGGCTGGTTATGCATTAATTAATAATGATGTAAATTCACAGGGTATATGGGATTATTGCTACATGCTCCAACCTGGATGAATTTCGAGTATTTAATTCACGGATTAGGATTGTTGTCACATGCTCCATTCTAGGTGAATTAGTAAAGTGAATAAGTATACAACACTTATTAATGGCTTTATCTTTTACAAGATGTTATAGCATAATTTTTTGGCTTTTACAATTTTAGCCTTAAATGAAAATCCACCATCAACATTAAGTCCCATGCCTAGCACATAATGGTTACACTATTATGGGGTAGGCATGATATGGTGACAAATTTGTATACTGAAATGACCAAGCTAAAGTGAATGCATATTTACCGGATAGGTCGACATCGACAGGCATTTCCCTAGGAGTCCTGATTAGGGTTTGGAGGAGAAGCACGACCTGGTCGACGTTGAGACCTCATTCATCGGACGAGTTTCCGTTATAGTTGATAAGGTCCCCCTTAGGGTTTCCTTCAGTGTGTATGCGGGGTTTAAAGCTGCCGATAAATTTTTATTTTCTGCAGAAAACTCTATCTCCAACATGTCGAGCAACAGTAGATCGTCTCCTTCGTATCACCCAGTATCTTCTGTCAAGCGTGCGCAACCTACGTATGAGCTTCATGATGAATCCCCGGCTCGTGTTCGCCGATTCAAGAAGATCATACCGATTCTTTTTCTTTTCCTTTTCTGATCAATTGCTTGTTCCTCATAATGATCAGGTGAATAATCCTCTCCTTCTTGCAGAGATACACCGCCGGAACATGTTCCTCTCGAAGATGCTGATCTGGGTATCTCATCTTATGAATACCCCAATGAAGGTCTTTCATTCGATGTTCGCATGAAGTGTTTATTTTCCAGCTACCGAGACGTTTTTGGATTCTTAGTGCGGAAAGAGTTTGTACCTTTGTACACAAAGTTATGGAGAAAGTACGGCCATATCGCAACCAGGAATGTGGTCCAGCACTGTTAATATGCTTTGGTCACCATGGTAAACTGCCTTCTTCCCAGGGTTGCTGAGATGGAGAGTATTTCTATCCGCAATGTTGCCGAATCAAGCCTCAAAAAGTGGGAGGATATGGTATCTACCTGCGAGTCCGTGGAGTTTAATGTGGGTTGGTTGCGGCAGCGTCTTGATATCATCAAGGTTGATCGAGCTGGTATCCTCGTAAATGTTGTTCCTACTGCGAAAGCTATCTTAGAAGAGGAGAAGGCACTGACTGCGGAATCAGAGAAGGTAGAACAGGCAGTACATGACTTGAATAAAAGGACAGAGAGGTATCAAGATAGACTGGAGATGATGCTCTCAAGGAACTATAATCTGCTAGATGGCCTCCTCTAAGTCGCATTCAACTTTATTCCCTCATTGTTAATGGCGTTTGTGTCAAAGTTTTGAAATCTTTGCAAAATAAATTGCGCTGGTTTTTGATTAGTGAAACGGGTTTTCATTAATGCATCTATGAATATAATTTATGATTCAAACATGTAATGAAAACAAATGCCTGCATTGTAGCATCATGAGACAGAGTAGACAATGGTTAATCATGATATTCTTTGAGCCATTTTCCATTAATGACCGCTTCCAGCCTACCTCCATCCACCTTAATAATCTTGTAGTATCCAGTATTGTAAGCCTTGGTGACTGTGTAAGGACCTTCATATTTTGGTGAGAATTTTGGTGCAGACATGTCTTGTTGGATGTGCTTCGCTGTTTTCAAGACCAAATCTCCCACTTTGAAAACACGTGATTTCACAGTTTTCTTATATGCCCTGGAAATTTTATTCTTGTACACCTGAGTGCGTTCTTCCGCTTTGTTTCTTATATAATCCATAGTGTCTAACTCCGCTATTCTAGAGTTAGAGGCTTCATCCTCGTCAAAGTGGATCCTGGTTGCCGCTGCGATCCCGGCTGATGGGATTTTGATCTCTGTCGGGAGAATTACGTCCGCTCCGTAAACGAGTGAATATGGAAAAACTCCAATGGAGCTTCTAGGTGATTTCCAGTATGCCCACATCGCCATTGGTAACTGGTCATGCCATTCCTTAGGATTATCATGTACTGTTCGACTGATGATCCAGATCAAAGTCTTGTTGGTACTTTCATCTTGTCCGTTCCCTTGAGGATAGTATATGGTGAAAAAAACCTGTTTAATGCCATATCCCTCAAGAAACTCTCGTACCTGTTTATTAGCGAAGGGAGTGCCGGTACCAGTGATAATATGCTTAGGTACACCAAAACGACAAATGATATGTTCTTTAATGAAAGAAGAAATTGTTGCTCCTTTAGTTCCTCGCAAGGGAATGGATTCTACTCATTTGGTGAAGTATTTTGTCGCAGCTATGATGTACTCGTGCTGCTTCGATAAAGGCGGGTTGATTTTCCCGATAACGTCCAGTACCCAGCTGTAGAATGGCCACATATTGCTTATCAAGTGCAAAGGGGTGGAAGGCGCGTGAACAAGGTTCCCATGAATTTGGCACTTGTGACAGCTTTGAAAAAAAGAGGCCGCGTCATCCATGGTCAGCCAATAGTATTTCTCGTGTATCTGGAGAAATAGTTTCCTCTTCCCTTGGTGTTCCCTTCGTGCATTTCTTTCAGAACGACTGGAATTTCCACCCCAGCCAGGCATCTTAATAGATTACCTCCGAAACTCTTCCGGTACATGATCCCTTCATGGAATACAAAACCTTCTCCTCGACGTCCCTTGGACTTGCTCTCTTCTTGGCGTCATTTGGGCTTGATCTCTTCCTGCAAGTCCCTTTGTGTAGTTTATCTTCGACTCCCCTTTTCCTCGACGTCTCTCTTCTTAGCGTCATTTGGATATGCTCTCTTCCTGCAAGTACCCTTTTGTGGTATATCTTCGACTCGCCCTATTCTCGGCGTCTCTTGGGCTTGCGCTCTTCCTGCAAGTCCCCTAGTGCGGCTTCTCTTCGACTTGCTATCTTCTCAGCATCCCTTGGGCTTGCTCTCTTCTCAGCGTCTTTTACGTTGTTTAAAGGCTTGAGGGCGCCTTTTGGAGACGAAGGGTTTCTACCGTTTCTCTCTTTAATTTTTTTTTTAAAGGCTCGAGGGACGCCCTTTGAGATCCACTTTTAAAGGCTTAGGATCCGCTTCTTCTTTATTGATTTTTTTTTTATCATGGGCATAAGAGCCGCTTTTTATCAAAGGTTTGAGAGCCGATTATTCTCTTAGCGTAAGAGCCACTATGAAGGGCTTTAAGAGTCATTTCTTCTTTTTTTTCTTTTTATCAAAGGCTTAAGATCCGCTTTTAAGTGCTTTAAGAGCCGCTTCTTTATTTATTTATTTTATGATGGTCTTAAGAACCGCTTTTGAGGGCTTTTAAGAGCCGCCTTTAATGTGCAAGAGACGCTTTCGGAGTTGGAGGGTTTCCACCCTCTCTTCTTTTTCGCCAAAGGCTTGAGAGCTGCTTTCATCTTCTTTCTTTATTTATCATTATTATTATATTTATTTTTTTATCCATGGAAATGTGATTAGGGCGCCCGCTCCATTAGAGACGCCGGGACCCCGTCTTGGCGGGAGGAAAAGATGTTCTCCCCCTTTTTTCCTTTTGGATTTTTTTTTTTTGAGAATTTTCATCAAGGGAAATGTGATTAGGGCGCCCGTGCCAATGGAGACTCCGGGACCCTATCTTGGCGGGAGCACAAGATGTTCTCCCCCTTTGGATTTTTTTTTTTTTTTGAGAATTTTCATCAAGGGAAATGTGATTAGGGCCACTACAACAAAAATATACATGTATCATTCTTAAAAAGTGTGATCTAAGTACTGGATGTCTGTGATCTTTGCCAATATAATCTAAAGTGTGATCTATAGATAACAACTCTCCTCTAACGAAAAGTGTGATCTTACCCTATGCAAAGAACATAAAGTTTTGAAAAGTAGAAATGTAAAGGCAAGGTTTTTAAAAGACAAGGTTTTAAAAGTTGTGATCTTTCCTCTAAGTTTCCAACTCAAATTCACCCTATATAAACAGTAACCCAAAGTGTGATCCCATACTATTTCTGCACGTGTAACTCAAATCCAAAAACTGATATAAAAAGGAAACAATGTCTGAATTAAATCCATTCCATGTCTGAATCAAATTTATTCAATGTCTGAAGGGTAAACCAACAGAAAAATTACACATTTCTGTAGTCTTACTACATAACAACTTGTATAGTGTGTGCTGAGTTTATCAATTTAAAGACCAAACATACTGATTTACACCTCATTACATGAATAATAGTTCTACTATAATGTACCTTTAGCCCTTCATGAGTTTTTTGGTCTTCTTTCCTTTTAGCACAATATTTTTAGGCCATGCAACTTGAACTCCAGCTACATCAACAACTAGACCGTAGTTTTGGTTAGGTTGAGTGATTCCTTCGAAGGAGAGAAATCTGCAACAGTTGAAGTTGAGTAAGCTGCTGCACTTGATCCACACCAGACAGGAGTTCATGACCTTTTATGTTGCAATTTTGAGGTCCCTGATAGCATAAACAAGTCATAAATTCCAGATTTTGACAACTACCGATATATAGATAATAACTACTTTGTAAAACTAGCACTGAACCAAACCTTGCGTGCAAGCTTATCCATCTCTTTCTATTAGATCATTCAACTTTCGAAAATTGAAAAAGGCGCATTTCTATATAGAAAAGTTATCTATAAAACAAAAGCATAATTGCAGGGTGCCAACATACACTGTCATAATGCAAGCATGAATGACTATTGAAATATGACATATATCACTGTCCATAAGATGATGTGATCCAAAAACATGGAATCCACTGTAACACAAAAAATTTCGATCATGATTATGCTAAATTTACAATTTTAGCACTCCCTGCATCAACTGAAACTTGTTAGTCTAAACTAAGGCTGGATTCTCTAACACTTGAAAAATGTCAATTCAAATACAAAACAAGTTTTCACATAGACAAGAAATAAATTGTTCAACTAGACACAGAAGATTAGATATTATTAACAATCTTTGGAAAGACATCTTCATAATTGCAAAATTACAAGGCAAGTACTTCTACCAAAAAGCTGATAACATGAAAGGTTTGTTGTGCACAACAGAGGGGAGGGATTAGCATAATAAGTAGAAAAAGGTTACAGGGGAAAACTTACTACACATGGGTTCGTTGCAATCTTCTCCACAGCTTACTCGTTGCTATCTGCTCC
This sequence comes from Papaver bracteatum, assembly GCA_023529315.1. Classification (NCBI taxonomy): domain Eukaryota; kingdom Viridiplantae; phylum Streptophyta; class Magnoliopsida; order Ranunculales; family Papaveraceae; genus Papaver; species Papaver bracteatum. The sequence continues at coordinate 203,468 of JAJJWX010004853.1, forward strand.
CACCCTTCAAGAGATTCCAGCTGGTACGTGCTAATTGTAGCATCATAGGACTCTTCAAAGTATATCTTTTTATAAGACATCGTCCCTATCATGCAGCAAAGTTATATGAGTAACTATACTACAGCACACCAACAAGAACTAAGGTCTTTATGAAACTAGCGAAAGAACATAGTAACTATTGGCACTGACTTAAATACAATTGGTTCATCTAACTTGTAGAAAATGCAGTAGAATTCTCAATATAAAGAAAGTGCAAAAGAATTAATCAATAATTTTGCGTATGTTAATGCAGCTTGATTATAACAAAAATCTTGAGTCTATTATTTGATACTTTCCAGTAGAAAATCATCCAACATAGTGCAATAAGAACTAAGCAACATCTTAAGAATTTTTTTTAATGAGTTTCAAACCTGAACACTCACTTCCCATTGTTGCGAACTCCATTTCCATAAAGCTTAACACAGCCCCGAGCACGGCGCAGGAATGAAGCAGGATTCAAGCAGGACTTAACTACAAGATTTCATATGAACCTAATTACAATGGTGAATTGAGAATGGAAAAAAGGTTGCAGAGTTAGCATAAGGAAAAATTTGAGATGTTAATGCAATAGTATTACCCCCTGCTTGTCCCAGACCTTTGAACCATAACAAAATAACCTCAGAAATGGCTAACAAGTGTAAACTAGTTTTTATACCACATTCAGAATATGAAAAAAAATTATACTTAGTCATTCAATTGTTCTAATAGGTTCATCGCCAAGACAATAATAACATTTTCAAATAACATCTTGCTCAATACATATTTTCTCCATAACTTTATAAATCAATTTTTCAAAACCCTTATGAAATTAATGGGATTTTATAGGTTAACTAATTTTCTTTTCAAAATGGGTTGTACCCAGCTAGTTATAATCAGGTATCCATATTCACAGAACGAGCAATTAAAACCATGAATTCAGTACATCAGCAATCCCTAGATTTCAAAGTACCCATCTAGTTACGCAACTAAATTGGTTGTTCAATCTGTTGTAACCATCTTTAGACAAGGAAGCTATCATATTAAGTGCCAGGAGGCAGGAGGAACCAATATAGCATACATGAATAGAATTAATGCGAGAGAGTGACCATAAGAAAGTGATAATTAATGCTATTGTATAATTACAACCAATAAGGTTGAACTTCATCTGTATTTTCCAAGAAAGTGTGATATGCTTGTGCCCAAAGTTCATAATCAACTTTTACAGGAACACTACAAGGAAATGGTTTCCTCTCTGTAACCAAATTTCGATTTAACAGAATACCAGTTGATGGTGAACCAGGAAATTTCTTTATAATTGCTAATCTATTGGTGCCCTCCCTCAAACAGGAGTAAAAAATGACTAGCAAACACAGAACTTAAAATTGAATTTATTGGAATATACTTGAACTAGGGCTTCCAGTCGAGACTCGAACATAATCATAAGAACACCCAATGGGGAAGATGTCTTCTCCAAGATAATACCATCGTTATCCATTTTAAAAGAAATCAGTGATCAATGCTCAGCATGTAGGGGAAAGAAAATTTCAAAGAAAGAAACATATCCTCATATATCACTCTAGTTACCTCAGTTCTTTCCAATACCAGACCAATTGGTTCTTCCATGTCTGCTAGTACACGAACGGATTTATACAGACTTGAAATATGTGAAAGACAATGCCCTAGATTCAAATTTTGGAATCTGGTCCTTGATAGCAAAGAGAATTGTTATCATGTCATGAGAGTCAACCTCGCAAGATGAAAACTTAAAGGATTTTATTTATGTAGAATTAAAATTAAAATATTAACAATTAAGGAGCCTTTTCTTTTGAGGGTTTAGAGCCAAATGAGATATCAGTGCCTTGTCATACCCAGCCTTCTTTGCAGCAGCAACATCAACATCATTTTATTCTTGGGTCAAGATTTCATTTCCTTCTAAGGCATCAGCTACTTGCTACATAATTTTCTTTCGGTCTTCTGATGGATGGGCCTACAAGCATTTTTATTATTATTCCAAAATTAGTCGTAACATCTAAGCTTATCTGGAAAGCTCAATCAGGTACGCATTTGAAAATTAGAATAAAGAAAAGTAGTTACTAATGATATTGAACTTCTATCAAAAAGGCTCAAGTGTTCTATACCTGGTAATAATGACGGGGTCACCTGCATATACAACAACTTTTACTTTGGAAATCATACCTCCTCTACCTACCCTGGGTTTGTCGCCAAATGTAAATTCTCCTTGATTATTTTCTTTTATGTATGTATGGATTAACTCTGAGTGTGGGTCACCAGGAGGGACATCATATAATCCTCCTACATCACTCAACAGAATAAACAGGTTGGCTTTTAGTACTAAAGCCAACAAAGCTGCTAAAATGTCATTATCCCAAAATATACCAGAAGAGTCCTGAAACAACAGGCATTGACAAATGACGATGAAAAAAAGAAAAAACAATAGACTCCTCCTTTAGTAGGTTCAAAATCATGAACATAAATTTCAATTTCTATGACAGATGCGAGTTTCCATATGTATGCGGAACAAGAAAGTATACAAGTAAATAGGCATGCATGCTCAACATTGACAAAACAAAATTAACCGTCTCCAAAACCAGTGTTGTATTAATATCAACTGATTAAACTTCTTATTTCCTTTATCAATATTCGACAACGAATAATACGATAACCAAAAATATGTAACATCCTTCTTCCCCTCAAATGTAGCCATCCAACATCAATCCACCTACAACTACTATTCAATCACAAATCCAACAATCCAAACACACAAACTAATGAAAAAACCACTGAAAAGCGAAAGATAAATTCACCTCAACCAACGTAAATTAGAGACAAATAAGTTAACCACTACTCCGACTTGATCAATTCAGTTTGATTATATTACCCTAAAAAAAAAAAACCCCCAAATTCCTCTAAACAAAAATCTCAATTCACGAAAGATGAATTCAATTCGATTAATTCAATCTCTGTACAGTTCCTACAATACATAGATGCTCAATTTCATGATCTATTTATCAGATAAAATCAAAACCCTAGACAAAAATCAATAGAATTTATTTATAGATGTAATAATAGAAAGAGTAGATTTAATGTTACCTTAACTACTGCAACTTTGTTCTGATCGGAATGGTAATCCTCTTCCGAAACTACTTCTGATTTTGATTACGAAAGAAATTTAGGGTTTGTGTTCTTTTTATGTGGCGTTAAGGAAGAAGATATACCGAAATTGTGATTCGACGAAGATACTAGAGAGAAAACCAGTTGAATCCTACCTAAATCAAAATGAAATTAACGATTTCGAAGAAAACACGAGATCGTCACTCGAATTTCTCTATTTCGATCAAACTGGTGAGGTAGGGGAGAGAGACTCAGTGAGTTTTCGAGTGACTGAGAATTCGAGGTTTTGGTTTTACTAGTGGACTCTAAAAATTAAGGAGTCTTTCTTTTTCCCTTGATGGAACGTGAAGGTCATGTGTTCGAACCACGTCCACCGCTATTGTTTTTTTTAATTTATCAGTAGACGGCTTTTTCATCACAAAATAATATTGGAAGTTGTCAAATACTCCAGTTGTTAGATCACACTTTGTAAAATGAATGAGATGTATGGGCAGGTCCTTATATTTAAGATCACACACACTATAATATTAATGGTCTTTAAGTTTTATCCCTAAAATAACCACAAGTGTTCATAAATTGTGATGTTTAGCGTGTGATCTATATCATTTTTTGTTGTACTGGGCGCTCACGCCATTGGAGACGCCAGGACCATGTCTTGGTGGGAGCAAAATATGTTCTCTCCCTTTGGATATTTTTTTTTTATTTTTTTGAGAATTTTCATCAATAGAAATGTGATTAGGGCGCCCGCTTCTTCTTTCTTTCTTTTTTTCTTTTCAAAGGCGCAATAGACTCCTTTGGAGTTGGAGGTTTCTACCTCGTCTTATCTTTTTTGTCAAAGGCTTTGAGAGCCGCTTTCATCTTTTTCTTTATTTTATGTTTTTATCTAAATCCTGAGAGCCGCTTCTTATTTCTTTCTTTCTTTTCAAAAGTGCAAGAGACTCTTTTGGAGTTGGAGCATGGAGATCACGAATGCCCAACTTGCAAAGAAGCAGATCAAAATGAGGGCATCCAAGAGCTTTGGTGAAGATATCTGCAAGCTGAGAAGTTTTCCGAACATGAGAAGTAACAATAGCACCAGAGGATTTAGGTGCTCGAGTATTTAGAGAGTGAGAGCGAGAGTATTGATGCACTCAAGTCTCAAAGAGTGAGAACAAGAGGATTTAGGCACTTCGAGTCTCAAAGAGCGAGAGGAGGAGGATTTAGGCGCTCGAGTCTCAAAGAGTGAGAGAAAGCATACCTAGGCGCTTGAGAAAGACGATTTAGGCGCTCGAGCCTCAAAGAGTGAGAGCAAAAGGATTTAGACACTCGAGCCTCTTAGTTGTCGAGGGAAGGAGGATTTATTCTTAAGCTACTCACACCACTTGTCGAGGGAGGCTTACAATTTTTTTTTTCAATCAAAGGCCTTAGAGCCACTTTTAAGGGCTTTTAAGAGCCGCTTCTTCTTTCTTTCTTCCTTCCAAAGGCGCAAGAGTCGCCTTTGGAGTTCAAGGGTTTCTACCCTCTCTTGTTTTTCTCCAAAGGCTTGAGAGCCACTTTCATCTTCTTTCTTTATTTATCATTACTATTATTTATTATTATTATTATATATATATATATATACTTTTTTTTTATCAGAGGCTTGAGAGCCGCCTTGGAGATAAAGGGTTTCTTATCAAGGGCTTAAGAGCGTTTTTTTATTTCTTTTTCCTTCTTTTTATGAAAGGCTTAAGAGCCGCTTTTGGACGCTCTAGTCTCAACGAGTAAGAGAAGGAGGATTTAGACACTCGAGTCTCAAAAGGTGAGAGCAAGAGGATTTCTTTAGACACTCAAGCTTCTTGGTTGTCGAAGGCATGAGAATTTATTAGACACTCGAGCTTCTTGGTTGTCGGAGGCAAGAGGATTTCTTAGACACTCGAGCTTCTTGGTTGTCGGAGGCAAGAGGATTTCTTAGACACTCAAGCTTCTTGGTTGTCGAAGTCAAGAGGATTTTTTAGACACTCGAGCTTCTTGAGAGGATTTGTTCTTAGACACTCGAGCCCCTTAGTTGTCGAGGGAAAGAGGATTTGTTATTATATTGCTCACACCTCTTGTTGTGGGTGACTTTTATCCTTTTCACATATACATATTTCCAAAGGCATTTGGATTTCTTTTCTATCCTTAGCCTCATACAAGATATATAATGATCAGTAATATTTTTGAGATTTCAGTCTCCTAATACTCCCCCTCAATTTGGAGCATGGAGATCACGAATGCCCAATTTGCGAAGAAGCAGATCAAACTGAGGGCGTCCAAGAGCTTTGGTGAAGATATCTGCAAGCTGAGAAGTTCTCCGAACATGAGAAGTAACAATAGCACCAGACTGAATTTTATCGCGCACATAATGACAATCAATCTCAATATATTTCGTGCGTTCATGAAAAATAGGATTATCAGCAATATGAAGAGAACATTGACTATCACAGTAAGGGCGCATAGGCTGAGAGTGAGTCACACCTAGAGATTTCAATAATTCCTTTGACCATGTGAGCTCACTACAAGTATGATTCATGGAACGATACTCGGCATCAGCAGAAGAACGAGATACGGTATGTTGCTTCTTTGTCTTCCAAGATATAGGTGAGCCTCCAAGAAAAATAAAGTGACCAGTAAGTGAACGACGACTAAGAGGGCAGGAGGCCCAATCAGAGTCACAATAAGCATTAAGTTGAAGAGAACTATCCTTGCGAAAAACAATACCTTGACCAGGATGGCCCTTCAGATAACGAAGAACTCGGAGAGCAGCTTCCCATGAGACACCCGAGGAGATGGCATAAATTGAGCCAATACATGCACCGAGTAACATAATTCGGGACGCGTAATGGTCAAATAAATTAAACATCCAACAAGACGACGATACTGGGATGAATCAGAATATAGAGGTCCATCATCAAGAGCCAAACGATGATGTTGATCAATGGGTGAAGTAGCTGGTTTGGCTCCCTGAAGTCCAGTCTCAGACAGAATGTCCAATGTGTATTTTCGTTGAGATAAAAATAGTCCATCAGCTCCTCGAGAAATTTCAATACCAAGAAAATACTTGAGATTACCCAAATCTTTCATATGAAAACAACGGCTTAAATATGCTTTAAAAGCAGTAATAGCAGCGGAATTATTCCCAGCAATAATTAAATCATCCACATAGACAAGCACATTAATAGAATTCTCACCTCGTCGTAGAGTAAATAGAGAATAATCATCATAAGAATGTACAAACCCAAATGCCTTAAGAGCAGCTGCAAGATTAGCAAACCAATTACAAGGAGCTTGATGAAGACCATACAGAAATTTATGTAGTCGACATACTTTACCAGGAGAATTAGTCGAATATCCATGAGGGAGTCGCATATATACTTCCTCATCAAGATCACCATGTAGAAAAGCATCGTGCACATCCATATGATGTAATTCCCAATCACAAGAAACCACGACTGCTAAAACTGTTCTAACCGAAACCATTTTAGCTACGGGAGAAAATGTTTCATGATAATCCAATCCTTCCACTTGTCTATTACTGAGGACAACCAAACGTGCCTTATATCGCTCGACCGTACCATCAGAATTATACTTAATTTTGTAAACCCATTTACAACCAATATCCTTCTTCCCTGGAGGCAGATCAGTAATAGATAACGTACCGTTCTTATCAAGGGCATTAATCTCCTTAGACATAGCTTCAGGCCAAACAGGAAGGCGAACAGCTTCAGCATAACTGGTAGGTTTTTAAAGAGTAGTAATCGCCGCCAAAAATCAAGTATGATTAGCAGAAAAATTTGCACAAGACACATAATTATTTATGGGATAAGACGTACCTGAAGACGTTGACGAGTGAGGAGAGGAGGAGCCGGGGTCTATTTCTTTCCCAGTATTACACACATAATCCTTTAACCTATTATTAGGAAACCGAGAACGAACACTTCTTCGAACTGATGTATCTAAAATATCATTATTATCATCACTTTCCGTAGTAGGTGACAAAGATGTATCAGAAGTATAACCCATTCTTTATGTAATAGTAGACACATCCTTTTGGAGCTCAGATGAGAAAAAATCATCCCTTAAACCCCTGGTGATTTTGTGACTTTTGGAATTCCGTCACTTCCTGTGACTGTTGGAATTCTAGCATTATTAAAAAAATCACGTACAACACTTTCTGGAGTAGTATTCATGTCACTAGCGGACAAAATGTGTACATCAGTGCCCATTGCACTTTTATCACCGTTAGACAAATCACGTACATTGCCTGGAGAAGTATTCCTGTAAATACCTGACAAAATTTCTATGTCACTTCTGTTGGGATTTCCTCCTGGTAACGGTCGACAACTACTTCTGGTGCTCTATCAAAGGTAGAGGGGAACAACACAACATATAGATATAGCAAAGCAAACAAGCATAAAACGAGTAAAGAAAAAATGCATACCACGACAAGAGATTTATAGTGGTTTGGAAATGCGCCTACGTCCACTTACGATGATGATCCTTTTCACTATAATGAAAATCTCCGAAGAAAAAACTACAAGAACACTATGTGTGTCAGCCTCCTATGTATCTCTAGCATTACAACCCATGTCTAGAATACAACCTTGACTCAACCCCTATCTTGTTATCTAGCATCGCAGCCCATTGATGCGATCACATGCAATACTTGAAGAACACTCCTCTTGTTGTAACCTTACGCTAGATACAAGAATCACTCATCATGATAGCCTCACCTTTCTCTCTTGATCTTCACCAACCATTTGCTCAAGAAGAAACCTTAGACTCACCATGAAAACTCTTCACAAGATAGCCACCCCAAGAGGTGGGATGGAATCTCTCACAACAACATTGTAGATTCCATGAAATTCTCAAGAATCCGCTCACCCTATTTATACTTGATGAATACTTGGGGTTCAAGTATAATACTTCCTGACCAAGTTCCACTAGTTTCCTAAATTACTGGTTTCCTAAGTGTCAGTTACTTGGTTTCCAAGACTTACTTCGTTAAGTCCTTCTCACTTGGAGACCAAGGAAACAATATTAATTATCAACAAATTAACTTCACAAATCTCCACCTTTGTTGATAATCCTTCGCCTTCCTTCTTTTTTCTTAACTACACGTTCATCATCGCAACCACCTTGTACCTTTCGGTATCTTCCTATAGAATATCGATTAAGTGCAAACTATTTTTCAACTTAATCCTTGGTGACCACCTTTCTAAGCACGTCTGTAAGGTAATTCTTCCAGAATGAAAACTCTCCACCAATATCTCGCACAAACTGAATACGAACATTGATATGTTTTATCATTGCTTGAAAATGTCAATTCCTTGAAAACTATTTGCATCTCCTTGGGACAATCATAATGCACGTATGCATTCTTGTTTGAATCCAATGTATCTAATCAAGCAATAAGACTAGTTGCTTCCTTCACAGCCTCATTTACCCATATCAATTCAAACTCCATTGTTAAATTGAGCTGAAACTGATTGTAAAGACGACTTCTAGCTTATTGGATGACAAGACACTACCACCGTAAAGACATATCTAGTTTCTAGTTCTAAAACAATGCACACCAACCACCATCATCAGTACTTACATACCCACAAACTTGTATCGGTTCTTTTCTATCACTCCGTTGGTACACCAAAACTTTCTACCGTACTCTTTAGGTACCTCAAATTCTTCATACACAATTAAGACTTCAATTTCTTAATACCCCACATGCTCTTTGCAGCAATAAATATGTAAACCAGTATAGAAGAATCACCACTTGTTAGTTTTTATTAACCAAACCATGTTAGTTTCCGAGAAACTAAACCCTCTTGTATGTATCAAGATATATTGAGCCTGACTCCTATTACGCAACAAACCAAATAAGCAATCCGTGGATCCTTATCATTGTTCAAAAATCTTGAGCCCATCTCTACCATGAGTCTTACATTACCGGAGTCCATCTCACCTTGAATTTTGATCTACGATCATATCTTCTCTTGAGTCTTACTCCTCTTAAAGCTCATCATACTGTGAACCATCACCTACACGATAATTCATTATCTTGATATAATTCCTTTATTTTTGCAACAACAACAACACCTTGAGATGAATTTTCTTACTCCATAACTAAGTACCATATACGAAATTGTCTTCGACTTGTGCACAGCCACATACCACCACCATAGTCAACGAGGTATGGATCATGTATTATTATCGGAGAGAATCTTTGTAAGCAATACCTTCCTTGTGCATAACCTTTGACTATCAATCTTATTAACTACGTCGTACGCCTTTCGTACTCGGAGTTTCTTCCTTTAAACATTTGAGCACCCATCGACCTTCTTTTCACTGCAAACTTCTCCAACTGTAATGGAGACCTTATGTCACTGGGCTTCCGTTGTTCATTAGGAAATTTTCTTTTCGTTGTTGCCGAGATTCACCAATTTGAACCTCCACTTGATCTATATACAGTTAAGATGTAAATCACCTGTGGAATAAATTCCCACATACCCATTTTACCAATCCTCCACCCAAGTAGAAGTTTCTTTGTTTGGATAAACAAATACTTCACTTCACATCTTCTAAATGACTTCAACTTGATAACATTATTGGTAAACCATAATTGAGATGACACTCCATTTTACACCAGCTCACGAAACCTTAATTACCTAAAAACTTTTAGGCAACATGCACCGTGTCTTCTCCCACCTTGAAATTTCTTTATTACTGCAAAATGCATTACTATGCATGAACATGACAATACTGCTTCATAGATTCAAAAATTGAATCTCACAGTTAATCAATCTAACTTGTGCGATCTTATTGTCGGTCTAGGTCTTTATCACCATAGTCTCTTGCACTTTGTTTTCAGAACTCTACCAATCTTCATGGCATACAACCACACTCTGCTTGATAAGTCGTCATACAGTGGATCAATAAAGAATCTCTATCTTTGAATACTTTCGCTTAAAGCATTCCCTCACTCTTTCGAAAGAATGCACCACACGTCCTTCCAGAACGCACCTCCACCATACCTAAGGTATAGTGAAAACCTTTCCAAACTCCTTTCCATAAACTCAACGTTCATAGACTTCCAGTTTTGCAAGCTCCATGCCTACCTTCTAGCTTCTTCTCACTTAAATTCCCCAGAAGCATATATTCCGGTCTTGAAAAACTAGAATCAACATCATTACTGATTCACACACAAGCTCCACCTACTAGGGTATTACCGCATAAGAAACAAAAATTTATTTGTCTCTTTACCTTGATCAGCAACTTTGTGTCCGACTTCCGCATTTGCAAATACTCCTTCCGCTACATTACTGTAACCTTTGGATTCCAAAAAATTCCAAGTGATGTCAAATACTTCTTCTACTCAGGAATCTGTTCACAGGATTTACTTTACCCCATGATTCTTGATTTTGAATTTTTCTAATCCCAACTATACCACAAGAGGAATTAATACTCAGTAATACAGTACCACCTCCTACAAACTCATAATAAGTAACCTATCCCCATGTTTGACTCATATGAAAAGAAAAATTTGAATCAAAGAACCATACTTCGCAATGATCACCACATGTGATCTCCCACACGTCTACGATTACCACCTTATTTAACTGATCACAATTCTCCTTGGTTTTAAGCTTTGGAGAATATCTCTTCCAGCTACACCAGTAACATATCCAGACCTCTCCTTGAATAATTTCTTACATCCGGATTATTATTTCCAGATTTCCCCCCATTGTTTAGATATACCATCCTTTAATCCAATCGCATTCAACTGTGCCAGCGTATTATCATATATATCCGGAAACAAACATAGTAGTAACAACTTGCTCTTTTCCCTTACCAACTTCTCCCGCATCCATTAAGTCACTCATTAACTTGCTAAATTTTTTAAGAAGTACGTTAACAGACTACCTTCTCGGAATCAAAAATGATGAACATTGTTGCTTCTAAATAAACAACACTCCTTCAAATCACGTTCTTCCCGATCAACATCCTTCCAAAATCTCTACGGTATTCCCTTTCAATGCCTTGTCGAAAGACCTCGTTGAATCACGATCACCATACTTCACTTGAACTTAGAGTCCAAAGAATATTATTTCCTTTAATCTCTGCTTGTTCCGATGCCAATCCTGACTCCTTGCTTAGAACACCTTCGCCATCGAGTATCCTTTCAAATCGACTGTACCGATCCAACCATGACTCTGATACCAGTTGTTGGGGTTTCCTCCTGGTAACGGTCGACAACTACTTCTGGTGCTCTATCAAATGTAGAGGGGAACATCACAAAATATAAATATAGCAAAGCAGACAAGCATTAGAGAGTAAAGAATAAATGCATACCACGACAAGAGATTTATAGTGGTTCGGCAATGCGCATACGTCCACTTACGATGATGATCCTTTTCACTATACTGAAAATCTCCGAAGAAAAAATACAAGAACACTGTGTGTGTCAGCCACCTATTTATCTCTAGCATTAAAACCCATGTCTAGAATACAACCTTGACTCAACCCCTATCTTGTTATCTAGCATCGCAGCCCATTGATGCGATCACATGCAATACTTGAAGAACACTCCTCTTGTTGTAACCTTACGCTAGATACAAGAATTACTCATCATGATAGCCTCACCTTTCTCTCTTGATCTTCACCAACGATGTGCTCAAGAAGAAACCTTAGACTCACCATGAAAACTCTTCACAAGATAGCCACCCCAAGAGGTGGGATAAAATCTCTCACAACACCATTGTCGATTCCATGACATTCTCAAGAATCCGCTCACCCTATTTATACTTGATGAATACTTGGGGTTCAAGTATAATACTTCCTGACCAAGTTCCACTAGTTTCCTAAATTACTGGTTTCCTGAGTGTCGGTTACTTGGTTGCCAAGACTTACTTCGTTAAGTCCTGCTCACTTGGAGACCAAGGAAACAATATTAATTATAAACTAATTAACTTCACAACTTCCTGGAAGAAGAGTATTGTCACTACCGGACAGATCCTGACCCTCTCTGTTCACGGAAAAATCATGTATATCGCCAGTAGTTTTTGTTGGGGTATTGTCACCAACTGACACTTTCTGTTCGCCTGTACCTGAAGCCTTCAGTTCACCTGTCACATTTGAAATAGCACCCGGAACAACAATACTGTCGAACAACAATAAATATGACTGTTCTATAGATTTTTCCAACCCTGTATCCAACTCAATTTGGTACTCTTCATTATTATTATCTAAAGAAACAATGGTGTAAGGAAATTTATTTTCAAAGAAAACTACGTCCCGAGATAAAAAAAATTGTTTCTTTTCCAAATCAAACAATTGCCAACCCTTTTTTTTCCAAAAGGATAACCAACAAATATACAACGCCGACTTCGTGGATTAATCTTGCTTCGATCACGAGGGACCAGACTTGCATAACATAAACATCCAAATACTCGAATATGAGTATAAATAGGTGGCTTTCTATGTAACATTTCATAAGGAGTTTTCCCATTGAGCAAGGTAGTAGGCGTGCGATTAATAATATAAGCAGCGGTTAGGATGCACTCACCCCAAAATCGAAGAGGTAAATTTTCTTGAAATCGCAAAGCACGTGCCACATTCAATATATGACGATTTTTGCGTTCCACTCGCCCATTTTGTTGTGGTGTACACACACATGAGGTTTGAAATTCTATTCCTTGTACAGAAAAAAATGGAATCAACGGACGAAATTCCGTACCATTATCACTGAGAACCTTCTTAACTTGTCTATCAAATTGTGTCTTAGCCATAACACAAAAATTCTGAAAAATCTTCACCATCTCACTTTTATGTGCCATCAGATAAACCCAAACACAACAAGAATAATCATCAACAATCGTAAGAAAATAATGTGCACCACAAGAAGACGAAGTACGATATGGACCCCATACATCACAATGAACTAAACTGAATATGTCATTAGCTTTATTCTCACTAATAGGGAAACTAGAACGAGTTTGTTAAGCCTTAAAACAAGTATCACATGGTTCATTGAGAAACTTCTGACAATCAACTTTATTCATACCAGGAAGCAAAGAAATAATCTTATTAGAAGGATGACCTAAACGCATGTGCCAAAGTAATAATCTTCACCAGTAGTAACTCGATTTACCATAATCTGTGCTCCACTATGGAAGATATAGACCCCATCTCGTTCCTCTCCCACACCAATCAGCGTCCTCGTAGTGCGGTCCTGTATCACAGACATCTTATCAGTCAAAGTGACAATACATTTCAGATCTTTAATTAAACATGCTAATGAAATCAAGTTACAGTGAAGATCAGGAACGTATAAAACACGATATAATCTCATATTATCTCCAAACACCGCAGTTCCTTCACACAGAGCAATTGTGTAAGCGCCGTTCGGAAGTTTTACGGAAGAAAAACTTATTTTACTCCCTCCGTTCCGATTTACTTGACGTTGTAGAGTTTTTCACTGAGATTAAGAAAGATTAGAGAGAGAAAAAATTTCCAATTTTACCCATATTAATTCTTCTTAAAGATTTAAATGACCTAATTTTTAGTTTCTTGATTCTAGGGAAAGTTATCAATCCCGTAGTAATATATTTGGGATGTACTACCAAATTTTGTATCATTTTGGATCACAATAAAAAATTAGATTAAATTTAAACTTAGAATACTAATTACCATAAAAATTAATAATATTGTGTAATTCCAAAGCAAGGGCAATTTAGTGAGAATATGAGAAAAATACTAAAACTATCATCTATTTTGGAACACAGAAAAAACCCTAAAACATCAAGTAAAATGGAACGGAGGGAGTATATGTTTTACACAAAAACTCTTTATTTCCTGTCATATGCCTTGAAGCCCCTGTATCAAGTATCCATTTACTAGAAAGATTTTCCTTCGAACCCTTATTATTCGAAGAATTAAAAATATTCACAATAGCTTCCCATTGTGCATCAGTGACAGTATGAACAAGTGCTGCTCGATCTTGCGATGAAAGATAGCTTGTAGTTGAATTCGCATCAATATTCATAAGTGTTGTATTAACAACAACTTGTTCATCTTGTTCATAATTATCGCTATTCAATTTCACCGGAGAAATCATCATACCCTTATAATTTAAAATTGAATCAATTTTAGGTTTATTTCAAATCTGGCTCAGATGCCATGAAACGACAAGGTAGAGAATTGAAGTTTTCTTATTATCAAAAGCTTGAGATTACAAAATGGTTTCTCTAAGACTAAATAGGAGAAAACCCCAAACAGATTTTGTGAGCATTAACACCAAATAATATCTTTCCTAACTAGGAAAATACATCACCATATTTACAATATACACAATAAATACATATGTCCTAATACTTGCTCTTGCTGGTGCATTTCCTTTGTTGTAAAAAGTTGAACTGTAAGCAGGTGGAATTCATAGTGGCGCTTTCTGTTGTGAACTCGTGGCATGAAATGGAGTCGGTGGTGACGTTAACTGTGAAACTTTCACAAGCGGTCGCTATGCAGTTGTTAGGAGAGAGACGCCCATGGTGTGAGCCGCTAATGGTATGAGACTCCCATGATGTGAGCCGCCAATGGTATGAGACGCCAATGATGTGAGACGCCATTGTTGACGATAGTGGATGAACAAACAAAAAGACGCCAGCGGAAATTCTTTTTGTGGAGTTTCTGCAAACAGGTGATGTGCATTCCATGGCCTTCTCCCTCCATTCACAACTTCAAGTCTTACAAAGAACACGGATTGACTGCAAGTAATAAAAATTCCTGCATTAATGATCGAATCATTAAAGGATTAAGAAATTTCCAATTTTCTTATAATCGTACAGGCCTAGTATACTTTTTGAATTAAAGCTAATGTACTTTTAAATAAAAGAAAGGAGATTTAAAGTTGGTTAAAAATTCAAACAATTTTGTTTATGTAAGATTCGGGTGATAATGAGAAAAATATGAAATTCATCAAAAGGGGTTTTTTATCATTTTTTTTTTTTTTTTAACAAACAGAGGAGGGGTGAAACTTAGCTTTCGAATTGCTTGAAGAATGAAAACCGCTACTGACAGTAGAGGCGATAATCACTGAGCATGGGCGACAGACGCTGGGTGTGGGTGATGGTTGGTGAGTTGCTTATTCATCTTTTGAGAAAGTAGAGAGAGATGGCAGCGCTGATGAGTTAAGGCGCTCCATGGGGGAAGATGAAGTCGCCAGTGGGTGATATAAGCGATGGTGCAGAGAAGTGAAGGGCGAAGTGAAGCCGCCAGTGGGTGATGTAGGCGATGGTGAGAGAGATGTGGAGGCGCTCGCCAGAGAGAGACAATGGAAGATGAAGGCACTCAAGAGAATAGGTCACCTTGGGCGTTGTTTGGAGGAAGATGAAGGCGTTGTTGAGATAGAAAAGTTGGAGAAAGATGTGGGCATGTTAATGGGTGACGGTGATGAAATTAGGTTGACGCTGATGATTTGACGCTGCTGAATTAGTTGATGCTGGGTGGTTATCAAGACGCTGAAGAGAATAAATTATATGTTGTCGCCATGATGAGTTTTCTTGTTTTCTGTTTAGGGAAATTGGAGAGAGATGGAGGCGTGAGTAACAGGCGCTGGAGTTAAGTTTGACTCCGCCATGATGAGTTTTTTTTTTATCTGTTTGGACCCCGCCATGATAAGTTTGGACCTCGCCATGGAGTCCGTTTGGACCCGCCATGATAAGTTTGGATCCCGCCATGGAGTAAGTTTGGATAGAAAGATGAAGGAGCTAGATGAAAGGGAGACGGAGGCGGTCTATTTTGGAGAGCTTTCTGTGGCTACCGTTGTCCTAATCCTATGAGATAGGCTCCCACTGTGGTCGCCAAAATGCAATGGGTACAAATTTATCTTACAAAAATAAATGGTTTTTGGCTGATCCGAGGACTCTAAAAAGATTGTTTTTACTGATCGATGGCTTACATTGCTCTAAAAGTTTAGAAAAGCGCCGGAGATAAATCTCGGCTGTGAATGCACCCACAACCTACGCCTTCATCCAACGTCCGCGGGTAATTCATAATGCTTTTAGCCCCATGGATTGTCCCACTCTCTCTGCTTACTAATGACTTATATTGCGAATCAATGAGAAATGCATCGTTGGGAATCAATGTCTCCCTAATAATAATCATTCAAAGCTGAGAAAGAAAACGCATAGAAGGAAATCAGTATTGTTCCTTCAAAGACGAATCCCAATTATAAAGCCACACACAAACATGAATCTTTCTCTTTCTTATATTGGTTATCTACTTATCTGATTTTGTTCTTTTATGTCTATTTTATTTGATCGTTACAAAGAAGACAAAAAAAAAAATCCTGCCTTTACGGGGTTTAATTTGAGTATATTTTATGCATTAATGGGTAATTTTTGGCTTCAAGTTTCAGGAAAGTAAATTTTGAAGTTGTTGGGGTCTCAGTCGAGTCCATTATCTAGCTAGGCTTATGGAAGATGGTGTGTGGAGATACCTATTGCTCTTTCTAATGGAGGAGTAAGTAGATCTATTGTTTGGAACCTCGGAATGGGTTTTGATTAAGATGTTCTTTTTCTTTTTTTTTGTACAAGTAATGCCACCAGATTGGCATGACTATGTTGGAGACATCCTTATGATTAACTTAAAAATCAGTTTATCAAGGAAAATAACGCAGGAAATGTGGATGCTTCTCTTATGGATTCGTTAGCACCGAACCGAAGGTAAAAGCACTCAAGCATTTTTGTTTTCACATTTGAATCTTTGATAGTGTTTGTGCATAGTATTAAAAAATCACAGATGCTAATGCTACCATGAATTATCTTTGTATAAAGAATCACGGCTCTAAATCTCATTTTGCCCTCATAGTATAAAATGATAGTTTTGTACGTGACTACGTGTAACATTTTTTTTGTTTTTAAAGACCACTATACCTTCAAGGCTTGAACCATATTCCTCAAATGGATTATGGGAAGGCATGGATGACTCCCTTTGTATTTGCTTCTTCAGATGGTTGGAGACCGGATATTAAAAAAGTAAAATGAACTAGACTTCAAGGGGGGCAGCGAAGTAATCATCTTGGATATTTTGCCGATGGATGATAAATGTGAGTTTCTGGAATCAACCAAATGATATTCCGTTTGTGTGTTGAGTTTTGGCCATTTTGGGATATTGATACGAGCTTACAGTGTAAAGAACTACTGAAATTACCTAGAATGATGTTGTATATATACATGATCTTGATGCCGTAGTATCATTAATCCACAAATCATTTTTTTTTTGTTTTTTTTTTTGAAAGCTCTCTGTAGGAAGATCTTATTAGTATCGGGTTGGGTGATATTTGTAGACATATTATCTGTTGCTTGACTAGAACCTGTTAATAGGGTGAAGAGTAGAACAACATATGTAAATCAATATTTACGAGGTGGATTTAAAGCGCACAGTAATTTTTTAGGCGAGGCGTCATGATATTGTGCAGTATTCCAGGGCTTAGATTTTAAGAGTAGCTTTTGATTCCATCAAAGTTCAACTGACATACTTCGGATTTACGAGATTTCTGTGATAACCAACGAGTTCCCTACTTTTCTGACCTGCATTATTTATCAATTTGGTTTCCTATGCATTCCCTTACCTATTATGCAATGATTTTTTCCATTTGTGTTAAAGTAAAAGATCCAGTCTGGTAAATTTAGACTTAGAAACTCCACCTTTAACTTGCACACTCATTTCTATGATCAAAATTTTGAGTGTAGCAGGATAGTCACTGTAAAGGTGTTTTACGCTCCATTTACCTGTTTGGTGACTGAAGTTTTCTGTGTTCAGCATGCATTGTGTAGTCTTTTTATATTTGTTCTGTGTCATTTATTCAAATCTTTCTACAAACTATCATCTAATTCTAAACAACCATGAATTCACTATTTCTTTATAGGTGCACAAGTGTGTTCTTCTGTAGATGTTAAACCCGAGTTCCACCTAGATAGGAATTTGAATGTGGTGAGAGTTGATGATGGGCCCCAAGGCTTATCAATCAATGATCAATGGTGAAATGAGAAGATTTAACAGATAAGAGGGACGAAATCAGATAGAGAAGGGATGAATTCATTAGAATCAGGGGGAAAACAACAGAAACAGGGATACTTCAATCCATATTCATTCAACAACATGTCCCTGATTACAACCTTCATTACATATATATAGACACCCATAATAACTACCATACATAACCACCTAAAAACTGCCCTGACTAGTCACCCAAACTGTACGTACATATCTTAACAATACACTAGCAATACCTATTCAGTAACCCGATACTAAACAGTCATAATACTTGCGCCTATCAGTTGAGCTTACTAGACAGTACGCCAAACGCTTGATGCATCTGTAGCCAGAAATTTGAATTATTGGAAGTTACTTTTACCATCAATGTTGATGTCTATTTGAAGTTATTTTGTACCACCAGCAACAACAAGGACACAACATTTTCTTACTCTTCTGATATTTGACCACATTCGATTCGCTGCAGGGAGACGCAATTAACAGGTTTGTTTCTAAAAATCTCATATAAAAGTTTGACCCCCTATAACGCATTGGTGAGGTATATTCCACTAACAAGTTCACCGTTGCTGCTGAGAATAATTTTTCCTTTCCAATCCGGATTGCGCTTCAAGTGGGATATAGAGGTATAGCCTATTGATTGCTCTTTATCTGAGCTTCCTCTCTATAAAGTTTCACCGAATTTGAAAATCTCGAATCGATTTGTGACAACACCTATCCAGTGATTATTGTTTCATGCAACCCCACAGTATTGCAGCATGTGTTTGAAGGCACATGTTTTCTTATCCATGATATCCGAGCATAAGTATTAGCATAACAACGGGCACAAAGGATTATACAATCTTATAGAGATGAAGGTCCAGCAACTTAACATGAATAATGCTTCAATGATAGCTACATTCCATGCTGAACTGCATGAAGTGGTATGTATTTTAAACATTGTTTTCTTATTTTATTTTCTCACTGAAATCTCATTCATATATTTCCTAAGTTCTTTTGACTTTCTTCTGAAGTTTTGTCTGCTCTACTTTCTCCTTACTTCCTGAAGCCTGGATGCTACAGCAGTGAATTTTACAAGTTCGCCTGCATTTTTTTGAACCTATGCTTGGAATTAATATTGTCACAATCTATTGAAATTTATCGTGCTCCTTTGATCAATTAATCTTAGTTTTAGGAGAAAACCTCCTTGACATGGTTCAGTACTAAATACGATTCCGGAGGATAAAGACAATGAAATGAAACATGAAATTTCGACTGGTGAAGTTCAGCGCAATAAGGTGCATGTAACTACCATTTTTTAGTTATATTTATTTTGTTTTAGAACATGGGATGGCGTAGAAAGCCATTGATGATTAACTGATTATCATGCTATTCGAAACTGAAAGTATATTTTGTTTGTATGCCGGCCGATACGGTGTATCTTTATTTTGTTTTTGGCGCTAGAGTGTATAAGAAAAAGATCATAGAAGAAAGATCAAACTCCACTTAATGTTCAAAAAATGTATACATACTTATAAGAAAATCTAATTAATTATATTGTTCAAGTTCTACGTTGACCCAAAGATAAGATGCCCAGATGAAGTCTACGTTTGGTACCCTATGATCAACTATCATGCTAGCTTAAACCATTTAATCAAGAGATCTTAATGAAACAGTATTTTAAAAAGACAATGAGTATTTGATTTCACAATGTTCCGTTGATTAAAGGACCAAAAATAGAGAACATACAAATCAAATTTTAATTTCATTAGCATAATTACCCAACTCATAAGCGAGCAGTAGTCAAGAAATTTGAGTTGGCGCTACAAATTCATCCAGGCCAGGAAACCTATCACTCTTTGGAAATTTGGAATACAAATATTTGAATATTGTTGGTGAAAAAATTGGCAAGCTAACAGTGGTTGAACCCACAATTTGCTGGCATTAAAAACTGACAAATGCTTGGTTACGAGGCTGCTAGATCAAATATGATCTAGCAGTGCTAAAGCAAAATTCTTTCCTTGGAAAAAAGTTTGCTCTAGCGTTGCTAGATCATATTTGATCTAGCAGCACCCTAGCCAAGCATTTGGCAGTTTTTAATGTTAACAAACAAAATAAAGATACACCGTATCAGCATAGAGATTTTGTTGGGAAAAAATTTGTTAAGCTAACTATGGTTAAACCCATAGTTTGTTAACATTAAAAACTGTCAAATGCTTCTTCCTATTATTATTGATATTGTGTTCATGGGGTTATATATAATGCTAAAAACTATGAAACACTTGACTAATTCAGAGGATTAGTGACAAAGTATGTAAAAGAAAGATTGGAAATGAGTATACGTATGGCCATTTGATCTTTGATTGTGTCAATTGGGATTGTTAAAATAATGAAGATTGAAATGGAAAAGAAAATAAAGAACTTCAAGTTTTAAACCATAACATGTTTCTCTTTGAATGCACTGTCTTCTTTTTCTCCAACTTTTGGTTATTTTATCTCATCCAGTTGGAGACCATGGAAAAAGTGCAGCTGTGTACATACATATGTTTTGATGGTTTGGTTGGAAATTTTTATTCTGCGCAATATAATATTTTGCTCAAATATGAAGTTGGCTGAACTTTGATGGGAAAGAACAAGGCTTCTTAAGTTCGCTATAAAAAAATGCATGTTGCTTCGATAAAAAGATGGTTTAAATTATATGCACGCAACTTATATAATAAACATGCTGAAGCTGTAGAGAATATTGTTTTTGTCGAATTGAGGAAGATAATAGGTAATGAACATTGTGTAGACAAAGAAGTTCATTAGGTAAATCGGGTGAAATATTAACTTTCAGTTTTGGGAACGTATCTCTTCGGAACAATAGTATAAACTTGATTTTGTCTGCACATGGCAAACTTTTTGTGAGATTCTGAGGAGTTAACAACAAACCATGTGGTGGACCGTGAAAGGGATACAAACCATGGCGGATTCAGTAAGGACAAGCTGGACGAGTCAATAAAATTTTTGTTGCCTGCTTCACAAATTGTTGAGTCCACAACTGCTAAAGAAAATTGCTAAAGAATTTAACGAAGTTAAAGTTGATATAAACCGCAGTTTATCATGTAGATGCCCATTTTAGTGAGACCCTATTATTTGGGAGCCAAGTATTATGTAAACACTATAAATAGAGTCCTAAACCTTTGTATACTACATAGAATTCCTCTCCAGGCCTCTATTTTGTGTCTCTTTCTCTATTTCACACCAAAAGTCATAGATCTTTATTATCAACAACTAACCAAAACCCGGGCCGTTACGGCACGGGTCATATCCTAGTATCACAGTAAAGTTGGAAGCCTTATCTATAAAGTAGTACATGGTTAGCCACAAGAAGTTAGCTCTGATTTCTTAATGGGGATTGACTCCCATTTTATAGCCATCTATCTCCTTGGCCTTATCTAATACCATCCTTTTAGGAGTATTTACAAGCATAACCTTTCTTCCTTTCTAAATTTGACTCTTTAGTCTTTCCTCTTGGACTTATTATCTTGACTTCCCTTAATGGGTCATTACGTACAACTCATCTCCTTTGAGACCAAATTACCTCTTAAGCTTTTACTTAAGCCCTATTATTATCACATTTGGGTCATTTCTCCCTTGGTATTTTTCGGGTATCTACAGTTTCGAAACAAAATAAAATTGTTTGCGGATTTTAGATGCAACTGTTTGTACCGTGTATGAAATACACGGGATGCCCGCAAATAAATACAAGGAGGCGTGCATGGGGAATAAATGCCAGAATTAATGCAGGGGCATGCAAGGAAGTTTCATGCAGAATTAATGCAGGAGGGAAGTTTCATGTAGAATTAATGCAGAGGAGTTTATGTCCAGGAGGCATGCAAGGCATGGCCAGGAGGCACGCAAGGAAACTTAATACAATTTATTCCTACTTGAAAATTAAGTGGAGACCTTGATTCACAATTGTATAAATTGATAGAACTGTAATTCTAGGAGGAAAAAAGGGAGAGGTTAGCTAACCCGGAGAAAACTATTGTAATCCTCAATCAATAAAAATATTCTATGTTCCTCCGTGGATGTAGGCAACACTTTCCGAACCACGTTAAAACATGCGTCTCATTTTTTGTTCATCGATTCGCCTTCTAACTCTAAAAACACACCAAACTACCCATTCATTGTGTTTCGTGCCCAAAAGTAATTTTGGGTACAAACAACAACATTGACAAAATTTCACAGGTTCTGATTTGTATTATACTCATTGTCCCTTCTCATTAGTACATGGTTTGTGTTCACACTTCACATCCACTTAACCATAACAAGATTAAGACTTAGCTACCTCAATTTTTCTTGATAGAAGTATATAAATGGTTCGAAAATATTAGTAGTGAACTGCATCAAATTACAATGAAGTAATGAAGATCAAGATAAATGCTGTAGCTGACACCGATATAATCAAAAATCAAGCAGCTAGACATACAGTTCTTCTTTATAATCACTTGGCTTACTTTATTATGATCAGAGGTTTCTATCAAACACTAACAATTTTTATAGAGGACGTAAATAAAGTTCACAATGATAATGAGATTTTATATTCAAATAAAATAAAGTTACAAGTAAACACTACCCGGATCTGATATTGAAACATGTTTCTTACCAAAGACAATTACGTACTACGTCCCAATCGTATACCTAAACTAGAAATCACAGGGTTCTTTCTAAACATTTTCCATGACACTTACAGTGAGTACCAAGCTAGTGTCAAAATCACCAAACATTCGTTTTACATACAAATTGATATTTGAACAACCATAACCAAACATAAGGCCATAAACTGCAGATATATAACATCTCTAAACCAGTGTGATTATCAATATAAAACATTACCAAACATAAGATCATGATGCAGATCTATCATTTCAACAGACCCAATGGCTCAGATTTTCGAAAAAATATACCTAATTTTGTTATCCCTTTACCTAACAGCAATATTTTTTACCTCGTCCTGAGATCTAATACAAAAATTAGGAAAATCTGCATATGAAAACAAAAAAATAATAAATTAAGGGCTAAGAATATGAAATTATCAAACAACACCATTGTTGTACGCATCTTACCTGATGATGCTATCATGGGTTATAGTGGGAAAACAAGTTAGATTTGAGAGCAGAAGTCATTATGACAATTACGATGATGATCCGTGTCTCTCTTGTCCTTGATCACAATCCAATATGTAACGCATCATCATAACCCATATGATTCTGGTAGCAGCAAACTCTCATCAGCAGATCTCGGGTTACTAATTATTCCATCAACACCGCCTCTTCACTCACACTACCAGTCCTCAACTATCACTCTCACTAGACAAACTTCTAATAAACTTCTATGGTTTGGCTAGATTTTATAAGAAAATTTGTGTGATTCCTTTAACGCCCTTTAGTCTTCAACTAATCCCAATTTTTCAGCCCAGTGTGCAAGCCCGGTTATTGCTATGTCCCTATTATGCTTTAGGTATTGTGGATTCTGGTGATGTACTAGGAATTGACACTGAACAACTTTAACTCCATGGACGTCTACTACTAAGTGACCTAGTTTAAGTTTGCACAATTTTTCAGTCAAGTAAGGGGAAAGAGTAGTTTTAAGCATTTTTTACAATTATACCCTTATGGATAATAACTAGTGAAATTTCAAAATGATTTATCTCTTAAACTACACCGCGGATATTCGCAAACTTCATACCATTGAAAAGTATTTTAAAAAAACTTCATAACGAATATAAACATTCCTATCAAATTATACATATTTCTTATATTTCTTATAATGAACTAAAAGGATAATTTTAGAAATATCTCTTTGTTTAGTGATATAGATCACTTATTATTGGACAAAGTCTAAATGTAAATATGTTACTTAAGTGGGACGGAGGGAGTAATGAAAAACAACTATTAAGCGTGCGAAGATCGCAATAATAAGTAGGTGTGTGTTGTTGGTCGTGACTTTGTTGTGTACCATCGGATGTGATATGACATGATCATAAGACTCGTCCCAGTATTACCCATGAAACCAATACGACATTATACCGTGCAACCTAATTTTGAATTTAAGTCATAAGTTTAAATTGTAAAATTGGCGTATCGGTTCCATAGTATCTAGTACTGTACTACTACTAAGTCATATGAAGTATGAACATTTCGCATCATATATATACGATATTATGTATGGCTTGGTGGAGAAAATACACTAACTGATACATGTAATAACAGAAAAATGTTCAACATATCTATAGTAGGTAAAACATTCATAACCAATTGTTGATGGTGGTTTTTAGCTTAGGGTTAAAATCGTAAAACCCTAGTCAGATAATACGTCACAGAACTTGAGTAATAATATCTCCACCAAGCATATTTATTGAGCCCTTTAATATTTCTGTGAGAAAATTACCAGGGTACCTTTTTTGTAATGCTAATTAGGGTTTCGATAGGCCAAAACCCTAATTTTCACACCACTGTGCCAATGGAAAACCATGTCAGCCACATATACCGCGCCAAGGCATGCCAACCATTCTAGCCACACCACTGTGCCAATGGAAAACCATGCCATCCACATCTACCACGCCAAAGGCATGACAACCATGCCAGCCTCACCACTGTGCCAATGGCAAACCATGACATCCATGTAGTTGCATCTTTTCTGATGACTACATCCAAATGAAGATAAAGACTAAAACTTACTCTAACATACAAGATTCAAAGATAAACAAGATGTAAAGAGCATGAAAGTAAAGATTGACACAAGCATATAACGTGGTTCGGCCATGAAGACCTACGTCCACGGGAAAGAAGATGTTTTCTTTATTGATTATAAGTTCTTACCCTTGAAAGATCTACAAATCTCACTTAGATCTCTCACTCTTTCTCTGTCTAAATCTCTCTCAAGTATTCTCTATAGAAACACCATCTAATAATACATTAGCTCACTTGCCCATTTCCTTCTACATGGGATGGTATTTATAGAAAAATAAAACTCGTGAAGGTCAGGCCTCATCGAGCTCTCGGAGTCATCATGCATGCATTGTCTTCCCTGCTTTGTACTGGTTCTATATTGTTCCTCGTGATGGTATGACAGGTTATCCTCCGAGTCATCTCGCCCTTTCGTCATCGTGAAGTTCTGCTCTGAAGACCCTTGTGTTGCTTCATCAACGAGTTACAGTATAGGTCGCCCGAGTTCTTTGCTATGACATACAATCGAGCTCACCTCTTCTGATCCTTCATTAAATGCATTGTTGCATTTTAGACTTGACTGACTGAATCGATTAGACCACTACTTCACATGCGTCGTTCATGTAATGTTGATGACAGGCGTCTCGATTCAGGCGAGATCAGCTTTATGGAGAATGATTCGATGCTCCTACCTTATCATCTCATCATGAGGCCATCCCTTAAGATATTGACACGTGGGAAGAAAATTTCGTAACTGTCCTGTCTTTTTCGCCACGTGAGAGATCTCCGCCATGTCTGCGTTTTAATGTGCTTTTTTACCCGTTGTTCTTGAGGCGTCAATTGGTTATCCCTTGGTTAATGGAGACCCCTTTCTCCTTGTGGTTGACGTTGTTTATCATGCCCTGATTTCTTTGGATAAGTACTGGCTGTTTTTTCGAGGACTTTATCTTTGTATAAATCTTCTTGCGGTGGGGAATTTGGATTTCATTTCATTTTTTTCCTCCTCCTGACGGTTTTTTGAGAGAGCTTTTCTATGCCTGGTGAGCATACCCCTTCTCGTCTTTCTTGTCGAAGAGTTGCCTGTTCAAGTTTCCTTAATCATGATAGTATGCCCTCTTATTTGCTTATTGTTTTGTTATTCCTTGATCTGATTTATAGATCATCACTGTTGTTTCCTCGGGAAGGCTCGTTTTTCCTCATCTTGCTCTTATCCCGTTGGTGTTTTATATGACTTGATTTGTCTACTAGTGTATTGTGCTTTCTGTTGGAGGACTTCGTATTTGTCATTGTACTTTTTCTTACGGGCAAGCTTGGAAACACTTTCATAAAGTGTTTATTCATACGCTTGGCCTTTGGAACGTCTTGTGTTTGTTACATAGATTTGCATTTGATAGTTTTTGTTTGTGCAACCTGTCCTTCTATTCCCAAATGATGGGTATGGATCATCTCAGCTACTGAGGATGCTAAGGTATAAAACATTGTTTTCGTCTTCCAATCGTATATATATATATATACCTTGCCCCTTGTTTTATGCCTTAGCATCGGATACGTCAGGAAAATCAGTTGAATGGTTGCTTGGATAGTGCGGTCATCATCTTATGTCTGCTCCGGCCCGATCTGGTAATGGAACGCTGCTCCTACTGTCGTCGAGGGCGAGGTTCGGACCGGTATTGGCAGAGATGCTCCTAGTATAGTATGGTGGTGGGGTGCTCCTCCGAGTTGGGTACTGTAGGATATCCTCGTGTTGTGTCCGAGGTTAGTGGGGTGTGTAGAGAGATTTATCATTCACTGGGATGTTATTTGATATGTTATGTACCCCTGAGGTTTTTATTATAATGGCTACTTGGGGTTATTAATGTATTTTGTTTGTCCAACCGTGGGTGACAGAGCCTCGGAATGATCCGTTCCTTGTTGAGGAGAAGATCATCTTGGTGGTGCTGGATTAGATTATTGGCGTTGAGATAAAGGCGTTCATGATAATCTATATCAGGGTGTGCAGAGAAGATAATCTCGTTGTGGTATATAATACGGTAAATATTATCTCATATAGGTGAAGACACTACTTTGGATTTATAGGGCGTTTGTGAGAGTTGTTCGGTCACATTATGGTGAGTCAATAATTGATTATTCAATTCTTGTGTAATTCTCAAATTGTTATATAATAAAGAAAGAGCTCGTAGCCGTTTGGTAGATGTAGATAATATACTCACATTATGTATATTGTTGAACCACGTTAAATCTGTGAGTACTTTACTTCTTGTTGCTTTTGTTTATGGCTTGCATCTGTATGGTTCTATTTCTCTTATTATTATCGTAGATCATAGTGAGGTTCATGGAGCAATCCGAGAGATCAAGTGTTTCTTGTTAGCTATTTTGTTTCCGCAGTATTAGCATGTAAATGGATCTGAACCCCAACACAATAGGAATTCATGTGTGCCACTTCCAAGAAGCAACAAGTAAGAAACAAAGAGTAAAACTAGCCTTAGAAATGGTTGCTCTATAACAAATCATGAACATAACATTAGGGATTCATGGATCAATTATACAGATTAACTTTGAAAAGATGGATAAACATACGATTACGAAATGAATCACACCCATCACTAGTATTGAAGGACATCCCTTAACCTAAGGTTGAAATAGAAATTCTGAATCTATCATCATCTTATTACTTATAAGCGTTTAGACGAAAGTTTAAAAAATTATTGACCAAACTAGAGAATAACACTTGCCTTAATTGCATTCTGGCTTTAAGGATTATCTTCCAGTACTTGTATGGTTGTAGTCTTTCATGTTTTTTTTTCTCGGTAAAAAGAATTATATTAGATAAAGATAAGTTGTTACAGTAGAGACCGGGTGGAAAACATAGTTCCACACCTTCGACTATGCCCCTTTACAATGAAAGGGAATTCCCATCTCAAAGAAAAGCACCAAAAATGCTATACCTACGTTAAGTAAGAAATCCCATGAACATAAGTTTGTGCATAGTTACATACCCAACTAATGCTCCTTAGTTCCTTCCTTTACAAAAAAAGGGATATAATGTAGCCCAAAGACCACCCAACAATGCTTACTTACAGACCCATATGTGTAAGAGCCCAAGTAGTTTTACCCCATAATAGCCCATCCCAACTTATAACCCTAAGTTTTCAACAGTCTCTATCACAGTTTGCCGCCCACATCACTGTCGCCACTTCTCCCAAACACCACCATCTGCCGCCGCACCACCTCCTTTTTCACCATTGTACCCAAAAAACTGTAACCATACCCATAACGTTATTTCTAATCGATCTAGAACGAAACACTTCGCCGAATTATAACTAGAAAAAGACTGATCATGTATAATCAACTTCGCTTTCCTAGATAGAACTAGCCATTAGAACCACCAAAGGAACCCAAACCCACCTGTTTCAATCAAAATCATTACTTCCTACTAAAACCATCCTTCATTGCTGTTACTGTTGGAAATTATAATTTATAATCTAGATTTGTCTAGATTAGTAGAGATAAGTGTAGAAAGTTCTACACAATGAATTACTTAAAGTTGTGTTAAAAAGAGAGTCACTTAATTAGTACGTTAGAATAATTTTGAATCCTTTAGAGAATTCTATAGTAAGCTATGTCTAGAAAGTTCATTAGTGTAAAGTAAAATAAATTCGGTCAAATGAGTTTTCTAGAGTGAGAAACATCTAAAGAGAACTAGTGTATCTTGTAAGCCTATAAATAGGCAATTGTGGTGTCATTTGAAAATTGTAATGAAGTAAGAAGTGATTAATAAGATTAAGAGTTTTTGAGAGTTTAAGTGTTAGTCTTGCTTCCAAGGAGCTCTATACTTGCAACACAACCATGCTCGTATATCTCCGAAGTTTCATATCTAAATTCCAACATGGTATCAGAGTGGAGGTTCGATCAATATGCGGCGTCAAAGTTGTCTGCGCAAAATGAAATCCGTTATGGAATCTTAAAGGAGATGAGAAGATGAAGGTATGAATCTCAACTATCTGAAAGTTTGAGTTTTGGTTGTTTGTTTTTTGACCCCCCATATAAATGTTATCACCCATGTATACCTAAAAGAGAAACAAGAAAATGTTGCTCGTGACAAGACCAAATTTAGGTTACAGTAGTTTGAAGTTTTGGAGATGTAGAAGGGTCTCCATTAAATGAGAGTTAGCAAGAAAAAGAAAAGTATTCGGGAGTGCACAGAACAATGCACTTTCGGACATGGCATGAGAAAATCCATGTTGTCACGAGATGCTAATCCTCTACTCTTGACGAGAGTAGTCGAGTGAAGGCTATAGAAAAGGGACGAGTGAAGGATAAAGAGAATCCCGCGTAAAGGCCGGGCCGAGTGAAGGCCGGAGATGGTGGGAGTGCACCCACTTAGAGGCTAGCAGAAAAGGTAGGCTAGCGGAAAGAAAAGAGATGAAAGACAAGAGATATGGAGATATTAGGATAAGATGAGGCGTGTTGACGGAGAGAATGAAATGTCACAGACATGAAAGAAGAGAAATTATAGCACGATCACGAGAAGTGAAGGATTGGGTGAAGATCGAACTACAAAATAATGGAGATTAAAAATTAGGAGGGGATATTGGAAATTATAATTTGTAATCTAGAGTTGTCTAGATTAGTAGAGATAAGTGTAGAAAGTTCTACACAATGAATTACTTAAACTTGTGTTAAAAAGAGAGTCACTTAATTAGTGCGTTAGAATAATTTAGAATCCTCTAGGGAAAGCTATAGTAAGCTATGTCTATAAGTTCATTAGTGTGAAGTAAAATAAAGTCGGTCAAATGAGTTTTCTAGAGTGAGAAACATCTAGAGAGAACTAGTGTATCTTGTAAGCCTATAAATAGGACATTGTGGTGTCATTTGAAAATTGTAATGAAGCAAGAAGTGATTAATAAGATTAAGATTTTTCGAGAGTTTAAGTGTTAGTCTTGCTTCCTAGGACCTCTATACGAGCAACACAACCATGCTCGTATATCTCCGAAGTTTCATATCTAAATTCCAATAGTTACAGAGACAAACAACTCAAAGCTTTTTAGATCTAGAAAACCGCTACGTGATTTTGAATGATTGGGTTTAAAACAAATATTTAGGATTGCAATATGGATTAATCTTGAGTAAACAATGGATACAGACTAAGGAATTTCAGACTCGAAGTAATTCGAAATCAAGGCAGGGAAGGAGACAAAAAGGGGAAACTACTTTTCAAAGACTTAGGATTGACAACTCCACCAATAGAAACAAGGATAGATCCATGAACTGAAAGAAATCCCACTCGGATTTGGTCAATTCGACCAAATCCGAGCAGGCAAGGGATGCGGCTACGGTTTTGGTAAGGGAGAAGAAAAGGAGGAGAGAGAGGGAGAAGAAAGAGTATTATATTGATAAACGAAATAATTCCATCAAAATCTTTGTCTTTCATGTTTATTTTTTATTTTTAATGATCTAGCATTTGAATTAAAGGCAACTAATATCCTTTTCTTTTCAAGTATGCATGTAATGCGTGGTATATGGATACTTCTTAATCACCGAAAGCACAAGTATCAAGCACAACCCCGACGTGAAAGCAGAATTTTGTACACACTGCTGCCACTGTGCTTTGTGAGATTGGATTACGCCTGCAGTCTGAAGGTTAAGGCTTTCTTATCGATAATGAGGATGAATTTGGCAGCTTAATATCTTGATAAATTAAGACAGCCCCAAGTTTAATCATCGGATGGTTCCACATATCCCCGGACAAAAATAATAATTAATGAGGAAGATTTTGGCTTAATATATTGCATTGTCATCAATGCAGATTCTTATGGCTTTTGTGCCTCAAGGAAAATTTTGGATGAAAGAGTTGGCATATTTGAAGTAACATATACCTCTTTTCTTCAATCAAAAGCTATCCCAATTCCCTATTGTAGTTCCTGTATATAATTACACAATCCTTGATATACATAAACCAAACCCATAGTTTACAGCAATGATGAGAGTATTAAATTAAAAGGCAACTGCTGAAATTCTGAACTTATCACTTTCTAGAGTTAATCTGTATCTTAAATTGGTTTTGTAACCTTACTTACACCGGCATACTTATCATAAAAAATAAACATTAATACTCAACAAACAACAACTATATTTATAAAACATACCATACATAAACATCATGGTCGATAATTAATAATAAAAATTTCCCTAACAACTGAAATGTAAGCTAATAACTAATGTTTCTATAAGATAACAAGACAAAGTTACCAATACAATACATCCTGGACCAGATACGAATATACCCAGAAAATTTATACAACTAAGTCTAATTACATACTTTGTCCCAATCCTATTGCTAACTTGACACATCGGGTCTTTGAGGTAGTGAGTGAGAAGTTAATGTGTATATCAGATCTTCAAAATTTTGCAGATCTTACATATCACCAGTTTTTGCGTGTCAATGGCACTCCCACACAAGATGCCCAAGATACTACCAGTTTATCTCATATTGAAGTATCAAAAGATCCCTGCATAGAAAGAAAAAAAATATTAATGTTAATGTTGTGGGGCTAAGACAAAACATGAAAATATCAAAGAAATCCATTATTTTACAGATCTTACATAATCACCAGAGAGACTCCAAATATGAGTGATGTTAATTTAGATTTGAGAGGAGAAGTCATTATAACTGATAATTTCAAAGATCCCAAAAATATTTATAAGTTATTTATTTAAATTCTTCGGCCCATCAAAAAAAAACTTTTCAGGTTCATACAAATCCCAAAATTCTTCAAAAAATCAGAAAGATATTAGACAATGTACCCTCTTAATCATTATAAAATGAAAAACCAAATCTTGTTACACGGTGCGCATCTCAGTTTGCATCGGCCTTCCATCGTGCAATCTAGTGAGTTTGCTGATTACCCCAAATCTATTAAGGTCGCACATACTGATTTCGCCGCCCAACGTGCAATCCAAGTTGGCCAGCAATTTTAGAATCAATAAGAATAACATGCGAGCGCATATATTAAGAATCATTTTGGAAGAATTATGCTATACCGATATACTAAAACACCAAAGAAGAAGAAAAAAAGAAACAATGTTGCAATTGGAATGTAAGAGAAAATTTGTTCCTAAATTGAAAGTATCGCTTTTCCTGAAACGGAAGTAGTACATCGTTTAATTAGTTGCAATGGAAAATTAATTGATGTATAAATGAAAATATGGCTTCTTAATGTGTTATGCATCCTTTGTGGTGGTTTGCATAATGGCTATGAAATCAATTTTTGAAAATTGTGCCTTAAATGATAAACACCTCCAACTTTTTCGTAAAAACTTTAAATTTGATATTACTGTTTGTACTCATTATGCAGATCTCTTTAAAATCTTTCCAACGAGATAAAATTTATGAAATTCCAAGGAATGAATTTTTAAATATGTATATTCTAGTTTGTTTGCCAATTATACCTCTGAAAAAATATGATACATAATGAAAGATAATACAATTTGACTCTTATACCTATTTACCTTTCCTGTTTGGTTTATTAGGAAAATGTCTAACACCTATTTTCCCTTCCTCTTTGATTTATTTACGAAAATGTCTAATACCTATTTTTCCTTCATCTTCTATTTATTTACGAAAATGTCTAAAGGAAAAAAAAAATTGATTCAGAGGGGCATTTTTGGTTTTCCCCGGACCATTTCCAATCTTCTTGTGTCAATTGATCACTTACATTTTACAAAACAGTGACCATATAAAAGGTCCTCCCTCGCTTCGCTCGGCCTAAATAATCACTAATATTATCAACTAACCGGAAGCCGACTAAGTCCTTTTCAGTTGCCTTAGAAGTGGAACATCTTAACGGGATGGTTAATTTGGTCGTGACCATCTAATTCTTGGCCACTACGAGGAAATTTAATCTTAAAAGGAAATATAGAGGGAGGTTCCACTCACAATGTTCAATTGAAATTAGAGTAAAGGACTAAAAGAAGGGTGATACTCCGGGCATGTTTAAAACGTAGAAAAAAAATGCTGCATTGCTTATACTAATTTTGCATTGCAACAAAATGTTTTCACATGGGTTCCACAAGGGCATTTGGAAATAATATGCAACTCATGAAACTGCAGATACCTAAGTTCATTTGTTGCCTGAAACCTAAATTGCCTCCAAGTTTAACCCACTTAGCTTTTCAGTGTCTCAACAGAACATTTCTTCTTGCTCTATCTATGAAAGAACAATATAATTAGAAGTTATACTCAACAAAAACTACCCTAGTTTTTGCTGCAGTAAGAGTACTTGCAACTCAAAGACCCAAAACCGAGTTCCATTAAGATAACTCAACATCGTTATTATGTAGCAGTTGTTTCTTGTGTGCACTGTTAGGCAGATGAAATGAAGTAAAAAAAAAAGTGTAACTACAGCAAAATCATTAAAATATCATTGGCCACTAAAACATTTTTTCTAAGGGATTTAGGTTTCCACCATTTTTCAGAGCAGGAGTAGTTTGAGAGGAGCTGCAGCATTATACACTACATCCCTCCAACAGATGCAACTCTGTTGGATATTTTCAATAACTTAGAAAATAAAACTGTTTTCGTTTTTGGTTTGTCACTATGATGGGGAAGTGTTCTGTGTTGGATAAACACAATGGATGTTAGTTGGAGATGAAGGGACACCTCTAATAGGTGTGATGGTTCATAAAGGACACAACCATTCCCAACAGACACCTTATGTTTCTTTTGGAATTGAAGAGGCATATCCAATAGGCATGAATAACCCTATAAGTAGTGAAGGAATTCTCCCATTCTTGAGAATGAATTCAACCTGTTTTCTCTCCATCTAAAGCATCATCAGAAATCTCTCTCATGTGTTCTTGGTTGGGTCAAGGGGTGCAAACCTTGAATCCAATTTCCTGTTATAGGGCTTTCATTGTATCCTGAAGGCATTATTTCGCATACCTGTTGCAATCGCCAATTTATATTGGGAGGGTAGAAATAATCGTCTAAAAGAAATCACCCGAGCCTTGAAAGATTTTGAGTACAACAACAATTTCTTTTAGTGTTATCATCCTCTGTTTTTACCCAAATTTTCCAACAGTTTTAGACGATTATTTTTCGAGACAATAGAGGGTGGAACATGTCGTCATGTTTGAGGAACATATTCTGATTTCTTTTGAAACTAAAGGCATGCGTACCGAATGGACTGCATTTTATGGAGGATTTCGGCATGGTTGTGAACTGTGAACTTTTCATGACATTTTGATTACCGTCTCTACCCAAAGAGACCAAGTCACGAAGAAGATAATGTCTGGGTCCTCTTTGCCTGACAAGGGCAACAATGAATAATACAGTACAAGGGAAACAAAATCTTCTTAAGGTGGAAATCTAACAAAAGAGGTTAGTATTGCTTGATTTTAAAATTGAAAGAAATTACTTTCTTGTGATAATTTTGAATTTGTGTAGTGGTATTGGTAAGATGTTTACATCTCCGCTCATACATTGCTTTACTGTTGATATCGTACATACATAAATTCATTTTGATATTTATGTATTATGATATCATAACCACTCCTTGCATTGAGTTTTTTTTTTTTTTTTTTTTTTTTTTGAGGCGTCCTTTGGATGGTTTGTTGCAAGAGTACTATTATAATATCCTTGAATATCCCAAAAGATTTTGTATGAAGGTCCCCTAAGACTTTCTTTTCAATCATAGATTTTTTGTTTAACTGAACATACAGTATGATTGAATTGGTCCAACTTGGAAGTCTAATCCCTGCAGTTCCCGTATTTTTCTATACCGACGCTCGGAACTAATAGTGATTAACGGTCATGAAATATGGGGAGAAGTAATGCATTCTTATTGCAATCACTTAGAATTTTCTAAGTGTGAGGATTGTGTATTTCTTGGAGAAGTATTCAATATCTGGTTCTTTGAATACTCCCGGAAAGAGAAATAAGATTTGGATATGCCCATCTGCATAGTATTGGCAATGGTTTATGGACCAAACAAAGGGAACAGAGGCAATTAATTCTTTTCAAGTTTGGCCTCTATTGTGTAAGCACATATCATTTGTGTGGTTGATTTGTTTCGTAACCACAAAAGATACCCAAATCCAAGAAGATAGCATCCGTATCAGTTATTGGATTTGAAGTTTTTTCCATTGGGAAAATATGAATGTGCATGTTTAGTAATATTAAGTCCTGAAGATGACTGGAAATGCATGTTTGGTAATATTAGTTTATGTAGTGGAACATCACCATTAATGACCAAAGCCAAATCTGCAGAGTAATGACGGTGTAAAACTATGTGGATTTGAAGAGAGAATTCCTTCTTATAGGAATTAGTGTGTACTTGGGTTGGTGATGATGGCCTCTCTATGATCTGGTTGAGTTTTTGAGATTACATTTTGTTTTCCAGCCGTGAATGAATTTGGCATTATGGCTGACGGATTATCACATTCTTTTTGTTAGCGTTTACATATTTTTGAATGTAATCAAAATGTACCGGAAAAACTAAGTTTATTCAGAGAGGGTTCCTATCATTTCAAGGATAGGATGTCACTGGTAGACAGCTTCCATTGGTGGCCGAGATCCAAATCCGGAGTTTGTAACTGTATCAGCATATCGGATTTGAAGAATTCCTTATTTTAGGAATTATGTGTGAGCATGATTTAAATTGACGGTTAAGTGGCAGTTGAATGAGGATTTGATTTTCAAATTGGAAGATGAAATTTGAAAGGTCACGACCCATTGAAATCAACTGTGTGCTTCATAACATTTGAAAAATGTCATGAAGTTGGGGGAGAATTTATATGACGTTGTCATACAAATTTCCTAGTGTTGTAATTTTTCATAATTGTTGAGACAACAACGGTATGGCATGAACATAATTCTTGCGACAAGAATTATATGGTTCCAAAATTTGGAAATTGGCATGTCTTAAATGACATCGAAGAAAAGTGGAAAACCGGTTAATATGTAACATATTGGAAGATTGGGCGGCCGACCAAATATCCAACGTTGAGGTGTTACGATATTACCGATGCATAAATTATGAACATTTGCATTGCATAATGTGAAATGTTAAATATACATTGTCTATGTTTTTGGGTATAAATTTGTAGAAGATTGGGCATGAGTAGAGGAATTACTCATCGTAATAATGTGCTTGTTGAAACAGCAAGTATGTTTCCTACAAATTTTCTATGCCTCTAGTGTATGCAAGTCTGTAATGACTTCTTGTAAATTAACCGTTAATGTTAATTAGGATCACTAGAGAAGTTACAATTATTTTGTAAAATCAAAGAGGAACATTTTTAGTAATGTTTTCAGAATTGATTGCATTAGTAGATGCAATTAATGAGAAGAAATGGCTTAAAACCTAACTTGTAGAGATCCTATTTTGGAAGAAGCCATCTCAGGAGGTCTTGATTAATTGTGAATCAGGATATGATCTATAACGTCTTTAACAAGACTTATAATGAAAAGTCAAGACATACAAGTCTTAGACAAGGAACGGTAAGTCAATTACTCAAGAAAGGAGTAATTGCTGTTAACCATTGAAACGGAGAAAAGCTTGGTAGACCTACTTATGAAGAGTCTCCCAAAGGAATTAATTTCAATGAATTATATAGAAATGGGACTAAGGTCTGTGAAGGAAGGTTGATCTCCCATAGCAGAAACCCAACCTATGTTTTGAAAAAGATAAACAAGGTTCAATGTGGTACCAACAATTTATGGCTGTAGATTATGGAGCACTAACATAAAACTTCCCATTTCAAGTTAGTGCTGGTTTTTCTGCAATAAAATAGGATGGATGTAAATCCTTAATGAGTATGTGATTAGTAAAAGGTGTCTCGCAGAAACACCTTCGAGACTTACCTATATGAGTATGGAAATGTGGGTTGTTTCCTAAGAGAAGAAGACCGTTCTCTAAAGAAGACTCATGAATAAGGATATAAGCACAAGGCCTTTATAGTGCTTGGCTACAGAACACATGATTTATGGAATCAATATGTGTGGAGACTACGGTTTTATCATAAGGGATACTTGGTTCAAGACTGGTTTCACCATAGAATCTCGATAAGGCTTTGAGTTTCTTACACTAAGTGAAGGTTCAAACCCAGAAGGTACCTATCATTTATGTATTGATTTCAGCAATGATGCTTAGTCCCAATTGTGCTTGAACTACGTTGGCTTGATCCCACTAGGGCACGTAGGCGATCACTTGAGTGATGCGGCCACTCGGTTTTATAAGTTTTATTTTATTTTATGTTTTTGGTTTTTGAAAATAGGGGGAGATTGTTGGATATTTTCAATAACTTAGAAAATAAAACTTTTCGTTTTTGGTTTGTCACTATGATGGGGAAGTGTTACGTGTTGGATAAACACAATGGATGTTAGTTGGAGATGAAGGGACACCTCTAATAGGTGTGATGGTTCATAAAGGACACAACCATTCCCAACAGACACCTTATGTGTCTTTTGGAAGTGAAGAGGCATCTCCAATAGGCATGAATAACCCTATAAGTAGTGAAGGAATTCTCCCATTCTTGAGAATGAATTCAACCTGTTTTCTCTCCATCTAAAGCATCATCAGAAATCTCTCTCATGTGTTCTTGGTTGGGTCAAGGGGTGCAAACCTTGAATCCAATTTCCTGTTGTAGGGCTTTCATTGTATCCTCAAGGCATTATTTCGCATACTGTTGCAATCGCCAATTTATATTGGGAGGGTAGAAATAATCGTCTAAAAGAAATCACCCGAGCCTTGAAAGCTTTTGAGTACAACAACAATTTCTTTTAGTGTTATCATCCTCTGTTTTTACCCAAATTTTCCAACAAACTCATCATCACTTGGCTTATTTTATCCATCATCAAACACTAATAACATTTTTGAATGAATTAGGTAAATCTAAAAGACTAAAGAAAATTTTGTCTAACAATTGAAATGCAATTTTTGAATTTGAACTGATCTATCTATCAATTTTTCAGATAAAAAAGAATGGCAACTATAACACTATCATGAAATTTCTCCAACTAAAACCAATTGCATCTCTAAATTATAAGAATTGATGCTTGAACAATCCAACAACTTAAAACATTTCTAATTTAATACAAGAATCTTAGATTTTTCTTCGGATCTTCCATTTCACCAGTTGTGGCATGTTAAATGGCGCCCAATTGATTCTAACTATAACTCTGGTGCTGCCCGTAAAGTCAGTACTCCATCAATAATCTAATTCGACACAAACAAAGTCCATCAATTATCAGAAAAATCCAATAGAAAACGGTACTAAGGTCTCTGCATAGGAAAAATAAAAAATAAAGATTAATTTTATGTACTAACACAATGAAAAGAATATCAAACACCATCATTTGAAAGACCTTACCGGATGAACATATCTTAGACTGGTTTCTGAAGACATTATAAGAGCTTGAGCTCGTTAAACTAAATAGATCTGAGAGGACAAGTTATTATGACAATTATTTCAAAGATATGTGTCTCTCTTCTCTTAGATCTCCAAGCTATGTGTAAAGCTTTCAAAGATATGTGTCTCTCTTCAGTTTATATTCCTATGATTGCAGGAAAAAATCTTGTAAGAACATCGAGATTGACGGAGTCTCCTTGTTTCCCCTGCGCTCCTCCTCACGGTCCTTAATTACAAGTTTTACTGAAAGCCTCTCAATTCGTTCATTTGAAAAGACCAAAAAAAAAGAGCCAGCAGTAATCTCCGCGCTTCCCTTGCAATCCTCCTCACGGTCCTTGTGTATTGGCAGGCTTTAATTATTTCCTTAACAGAAGGTTCAAATAGAAATTCAGAATCTAGAACTGGCTTGTTATTAGTAAACATTTAGACCAAAGCAATTATGGCCGGAACAAGAGAAAAACGGTTTCCTCAATTACATTCTGGCATTAAGGATTGTTTGTAAGTACTTTATGGTTGTAATCTTTCATTTTTATTTTTAATTTTTAATGATCAAGCATTAGATCTTAAATGCAACTAAATCTAAACTAAATATCTGTAGCAATTCTAACTTTCTAAGATCCTAGAAAGATGAGCCGTTCAAGGATACATTTCAATTGTATAGACAAATTTTTGTTTGTGAACCCAGAAATTTCACAGGTCCAAGTACAACATCACTACCAGATATGACTACGCACTTAAATCATATTTCATAACTAAAACAAACATTACATACTTCGCCTAAATCCTGTTGTTAATTGAGTTTTTGAGTTGGTGAAAATGTGAAGCTGATGCCAAAATTATTTAACCAAACAACTTGAAAGCATAAGATCTAATGATTTCTGTAGATGTACTTTTTCAACATTTGTGACAACGCGTAAACTCAGATGATACCCAATTTTGGATAGCTGGTTCACTTCTCTACCTTGAGAGTTTATGTCTTCAGATTGACCATAAATCTCATACATAAATACATTCTTGCATATACAAACTAAAACAGGAGGAATGTTAATATTGTGGGCGAAAAATGAAATATCAAACAACATTATTTTACAGATCTTACCAGATCGAGATTCAATACTTGATCCCACGGTATTAAGGTTAAAAGCCACCATAGAACTTAGTTTTGAGAGGAGAAATCATTATGCCTATTTCAAAGATTTGTGCCCCTCTTTAATATACAAGGTATGTGGTATGGTGCCCACATATATAAACCCAACTGATTTTTTTGGTAACGGCGAATTCAGATCAGAACTCCCGTAATCGGTTTTTCACTCAACACCGCCTCATCCAATATGGTTGTCTCCTCTACTCACTCTCACTATCTATACCGAACGCTTAGGGTTTGGTTCTTTTATAAGATAATTTTTCTATTTACAAAAATACCCCTAAAACTGATCCGAAGGATATTTAAATGGTGCCATGAGAAAAATTATGCGAGAAATGGCGAGAAATCCAATGGTAACTGAGCACTACAAGAAAAACTGGTTTCAGCAACATAGCAGTTTTGGTCGCAAAAAGCCCATATTAAGTCGCTCTAACCCATATAGCTACTTAATTTGGCTCTCGCTCGTTAGTGGCAAAAGGTGGGATTTGTACAAGTCTAGAGCAGCTACGCAATCGCTTTAGTAATCAACCAACTATCATGTAGCGTGTATTTTCTTAATTGCCTCATAGATAGACCGACCTTACTAGAGCAAGAAAAATAATCATCGCTTTATAGATGGACCAACCAAAGTAGAGCAAGGAAAATAACCATCACTTTAGAGCTAGACCAACCAAAAAAGAGCAAGTGAAACGTCGATCGCTTCATAGATAGACCAACCATACTAGAGCAAGTAAAACGTCGATCGCTTCATAACTAGACCGAGTACCCTATTAGCAATTAAAATGCCTAGTTAATAGATACATGGAAAAACTTGGCCTGAAGTTGGTTGCTTATGTTTTTAAGCTACTAAATGTTTGTGCTTGCTCAATGGCGATTCTGCTTCAAATAATCCCAAAACGTAAATAAAATTTAAAATTAATACTGAACAATTATAATTTAAAATTAATACTGAAAAATTATGAACCACATTCAAAAAAGAGAATTAAATAGAATTAAATTTTAAGGTGTTGTTCCCAGCTTGTTGCTAGGTTGCCAACCAAAAGTATGTAATTTTCATTTATGATTAAAATAAAAGAAAATAATTTACATCATATTTTTTAATAAAAATTATTCTTTACATGAAAGGTGTCTGCCGTTACATCATATCTTTTAATAAAAATTACATTCTTTACATGATGAAAGGTGTTTGCCATTACAGGAAACAAAAAAAAGCAGTCTAATCATTTCTTTAAAACTAAAACTAAAACAAAAACACTAATTCAACTTTGAACTGAAGCACCATCACAACTACATTTAATCTTGTAGACAAATCCCAAACAGTAAGAGATTCATACTACCATCATATTCTTGTGTTGTTCATATCTGAATTCCAATCTTGTTCTCCCATCCCTAAAAAGTTACAAACTGGGTCCTGCGTATATACTAAAACAATAAAATATAGTACTTCATTACAGAAGATTATTACTATTTGTAGAAAAAGAAATCAAACAAAAACAAAAACAAAAATAGCATTAAACCCTAGAATAACATTAATAATGGAATAAAGAAAACGAACAACAATACCTGAAATTTGATAACTTTCTAACACATTCTTCAAGCTCAATGGAGCAAATCAGATTTGTTCATTCTTAGAAATCCAGAAAACACAAATATCAAACCCTTTAAAAAAATCAAAGAAATGCAAGAACTTGAGCAATCTAAGGAAAATGGAAACCGTATATAATCTTCAAGTACCGTCCAAAGCTTGGTAAAAAATAATTCCTTAATCCATGTAAGGTAAACAACTTTGAGGAAACCCAATTGGATAAATAAAACCAGCATTCGAGATCTGAATCATTTGTAATTGTTTTAGTAACAACAACAACAAACAGATTATAGAAATCGAAAATATCCATTATTGAGTTTAAATACAGAATCTCTTAAAAAATCCCTACATCTGAATATTAAACATGTTAATAGAATAGACTAAAAACAGTGGAAATGAAAAGATGTCATAATTTTAATCCTTGTATTATCATCACAGATTCAATGATGCAATAATAACAGATCGAAGATTGATCTTAATTTAAATAATAAAGAAATCATCCTTTTATTTACATTCTATCACCCCACATGTTGTATATGAATCTAGAGGTGTAACGCGTTGACTAAAGACATCCCGCACACGAAGTCGTGCTTCACGTGCTATGTGCCGTCTTTGTGTTGTGCCAACGATTTAAACGTGTTGTCTTAAATCTTGTTTTACTAGTCAAAAGCTAGGCACAAAGCCACGATACTGGCACATCACACGAATAAACGTCTTGTGCTAGCACACGTGCTATAAACAATTTGAAATCACTTAATGTATACATTAAGCCGTACATTATTACAAGAATTTAATTAGACAACATACCATTTGAAATTATTTCAAGTAAAATTAACAAGTTTATTCAATAAAAATATAAATAGTCCATCAAATATAAAATTGGATTATTGTCATGTAAATTAATGTTCTAGTTAAATATAGATGACGACATTATAACAACGATATTGAAATATATTTTCCAAATATTAAGATATTATATGTGTTATTATAAATAAGCTAGTATAAAATGTTAAAAACTAGCTAGAATAGTGACTCTTTTGTGAAATATACAAAAAATGTGATGTATTATGCCTTGTTATATGGTGTACTTGTACATATTATGACGTGCTTTCTTAACGTGTTGTGCTGGGCTGTGCCACGTGCTTATCCGTGCTGCGTGCTGTGCTGTGCTACTGTGCCAATTATTCAAACCCAGCACGTCCCATTTAACTAACGTGTTGTGCCGTGCTGGGCTAAGTCACGTGCTGGGCTGGGCTGTGCTCAAATTTTAGCGTGTTGTGCTGGGCTGTGCTCGTGCTGTCACAGCCCACTTTACACCTCTGTATGAATCCATTCGGAAACTCAATAGAATCTGAATTAAACAAAACGTAATAAAAGACATTTAATTAAACGCTAACAAGTTCCATCAGATGTTTTGGATTAAAAAAAAATTAACAGTTTCAAAATTTGATAACAAATCTAATCTGTAAATTCATGGAATAACAAAATCCATAAATAAATTCTGACAACAAATCAAAAGAAATCTGATGCTCAGATGTAAAATGGATATGCTTTAATTCCCTGACCTTCCACAAAGGAAGGTCTCATAATGAGTTGGGATTGCATAAGAATCGTCACTGCACCATAAAATCAAAAGATAAAACAGATCTAATATCCCAAGATAAAGACTGTGTTCTGAGAACAGGACCGGACCGGC
This sequence comes from Papaver bracteatum, assembly GCA_023529315.1. Classification (NCBI taxonomy): domain Eukaryota; kingdom Viridiplantae; phylum Streptophyta; class Magnoliopsida; order Ranunculales; family Papaveraceae; genus Papaver; species Papaver bracteatum. The sequence continues at coordinate 246,187 of JAJJWX010004853.1, forward strand.
AGTTTCACCGGAAAACTCGTGAACCAGTCACTATTCTGGTCAAACAGTAACCCATTAATTCTATAAAAAATCGTCTTATTTATTAAAAACCGGCTGACCCGGCCGGTTGGACAACCAACCATCTGACCCAGCACGATCTAAACTGGTTCGACTCAGTATTTTCTCAATCAAAATCTAAAATCTAGCACAAATTTTGTTTTCCTATTTTCTTATAATTCAAACCAGGAGACAATTTCACAAACAGACGTGAAAAAAAAAAAAATCCATCAGAGTTTAAGATAATAGATCGAGAGAGGAGTGAAGCAAATCTCCAACAAAAAAATTCAACAAAGTTTTCCCCCTTTGATGCAAATTATAACAATCGAACTTAATTAACAAGAAATTAATTACAATTTCGATAAACAAATAATACAAGAACAGATCTACATCCACTTGATGATGCAGTAATGTTGTGACTTGTGATGATTAAGGTGATGATGTTGCGACGACAACAATGCTGTGATATTGTTGTTATGATGCTCAAAAGAACAAATTCATACTCAAACAAGTATTGGTTGGACGATGCGTAAGTTCTGATTATTAGTGAAGATAAAGCAAAGAATATCAAAATGAAACCAAGGTAGTTGATCTCGGATTCCGGTTTGTCTCGGCCCCGAGCGAGACACTGGTACAACATTGTCTCGGGGAGATTCCGTTTTCAAATCTCGGTGTAATTTCGGTTCCAACTTTTATACATATATAATTTATATGTTAATATATAATGAAATAATATCCAAAAGAAACAAATAATCATTAAGAAAATACAAAAGAAAACACAAAAGTGCGAACACTTTACTGAGTGTTCCTGGAAGTCTGTTTTGAACCAAAGAGAAAACAAAAAAGGGTACTGATTGTTCCTGGAAGTCTTTTTTGAACAAAAGAGGGAGAAGTAATATCTGAGTTCTTCTTTCCAAAGGAAAAATAAGGTCAGATGATGAATGCGCTCTTAATCCTTACTGCAGTATCAGACTACTCAGAATGTATACATGCTGATCCGCCGGTAATAGTGGTGGGGTGCTTTACTTGTTTATGTTTTAAATCACAATGAGCCATTTGCAGGCTTCACTAAGCATTCCTGCATTTCTTTTTAATGTGTGGTTAAAGCTTTGAAAATGAATCGAGATCTCTGTAATAAAGCTTGGTCAAGTGATGCGGCTCAGCAGATCTGCTGATAGTTATTTTATATTCTTCATACTCAGAATTTCGGCATGCATTCATCAAATGGATGTGTCAAAACGATATAATGTATATTCTTAACATAGCGGATTCGATGCATTCATTTTTGTGCAAATGGTTTGCTTATCTAAAAGGTGTTTTTTATTGGGGTTCCATTCAGACAATCAATATTTCATGAACTTGAGAATATGTGTTCTCAAAAATGAAATTAGCTAGGAATACGAAAAGACAACTTCGCAAGACTGGATTATGGGGGAACATTTTTTTCAGGTCTTTTTACAGCAAATCAACAAGAACCCATGAAAAAAATAATCAGTAATTAAACAAAGAAGAAGACTTTAATTGAAATTGAAAACCCTAATCTCAGATTAACACCACAAAACCTAATAATCAGTAGAACTCACAATATGATACAAAATCATGAAAGTGTTCTCAAAATATACAAAGATAGCTTCGATTAACACCAGAAACCCAAATCTTAATCAAAGTATACAAAGTTATCAGTATATACCTTGCTTCGATCATGTGAGAGAGACTGAAGAGAAAACGAAGTGAAAGTGAAAAAGAAAATGACGCGATTTAGTGATTATAATTTTTCCAACGTAGAATTTACCGAAATACCCAATTTCGGTTGAACCGTACCGGCGGAATTTCGTCCGGGATGACCGATATTTCCGGCATCTTTCCGTTTCACCAAAATTGCATGTTTCGCTATGCTTTAAGCCGAAAACGGAAATATCGGCGGAATTTCGGCCAAGATGACCGAAATTAACTACATTGAATGAAGGCATCTTTCCGTTTCACCGAAATTGCATGTTTCGCTATGCTTTAAGCCGAAAACGGAAATATCGGCAGAATTTCGGCCAAGATGGCCGAAATTAACTACATTGAATGAAACTACTGTGTGTTGCTTATGTTAGCAAGGGAGGAAGAGAAAAAGAGAATGAAGATAAGGAACTACTGTGTGTTGCTTCTGTTATCAAGGGAGGGAGAGAAAAAGAAAAAAAGAAAATGAAGATAAGGAGGAAGAGAGAAGAAGTGGAGGAGGACCGAGGAGTTTTTAAATTTTTAATATAAAAAGCTATAGATAAGGTAAACACTTGTACAGTCCATTTGTGATATTCGTGTACATAATAAATGGATAGGGGTGAAAATGAAACAATCAAAAACACATGTTATGTCACTCTTTTACTCTTCCGGGAAATGGTAGAGTTGGTCTTCGTTCATCGATAACTGTTAAAATAACTAACAGTTCCTAGGTGTGCAGAGCTGGTAAAGTTGGTCTTCGTTCATCGATAACTGTTAAAATAACTAACAGTTCCTAGGTGTGTATAGGCTGCCAGACAAACTCTACCATTTTCCTCCGTCCCTATTATATAGGCGGAATTTTGATTTTCATTTGTTCCACTAGATAGGCGGAGTCCAAGTTTCAAGATAAATTTTCTCCTAAATACCCTTATTTATTGTGCATGGAAACTTATAGTAGGAATAGGACAAAGGTAAAACAAGAAAAGGTAAGAAAAATTATGAATCAATACAATTTTCTTAATCCAATAAATTATCTCCGTCCGACTATATATGTGGGACGGAGGGACTATACTTTTAAGATTTGTAGCTTTTTAAGAATCGCACTTAAGATTTGTAGTATATATTTTAAGTAAAATAACTAAAGTACAATCTTGGGAGTAGTATATTTTTAAGATTTGTAGCTTTTTAAGACTCGCACTTTACAGATGAGAATAGTTATAGCCCCACTCCTACTGTGAGCAGGTATCATTTCCAACGAAAATGATAGGCTTCCCCCAGTGCTTACCCCCAACCCCTTCCCCCAATAGGTGTAAGCATTGGGGGAAGCCTAGCAGCTTCGCATTTCCAATTTTCAGCTTGAGTTCCACGGTGCGGGTGAATTCGCGGTTTTCAATACCCAATCGCGCCCAAACCGTTAAAATGTGCGGATTTGAGAATCTCACCCGTGTCCGGCCCATACATCTTGCGGTTTGGGTGAAATCCGTAATTTTACGGACGGATACGGGTGAAATCCGTAATTTTATGGACGGATACGGGTGAAATCCGCGGTTCCGGTTTTTATGCTCACCCCTACAAATGAAGGGGTGAGCATAACATTTCATTTGCATAACATTTCATGTACATCCCATTATTGTTCCCATAACATTTCATTTGCATAAGCCGGGGTACGTATGAGTTGGGGTGAGCATTTGGCCCGTAATCCGCGGATTTAATTGGGACCAACCGTTCATTTGCGGATGGTGTCCGGACCGTTCGTCAATGGATTGGATGCGGATGGAATTTTTGAAATCCAACAGATAACGGTTCGGGCCCGGATGCAACCTTGAAAATCCGTTGGATATCCATATCCGTTAAATTAAGGTATTTATGTAGTTCTAGAAAATACTATGAATCATTTAGGAATTTTTAAGATGGTTGCTTGGGGTGTTATATATGACATTTTTATATTTGTATACATATATAGGATATGTCTCACAATGAAATCCAGAGCTGAGATTGTTGCACGTGCGTTTTGCACATGTACCATTCCCTAATTATAAATAGGGGGAATATATTTTTGTTTTATATATAAAAAGTCCACCATTAATTATAGCCTGTTTAGATGCAGAAGTAGAAGTCAGAAGTGCTTCTCTAGAAGCAGAAGTCATAAGTCCAGACTTTTTGCTTCACAAAATATCGACTTTTCTGTTTCTGGAAGTCATTCTGAAATTCTACACCCAAACTGACTTCTTGCTTTTCCATTTTTCTGTTAAAATGACAATTTTCCCCTTAGCTTGAAAGTTACCATTCTATAATCGATTTGTAAATATTTAAAATGACCATTTAACCCCTGCTTAATTTTTTTTTTCCTTAAATGACTATTTTGCCCTTTCTTGAAATTTACTATGTTAATTACCTTGTCTAATGGTGGAAAAACTGTGAAAGATCCAAGTTAGTACCGGAAGATATACCCATTCACTGCAGAATAAATTCGTGAATTGCAGAATATACGAGACCAAATGTAAACGATATAACTAACATGCACTAAGGAAATGGTTCAAAAGAAAAAATATTTTTCAGTTCTGCTTATAAAGGAATTAGTTTTGGTCGTGTAGAAAAAATGTAAATCAAAAGATGCCCAAGACGATCCAATAGATAACCAAGTATCAAATCCAACGATTAGTATGACAACATAAGAATTTATGCGGCTTATGAGTCAATCGGACGACTACACATGCATTCTATTGTTAACGCGGCAAATTTCCCTCAACCATTTTGAAATAAAGTAGATTGGGCGGCAATTTTTTCTGGCGGACTTTTTTCGCTCCATAAGTATCTTAGTTGGTTTGAATTTTTCATTTCCCCAATTTCATTTGGTGTTTTATTGAACGGTGGAGATTTAGGTTGGGAATGTCATACGGATTAGGGATATCTTTGGACGGTAGAGATTTGACTAGGAATTATCATATGGATCAAGGAAATATGTTCTCTTTGTGCTAATACGATATTCGGTTCTATTATCAACGTTCGACACGAAAAAAATTCCAAAAAAAATATTAATAAATTTATTACATTGTTATCGACATTCTGATATAAAAAAATCCAAAAAATGTATAAGAATGAATCGCGAAAATGAAAATAAATTCGATAATTGGTGTGTTTTGTTTGTGTTTTTGTGCTTTCTCTTTCCTCTTTTCCTCTCTTATACATTTTTAAAAAACATTGTCAACAAATAGAAAACAAACTACGTAGCAGGCAAGCGGGCAACAAGCTTTCTCTTTGTGTTTCCGGTTTGAATTTCGAATAGTCACATAGGTCATGAAGTAATTTTGACTAGTCATACAGGTAAGATTCCTTCGGTATATTCTACGAAACATTAAACAAACCTTATTTCTGCATATTCTATGCATACCATGCTCCAAGATCGAAACTTGGCCGCGAGTTGACTACTCTAAGTCAAAAACTTGGTAAAAATTACCAATCCACTACCCTTATCGGAAAATAAGTAACGACGCTAGTAGTGGTTTTGGTAGCTATATTTTGCATAGACTAGGTATTGTCATTCAAAGGGGTGTTGGTGCCCAACTTGTTGCTAGGTTGCCAACCAAAAGCTTTGTTTGAATTGTCTCTAAAAAAACGAATTGTAGTGAAAAAATGAGTGAAAAAGGATTAATAGTGAAAAACCAGAAAACAAACACATACGCGTACTGAGTACGCGTAAAGTGAAAAAGAAAACGCGTACTCAGTACGCATACGATTTCCTTTCCTTACTCATGTAGGGATATGGGAGACCATAGTGGTTGTTTTTTTGGGATTTTGAGGGAAATTAAGGGATAGAAAAGGGATGGAGTGCACCATAGTGCTAGCTCTAACGAGTGCATACTAGGTGAGACTTTGAGAGTGAGATGTGGCTCGAGAGAGTAAAAGAAGAGAACCGAGGAAAAGAACTTAAGAAGATAAAAAAGATTATGTCATTTAGTTCTAGGTATCGATAATTGGAGCGCTAGGATTAAATTTAATCAACTACCCTAGCAATCAATTTAAAACTGACAGGTTCAGTCAGATTTCACATCAAAATCATAAATCGAACTATTTATATCGTGTTTTTTAATTTAGAACCGCATACCAAGTAGTAACGGTTGGTTTCGATTTAAAAACAACAGTTGTATCAAGTTCGGCTTGGTGGGGCGGTTCTTGTGCAGCTCTATTTCATTTTGTGGAATGAACACTTAACTTATAGGATGTATTTCTTTCGTGAGAGTTCATTTTATTGAATGAACTCCAATTATTGGTCCTTCATTTAGTTTCACTTCTAATCTATCACTCTTACCTAATTCGGGTGAACTGAAGATGAAATTTATCAGATTTTACCATCCCCGGTTCAAAGATTACTAGAGTTGGACCTGAGCTTCTCATTCGGGTTAACGGAAGATGAAATTTATCAGATTTGACCATCCCGGGTTCAAAGATTACTAGAGTTGGACCTGCTTTTCTCATTCGGGTGAACTGAAGATGAAATTTATCACAAACTTAACACGATACATCATCGAAATCGATGAATATGAAGCTCAGTGTCAATTCTACCTAAAGAGGCGAAATAAGACCTTAACTAGGAGGCGCAATAAGACCTCAAATTGAAACAATAAGACCTCATTAAGGCAAAAAGAAGAAATAAGATTAATTTCATCTGAATATTCTCATAAATCTGAAACACACCCTTTTCTGGAAACGTACGCATACCAGAATAGTTATTAGTGGAATAAAGAAAATTTAGCAGAACTACGCATACCAAAGTTGTTTTTAGCAGAGTAGAGAAAAATTTAGCAGAAGTATGCATACCAAGATAGTTTTTAGCAGAATAAAGAAAATATTAGCAGAAGTAAGCATACCAAAGTAGTTTTTAGCAGAATAGAGACTTCAATCCCTCATTCTGAGGAAACGAAGATGTGGAATAACATATTTTATCATCTCACGTTCAAATATTACTAGATATAGACTTCATTCCCACATTTAGAGGAACAAAAGATGTAGAATAACATATTTTATCATCTCAAGTTGAGAGATTATTAGATAGAGACTTCAATCCCTCACTCAGAGGAATCAAAGATGTGGAATAACATATTTTACCATCTCAGGTTTAGGTATTACTAGCTACAGATTTTGTTTCTCATTCCGAGGAACCAAAGATATGGAATAACAAATTTTTAATGAACATTTGTTCGTACTTGATGAATTTCGGTTAAGAACAATTTATTGTTCATAATCTAAATCGTGATTTAGTATCATTATGAATCATAATTTAGAAGATAACCTAAATATATCCTTTGTTTCTCTGGTTACCAATATGTTTCACTAAATGCCCAATGATTTCACTATATTTTTTTCATCAATGGTACCTGGTATTACTCGATCTCACTCGATTTTGTTTCCAAAATTCCATGGGTTTATATGGTTATTTATCAATTTAAACCGAATTTTCATTTTCTTTGCTTAATTCCACTTGTAACATGCAAAGAAATTAGATAATTTGTTGATTGAGATCAGGATAAAATATAAAAAATTGTCAAATTTCAACAATATGGATGAATTCGACAAAATGTTACCGAATAATGTGATTGAAAAGAACTAACATTGACATTTTTCTTGCCCGATAAATAAAGAAAATTACAAGTAAATAACAAAAATGACTTGTCGACCGGGAGAATATATCGGGGATTTTCCCATGTCTCAGACCAAAACTTGCCCCCCTATAATTACTGGCAGCGGATCCCGGGGCTCCCTTATTTGTGTGAGACACGAGAGAACCCCCTATACATTCTCCCAGCTATTTTAGAATTATTCTGTACCTAATCATTATTCCCGGAGTATATTATTAACAAGTACTAGATTCGACTTGTCATGTAGAAGAAAACAATGTGAACCCTAGTTAGTAATTTTCCGAATCATTCTCGAATGATTCGCGAACGTATCCAAACTGACCGAATCCGAATGATACTTCCGAACTATATGAACTCCGAACCTATTTCGCGGATTATATGGAACTCACGAATGATTCGCGAACGTATCCGAACTGACCGACTCCGGATCATATTTCTGAAATTGAACTCCATGGGTAACTCTCTAACCAGAGTTCTATTGATTGGTTTTTGTTTGATTTTGTATATACTTTATATTTAAATACAATTATTCAGTTAAAGTTTTCTACTGGTAGTTATTTAACCATTGTTTTATGTGTTGATTTTAGTCTATAAACTCGTTTTATAATACATTTATGCGATTAAATTGTTTACTTCTTGTTAAATAATCACGCTAAAATATTTTTTTCCATCTTATAAATCATATACAAATAAAATTAATCGCGTAATAATGTCATAATACTTATCAATTTATCACATATGTAAGCCGAATTTTAAGTGCGGAACTCACATTTATAAAACGAATATGCACGGACGTATGTCGTTCCGAACAACGAACCGCTGACCGGATTTTTGACCGAATCCGACCTATCCGAAACTGTATAATTCTCGTACGTATGCCGTCCAGAACTACTACCCGTACTCTGAATTGCTAACTAGGATGTGAACTCACCAAAAGGAAAAACCGAGAAAAAATATGAACTCACGGCAAAAGATACCAAGTACGATCCTTGAGATGGATACCCAACCAATAGAATACTTAAGTTTTGAATCCAACGATTGGTATGTTAATATAAGACTTCATGCGGATTAGCACTCAATCGGACGACCGCAACTGCAGTTCTTGTTGAGCGGCAAAAAAAAGAATTGGCGGACATTTTTGGCGCCAGCTTTATTGGATGGTTTCAAATTTTCATTGCCCCCAAATTAAAATTCAGCTATTATAAAAATCCCTCTTGAGATATAGAATCCCTTGTTTCTTTTCCTATCTTATTTTCTAATTATCTTCTAAACCCCAACACACAAACAAATGAAATACGGACAAAAACAAATGAAGCGAGATAATCAATTCTTGCTATCATTTTTCTAAGTTTTGTTTTAATTTTGGGGGTTTTCAACATACTGAGTCCCCTTTTAATGGGAAAAATTAAGCGGTTTGGTAATTAATTTGAACAATCTGACCTTAAAAGAGCAAATTTTGCGATAAGTTAGCATGAATTGTTCAGTGAAAAGTGGATTCAGTTCTTCTATGGGTTAAATAGTTAGTTTAATTGGATTTTGGATGGTATATACTAAATGAATTTATTGAAAACATGAGTACCATTTGGATCAAATAGGAAACACAGTACCATTGATCTGCTGTATATATGTTTTAATTTCTGGTTTGTGCTTGCATTATTGTTCTAGTAATGATATTGGGTTTGTTTTAGAATTTAATTTCACCGTGTTTAGTTGAAATTTTGGTCAGGCATATATGATGTTTGTGATATTGCCTCTACCAGAATTTGTATCTATTTATAACAATTTTTTGTGTTTACTGTGCATAAAACTTAGTAACTAATTGGTGATATTGTCGTATAGGATCAAGTATCATCTATTAAGATTTAGTCCTTACCCCTCAAAGTAAATACCAACGCGAGTACTTATGTAATTGCTCTTGTTTACTTGATTAAAATATCGAGCGACCAGATACTTTTGGTACTTGCTGAGAATTAATGGGCACATGTAAAAAGCCACCAACTTTTTAGGTGGTCGGAAAGTTAGTTGCTCGACTGTTAAAACGACTCAAATTTTGGTATCTTGCTAAGATTTTGGTCGCTTAAGCTAGATTTTCTTGTAGTGCTGATTTCGCCGCCCAACGTGCAATCCAACTTGGCCAGCAATTTTAGAATCAATAAGAATAACATGCGAGCGCATATATTAAGAATCATTTTGGAAGAATTATGTATTCATTTATTTAACTTATACCGATATACTAAAACACCAAAGAAGAAGAAAAAAAGAAACAATGTTGCAATTGGAATGTAAGAGAAAATTTGTTCCTAAATTGAAAGTATCGCTTTTCCTGAAACGGAAGTAGTACATCGTTTAATTAGTTGCAATGGAAAATTAATTGATGTATAAATGAAAATATGGCTTCTTAATGTGTTATGCATCCTTTGTGGTGGTTTGCATAATGGCTATGAAATCAATTTTTGAAAATTGTGCCTTAAATGATAAACACCTCCAACTTTTTCGTAAAAACTTTAAATTTTATATTACTGTTTGTACTCATTATGCAGATCTCTTTAAAATCTTTCCAACGAGATAAAATTTATGAAATTCCAAGGCATGAATTTTTAAATATGTATATTCTAGTTTGTTTGCCAATTATACCTCTGAAAAAATATGATACATAATGAAAGATAATACAATTTGACTCTTATACCTATTTACCTTTCCTTTTTGGTTTATTAGGAAAATGTCTAACACCTATTTTCCCTTCCTCTTTGATTTATTTACGAAAATGTCTAATACCTATTTTTCCTTCATCTTCTATTTATTTACGAAAATGTCTAAAGGAAAAAAAAAATTGATTCAGAGGGGCATTTTTGGTTTTCCCCGGACCATTTCCAATCTTCTTGTGTCAATTGATCACTTACATTTTACAAAACAGTGACCATATAAAAGGTCCTCCCTCGCTTCGCTCAGCCTAACTAATCACTAATATTATCAACTAACCGGAAGCCGACTAAGTCCTTTTCAGTTGCCTTAGAAGTGGAACATCTTAACGGGATGGTTAATTTGGTCGTGACCATCTAATTCTTGGCCACTACGAGGAAATTTAATCTTAAAAGGAAATATAGAGGGAGGTTCCACTCACAATGTTCAATTGAAATTAGAGTAAAGGACTAAAAAAAAGGGTGATACTCCGGGCATGTTTAAAACGTAGAAAAAAAAATGCTGCATTGCTTATACTAATTTTGCATTGCAACAAAAAATGTTCCTCAAAGGCATTTGGGTTCCTCAAAGTTCATTTTTGGAAATAATATGCAAGCTTTTCAGTGTCTGAAACTGCTTATAATTAGAAGTTGTACCCAACAAAAACTACCCTAGTTTTTGCCGCAGTAAGAGTACTTGCAACTCAAAGACCCAAAACCGAGTTCCATTAAGATAACTCAACATCGTTATTATGTAGCAGTTGTTTCTTGTGTGCACTGTTAGGCAGATGAAATGAAGTAAAAAAAAAGTGTAACTACAGCAAAATCATTAAAATATCATTGGCCACTAAAACATTTTTTCTAAGGGATTTAGGTTTCCACCATTTTTCAGAGCAGGAGTAGTTTGAGAGGAGCTGCAGCATTATACACTACATCCCTCCAACAGATGCAACTCTGTTGGATATTTTCAATAACTTAGAAAATAAAACTGTTTTCGTTTTTGGTTTGTCACTATGATGGGGAAGTGTTCTGTGTTGGATAAACACAATGGATGTTAGTTGGAGATGAAGGGACACCTCTAATAGGTGTGATGGTTCATAAAGGACACAACCATTCCCAACAGACACCTTATGTGTCTTTTGGAAGTGAAGAGGCATCTCCAATAGGCATGAATAACCCTATAAGTAGTGAAGGAATTCTCCCATTCTTGAGAATGAATTCAACCTGTTTTCTCTCCATCTAAAGCATCATCAGAAATCTCTCTCATGTGTTCTTGGTTGGGTCAAGGGGTGCAAACCTTGAATCCAATTTCCTGTTATAGGGCTTTCATTGTATCCTGAAGGCATTATTTCGCATACTTTTTGTTGCAATCGCCAATTTATATTGGGAGGGTAGAAATAATCGTCTAAAAGAAATCACCCGAGCCTTGAAAGCTTTTGAGTACAACAACAATTTCTTTTAGTGTTATCATCCTCTGTTTTTACCCAAATTTTCCAACAGTTTTAAACGATTATTTTTCGAGACAATAGAGGGTGGAACATGTCGTCATGCGTACCGAATGGACTGCATTTTATGGAGGATTTCGGCATGGTTGTGAACTGTGAACTTTTCATGACATTTTGATTACCGTCTCTACCCAAAGAGACCAAGTCACGAAGAAGATAATGTCTGGGTCCTCTTTGCCTGACAAGGGCAACAATGAATAATACAGTACAAGGGAAACAAAATCTTCTTAAGGTGGAAATCTAACAAAAGAGGTTAGTATTGCTTGATTTTAAAATTGAAAGAAATTACTTTCTTGTGATAATTTTGAATTTGTGTATTGGTATTGGTAAGATGTTTACATCTCCGCTCATACATTGCTTTACTGTTGATATCGTACATACATAAATTCATTTTGATATATTTATGTATTATGATATCATAACCACTCCTTGCATTGAGTTTTTTTTTTTTTTTTTTTTTTTGAGGCGTCCTTTGGATGGTTTGTTGCAAGAGTACTATTATAATATCCTTGAATATCCCAAAAGATTTTGTATGAAGGTCCCCTAAGACTTTATTTTCAATCATAGATTTGTTGTTTAACTGAACATACAGTATGATTGAATTGGTCCAACTTGGAAGTCTAATCCCTGCAGTTCCCGTATTTTTCTATACCGACGCTCGGAACTAATAGTGATTAACGGTCATGAAATATGGGGAGAAGTAATGCATTCTTATTGCAATCACTTAGAATTTTCTAAGTGTGAGGATTGTGTATTTCTTGGAGAAGTATTCAATATATGGTTCTTTGAATACTCCCGGAAAGAGAAATAAGATTTGGATATGCCCATCTGCATAGTATTGGCAATGGTTTATGGACCAAACAAAGGGAACAGAGGCAATTAATTCTTTTCAAGTTTGGCCTCTATTGTGTAAGCACATATCATTTGTGTGGTTGATTTGTTTAGTAACCACAAAAGATACCCAAATCCAAGAAGATAGCATCCGTATCAGTTATTGGATTTGAAGTTTTTACCATTGGGAAAATATGAATGTGCATGTTTAGTAATATTAAGTCCTGAAGATGACTGGAAATGCATGTTTGGTAATATTAGTTTATGTAGTGGAACATCACCATTAATGACCAAAGCCAAATCTGCAGAGTAATGACGGTGTAAAACTATGTGGATTTGAAGAGAGAATTCCTTCTTATAGGAATTAGTGTGTACTTGGGTTGGTGATGATGGCCTCTCTATGATCTGGTTGAGTTTTTGAGATTACATTTTGTTTTCCAGCCGTGAATGAATTTGGCATTATGGCTGACGGATTATCACATTCTTTTTGTTAGCGTTTACATATTTTTGAATGTAATCAAAATGTACCGAAAAAACTAAGTTAATTCAGAGAGGGTTCCTATCATTTCAAGGATAGGATGTCACTGGTAGACAGCTTCCATTGGTGGCCGAGATCCAAATCCGGAGTTTGTAACTATATCAGCATATCGGATTTGAAGAATTCCTTATTTTAGGAATTATGTGTGAGCATGATTTAAATTGACGGTTAAGTGGCAGTTGAATGAGGATTTGATTTTCAAATTGGAAGATGAAATTTGAAAGGTCACGACCCATTGAAATCAACTGTGTGCTTCATAACATTTGAAAAATGTCATGAAGTTGGGGGAGAATTTATATGACGTTGTCATACAAATTTCCTAGTGTTGTAATTTGTCATAATTGTTGAGACAACAACGGTATGGCATGAACATAATTCTTGCGACAAGAATTATATGGTTCCAAAATTTGGAAATTGGCATGTCTTAAATGACATCGAAGAAAAGTGGAAAACCGGTTAATATGTAACATATTGGAAGATTGGGCGGCCGACCAAATATCCAACGTTGAGGTGTTATGATATTACCGATGCATAAATTATGAACATTTGCATTACATAATGTGAAATGTTAAATAGACATTGTCTATGTTTTTGGGTATAAATTTGTAGAAGATTGGGCATGAGTAGAGTAGTTACTCATCGTAATAATGTGCTTTTTGAAACAACAAGTATGTTGCCTACAAATTTTCTATGCCTCTAGTGTATGCAAGTCTGTAATGACTTCTTGTGAATTAACCGTTAATGTTAATTAAGATCACTAGAGAAGTTACAATTATTTTGTAAAATCAAAGAGGAACATTTTTAGTAATGTTTTCAGAATTGATTGCATTAGTAGATGTAATTAATGAGAAGAAATGGCTTAAAACCTAACTTGTAGAGATCCTATTTTGGAAGAAGCCATCTCAGGAGGTCTTGATTAATTGTGAATCAGGATATGATCTATAACGTCTTTAACAAGACTTATAATGAAAAGTCAAGACATACAAGTCTTAGTCAAGGAACGGTAAGTCAATTACTCAAGAAAGGAGTAATTGCAGTTAACCATTGAAATGGAGAAAAGCTTGGTAGACCTACTTATGAAGAGTCTCCCAAAGGAATTAATTTCAATGAAGTATATAGAAATGGGACTAAGGTATGTGAAGGAAGGTTGATCTCCCATAGCAGAAACCCAACCTATGTTTTGAAAAAGATAAACAAGGTTCAATGTGGTACCAACAAGTTATGGCTGTAGATTATGGAGCACTAACATAAAACTTCCCATTTCAAGTTAGTGCTGGTTTTTCTGCAAGAAAATAGGATGGATGTAAATCCTTAATGAGTCTGTGATTAGTAAAAGGTGTCTCGCAGAAACACCTTCGAGACTTACCTATATGAGTATGGAAATGTGGTCCGTTTCCTTAGAGAAGAAGACCGTTCTCTAAAGAAGACTCATGAATAAGGATATAAGCACAAGTCCTTTATAGTGCTTGGCTACAGAACACATGATTTATGGAATCAATATGTGTGGAGACTCTAGGTTTTATCATAAGGGATACTTGGTTCAAGATTGGTTTCACCATAGAATCTCGATAAGGCTTTGAGTTTCTTACACTAAGTGAAGGTTCAAACCCAGAAGGTACCTATCATTTATGTATTGATTTCAGCGATGATGCTTAGTCCCAATTGTGCTTGAACTACGTTGGCTTGATCCCACTAGGGTACATAGGCAGTCACTTGAGTGATGCAGCCACTCCGGTTTTATAAGTTTTATTTTATTTTATGTTTTTGGTTTTTGAAAATAGGGGGAGATTGTTGGATATTTTCAATAACTTAGAAAATAAAACTGTTTTCGTTTTTGGTTTGTCACTATGATGGGGAAGTGTTCTGTGTTGGATAAACACAATGGATGTTAGTTGGAGATGAAGGGACACCTCTAATAGGTGTGATGGTTCATAAAGGACACAACCATTCCCAACAGACACCTTATGTTTCTTTTGGAAGTGAAGAGGCATCTCCAATAGGCATGAATAACCCTATAAGTAGTGAAGGAATTCTCCCATTCTTGAGAATGAATTCAACCTGTTTTATCTCCATCTAAAGCATCATCAGAAATCTCTCTCATGTGTTCTTGGTTGGGTCAAGGGGTGCAAACCTTGAATCCAATTTCCTGTTGTAGGGCTTTCATTGTATCCTGAAGGCATTATTTCGCATACCTATTGCAATCGCCAATTTATATTGGGAGGGTAGAAATAATCGTCTAAAAGAAATCACCCGAGCCTTGAAAGCTTTTGAGTACAACAACAATTTCTTTTAGTGTTATCATCCTCTGTTTTTACCCAAATTTTCCAACAAACTCATCATCACTTGGCTTATTTTATCCATCATCAAACACTAATAACATTTTTGAATGAATTAGGTAAATCTAAAAGACTAAAGAAAATTTTGTCTAACAATTGAAATGCAATTTTTGAATTTGAACTGATCTATCTATCAATTTTTCAGATAAAAAAGAATGGCAACTATAACACTATCATGAAATTTCTCCAACTAAAACCAATTGCATCTCTAAATTATAAGAATTGATGCTTGAACAATCCAACAACTTAAAACATTTCTAATTTAATACAAGAATCTTAGATTTTTCTTCGGATCTTCCATTTCACCAGTTGTGGCATGTTAAATGGCGCCCAATTGATTCTAACTATAACTCTGGTGCTGCCCGTAAAGTCAGTACTCCATCAATAATCTAATTCGACACAAACAAAGTCCATCAATTATCAGAAAAATCCAATAGAAAACGGTACTAAGGTCTCTGCATAGGAAAAATAAAAAATAAAGATTAATTTTATGTACTAACACAATGAAAAGAATATCAAACACCATCATTTGAAAGACCTTACCGGATGAACATATCTTAGACTGGTTTCTGAAGAAATTATAAGAGCTTGAGCTCGTTAAACTAAATAGATCTGAGAGGACAAGTTATTATGACAATTATTTCAAAGATATGTGTCTCTCTTCTCTTAGATCTCCAAGCTATGTGTAAAGCTTTCAAAGATATGTGTCTCTCTTCAGTTTATATTTATATTCCTATGATTGCAGGAAAAAATCTTGTAAGAACATCGAGATTGACGGAGTCTCCTTGTTTCCCCTGCGCTCCTCCTCACGGTCCTTAATTACAAGTTTTACTGAAAGCCTCTCAATTCGTTCATTTGAAAAGACTAAAAAAAAAGAGCCAGCAGTAATCTCCGAGTTTCCCTTGGAATCCTCCTCACGGTCCCTGTGTATTGGCAGGCTTTAATTATTTCCTTAACCGAAGGTTCAAATAGAAATTCAGAATCTAGAACTGGCTTGTTATTAGTAAACATTTAGACCAAAGCAATTATGGCCGGAACAAGAGAAAAACGGTTTCCTCAATTACATTCTGGCATTAAGGATTGTTTGTAAGTACTTTATGGTTGTAATCTTTCATTTTTATTTTTAATTTTTAATGATCAAGCATTAGATCTTAAATGCAACTAAATCTAAACTAAATATCTGTAGCAATTCTAACTTTCTAAGATCCTAGAAAGATGAGCCGTTCAAGGATACATTTCAATTGTATAGACAAATTTTTGTTTGTGAACCCAGAAATTTCACAGGTCCAAGTACAACATCACTACCAGATATGACTACGCACTTAAATCATATTTCATAACTAAAACAAACATTACATACTTCGCCTCAATCCTGTTGTTAATTGAGTTTTTAGTTGGTGAAAATGTGAAGTTGATGCCAAAATTATTTAACCAAAAAACTTGAAAGCATAAGATCTAATGATTTCTGTAGATGTACTTTTTCAACATTTGTGACAACGCGTAAACTCAGATGATACCCAATTTTGGATAGCTGGTTCACTTCTCTACCTTGAGAGTTTATGTCTTCAGATTGACCATAAATCTCATACATAAATACATTCTTGCATATACAAACTAAAACAGGAGGAATGTTAATATTGTGGGCGAAAAATGAAATATCAAACAACATTATTTTACAGATCTTACCAGATCGAGATTCAATACTTGATCCCACGGTATTAAGGTTAAAAGCCACCATAGAACTTAGTTTTGAGAGGAGAAATCATTATGCCTATTTCAAAGATTTGTGCCCCTCTTTAATATACAAGGTATGTGGTATGGTGCCCACATATATAAACCCAACTGATTTTTTTGGTAACGGCGATCTCCCGTGATCGGTTTTTCACTCAACACCGCCTCATCCAATATGGTTGTCTCCTCTACTCACTCTCACTATCTATACCGAACCCTTAGGGTTTGGTTCTTTTATAAGATAATTTTTCTATTTATAAAAATACCCCTAAAACTGATCCGAAGGATATTTAAATGGTGCCATGAGAAAAATTATGCGAGAAATGGCGAGAAATCCAATGGTAATTGACAAGCAAGTTGCATACCTACGAGTGGTGTAAGTAATGGGTTAAAATGGATCCCGGCATAAGAATAGGCCCGGAAAAGGTCATGGAAAAACCCTCGACTAGTCTGACCAGAAATGTTATTATTAAATGTTATAAAACGGGAAGCTAGCTCAGCTAGTCATCCCCATTCCTCAAAGGTTGATGCGCTCCAAGAGGTTCCAGGTTCGAGTCTCATAATCAGCCCCATTATCCGCTTCGACTCCCTTGTCTGGTTTCTCATGAGACTCGCTGGTAGGCTAGCACGGCAACTTGTTCGATTAATGTAGTAGTACGTCATTGGAGCTTAGCTTGTTAGCCTTCCAACTAGTTTCATGTAATAATCATTTAACCAATAAGGAATTAAGATGAATAATTTAAAAAAAAAAGGAATGTTTCGAATTTATTTGCTAGTCTGTTGAGGAAGATACACGTCAGATCTCATGGATGAGTTAGCTGAGCATGATCCTTCCTGTGTGAGATAAAATCAAAACATCTTACCACGAGAGAGTTGTTCGAGATTGGACACTTCTATCTATATCAAGATTCAAAAAAATAAAAAAAGAAAAAAATTAGATTTGAGAGAAGATACCATTGTGATGATTTCATATTGTTGAATATTCAACACCAACTTAGTCAAGTGTTCACATCTATCTAAATTAACCTAGAAATATCTAGGATGTCTAGAGTCAATGTTAGACAATTAACATGTGTAAAATGAGTGTTCTAGAGTTAGACAAATCAAATAAGAATACTAGATTGTCTAGTAGTTGGTTTGGTAAGCCTCCATAGGCATAGTTGTTAGCCTCCAAAGGCATAGTTGTTAGCCTCCAAAGGCATAGTTGTTAGCCTCCATAGGCATAGTTCTCTTCTTCTCTTGTAGCCTATAAATAGGCATGTTGTATTCATTTGTAAGTAAGTAAGAAAGCAAGAATCAATCAATACAAAGTTCAAGTTACAAAGTCCTTGCTTCCACCCTTCACTACTAGAGCTCTAGGAGCTCTATACGAGCAACACCACGATGCTCGTATATCTCCGAAAAATATTATCAAGGTTTCTAAGTTCTTGATAAGAGTATAAATTTTAACTATGTCTCCAACCTTCATCTCGAAGATACGTGATATACTGGTATACAAATATATTTATAATACACTAACAACATTTATAGATGAGTAAATCTAAATTAATCTTTAGTGAAAAATTCTAAGATCTTAGAAAGATTATCAGTTCCAAGCTTACGTTTCAACTCTTAGACAAAACTTTCTTTGTCAACCCTGAAATTTAAAAGCTCCAAGTACAACAACACTACCAAATCTGATACATTCAATTCAAATTTGTCCAACTTAAACAAAAATTACATACTTTGTCACAATCTTGTTGCCAAAAATGAGCTTTTGTAGTGAATAGTGAAGCTAGCTTCTAATTATTTAGATCTTAAGATTCCTATAGATCTACCATTTCAACATTTTTAGCACGTCAATGGTGCAAACTACTGTTTACTGGTTTTCCCCTCAACCCCGCCGCACTCAAACACTCATTCACTCCCTCACTAACACTGCTAGTCTCCTCTCTCTCTGGGAAACTTCTACTGAGATTCTAGCCTTCTACGGTCTACTGAAATTCTAGACTTCTAGAGTTTGGTTGGTTTTATAAGGTAATTTGGGCGATTTACTAGAATACCCTTGATGTAGTTCTAATGTTGCAGCGGATTATGATGCCAATCCATGGAACCACAACACTTCTTATCTTATCCATAAACCTATTGCCAACCATGGATAACACTTAATTGACGCTTGCTTTATTGGTGGAATGATATTCAATTCTTGGTTTAGAAACAAAATAAAATTGTCTGCGGATTTTAGATGCAAAATTTCACAGGTTCTGATTTGTATTATACTCATTGTCCCTTCTCATTAGTACATGTTTTGTGTTCACAATTCACATCCACTTAACCATAACAAGATTAAGACTTAGCTACCTCAATTTTTCTTGACAGAAGTATATGGTTTGAAAATATGAGTAGTGAACTGCATCGAATTACAATGAAGTAATGAAGATCAAGATAAATGTTGTAGCTGGCACCAATATAATCAAATATCAAGCAGCTAGACATACAACATGAAACAGTTCTTCCTTATAATCACTTGGCTTACTTTATTATGATCAGAGGTTTCTACCAAAGTACACTAACAACGTTTATAGAGGACGTAATAAAGTTCACAAAGATAATTTTCTTTGACATTGATATTCAGATAAGAGAAAGTTACAAGAAAACAGAACCAGGATCTGATATTGAAACATGTTTCTTACTAAAGCCAATTACATACTACGTCCCAATCCTATTCCTAAACTTGAAATCACAGGGTTCTTCCTAAACATTTTCCATGACACATATAGTGAGTACCAAGCTAGTGTCAAAATCACCAAACATTGGTTTTACATACAAATTGATACTTGAACAACCATAACCAAACATAAGACCATAAACTGCAGATCTATAACATCTCTAAACCAGTGTGATTATCAATATAAAACATTACCAAACATAAGACCTTGAACTGCAGATTTAGCATTTCAACAGACCCAATGGCTCAGATTTTCGACAAAATATACCCAATTTTGCTTTGGTTGTAAGGTCAGTAATCCCTTTTCAGTTGATCTATTTCTCTATTGTGTTTCTCCAGATTACGCGGACTGTTGTTGAGGTCGGTTAGATGAGGATAGACCTAACAGCAATTAAGGGCTAAGAAAATGAAATTA
The DNA here is from genome assembly GCA_023529315.1 of Papaver bracteatum. Taxonomy (NCBI): domain Eukaryota; kingdom Viridiplantae; phylum Streptophyta; class Magnoliopsida; order Ranunculales; family Papaveraceae; genus Papaver; species Papaver bracteatum. The sequence continues at coordinate 266,307 of JAJJWX010004853.1, forward strand.
TCAAACAACACCATTGTTGTACGCATCTTTCCTGATGATGAGATAAATAAGTGGATGTTATCAAAGGTTTTAGGGGGAAAACAAGTCAAATTTTGGAGTAGAAATCATTATGACAATTTGGATGATGATCCGTGTCTCTCTTGTCCTTGATCAACATCCAATATGTAACGCATCATTATAACCCATATCTTCCCCCTTAAAGGCCTAAATAAATAAAACTCTCATATTAAACGGTGATGAAACCCTCGCTTCCTATTGGTCTAGAAAGGCCTTTTCTAATGCAGAAGCTATGGTGAGGACACTTGACATAATTCTATTGGTTGTAATAATTAATATTTGGTTACAATTTGGATACATCAAATACTTAACTGTTCGTTAGTAACGGTGTTAAAAAAAAGTAGGTAGACAATACTTATGTTAGAATTTAAACTTGAATTATTTAGTTACACCGTGTTTACACCTATACTTAACTGTACTTTAGTAAGGGTGGACAAAACTCATGTCCAAACCGTTAAAAAATAAGTTTAACTCTTGAAAAGGAATTCATTTAAAAAAGAAAATCCTTAACACACACACAAAAAAAAAAAAAAAAAAAAAAAAAAGAAAACCGTTCAAAAAAATAAAAATAAATGTGAAATCCAAACCCAAAAAAAAAAGGAAACCGTTTCACAAAAGAAAAAAAAAACACGTGATGACTTATTTTCCGTATATTCTTCTATCTCTGGAAGAAATTCATTCCAAAGGATTGGGGTTATTCTCATTGAAGTCATGGTTCATTACAATCTACTTATTTCTGCCTAAAACGATTTTGTGCCTATAATCACTTATGGTCGTCATTCTACGTTTTGTTGGCAGAAATCCTAAGGCTATGGTTTGACTATGGTTTGCAAGCTCACAGGAAATGGAAATGTCCTCCTTCGACCAACCCAATGGAGACATAGGCTGAGAAGCTGGTGGAAGAGTTGTACTATGGGATTTACTTTGCTCATTACGGGAGGTGCTGGAAGTGGTACAGGTTATGGGGTGAATGGTGGTTTGATGTTGGAGCTGGTGGGCAGAGGGGGTGAATATTTGGTTGTAATGCTGGCACTGGTGCGTATGCTTATACGTAATGTGATTCTTTTATGCTGTAATTTTTGTTGCATAACCATTTTGGTCTTTTGTACATTACATTGCTCATTAGTGATTCATTAAATATAACTGAATTTTTATGTTCTTAAAGAATGACTGGTGCTAAAGGGCACACCAAATAAAAAATGCATCGCCATGGGGCGGGGCGAATCCCCGCGCACACCATATTAAAAATACTTCGCCACGGAGAGGGGCGGAGTCTCGCGCACACCAAGCTAACAGAAAAAATGAATGCCCGGTGCGTTGCATGGGCACAAATCTAGTGATTTTAGTAGCAGCAAACTCTCATCAGCAGATCTCCGGTTACTAATTATTCAGTCAACACCGCCTCCTCACTCATACTACCAGTCCTTCACTACCAATATGTGGTTTAAAAGAATGAATGAAGCAGCTGATTAAATAGTCCTCTGGAAAATCAACAAAATTTAATAATCTTTCAAAAACTGGTATGTGTTCTCTAAATGTACCAACCTGATTAATGGTACTAATAGCCAAACGAGCATCGACAAACTTTTCTGGCGCAAAACGAGCACGAAGATGAGCACAGAATTCCAACCAAGAAACAATTGTAGTTTTAGTTTGCTTCCATCGATAGCACACATTAGCATCACCTTTCAAACTAGAAGCAACAATAGTTATCTTAAGGTCATCATCAGCTTGATGAATTGTAAAGTACTTATCAGCATTAAAAATCCATCCATCGGGGTCCTCTCCATCAAAGGTAGGAAATTTAAGATTTATTGGATTGGCCCTAGCAGTTGCAAAATTATTATGACCATTAGCACCAGGCGGAGGTGAAGGTGGCGGTGGAGGAGGATGAGCACCATGACCCTTATGTTGATTCAGCTAAGATATGTGATCAGCAAAAGCAGAACGAAGAGAAGCAGTAATTTGTGTAGTGACAGCGGTGGTAGTTTGAGTTAGCTGCGTGGATATAGCTGATAAAATTGTTGTGCTGAGGGTGGTTGCTAGTACGGTGTTGTTAGTTTCAAGTTCCTTCTTACGAGTCTCACGTTCTTCCTCCCTTTGCTGACGCTTAAGGACCTCGTGCTGACGCTTTGCAACCTCCTTAGTCTTGTTGCTCTCTTGGTCATCAAGATTTTGTTGGGCTAAGGTTTGGATGAAATCATTAACTGTTTTAGCTAAGCTATTAATATTCTCGTTTACATATTTAAGGTTCTCTGTATAATCATGACCCATTGAAAAAAAATTTTGGTGAAAATTGAATATGAATCAACCTGCTCTGATCCAGGTGTTAGGGTTCTAAACCTTTACACTATATAAAAGATGCGATGAACAAAGAAAAACAAGGATGAAACCCTTTGTCTTGGGGTTAGCAGTCTCTGCCTTTGTATAACCAACTGAACAAACTCTTAATATTGATTAACTGATTTGTACAAACTTAGACCTAATCTATATATAGTTGAATAGTCTTGATAAGCAAGCAAACTAATTTAAGAAAAGCTGTAAACTGGGAAACCTAATACTAAGTACGTAAGGAAATAAAAGACTAAGCTAATAAAATAGCTGAAATAAAGGAAATAGGAGTTGGGGTCGCAACAAAAACCACTCCATAATCTGCACAACGCATTATCGGTTTGTTTCTTTTCTCCGTCTCTCTGAAGAAGAAGATCACAAAACCAGAACATCTTACCAATTTTCCAATTTTGTAATCAAGAAATAAGACAAGTAAGTACATGAAATATTTAGAAAATCTTACTTAAGTACATGAAATATATAGAAAATATTTAGAAAATCTTACTTTACATGAAATATTTAGAAGATATTTAGAAAATATTACTATTTAGGAAATCTTACTTCAATTTTGGTCGAAAGTTAAATCACACGGTTCTTAATGTTGGGAAGGCGTTTTTTGCATGCTAGGAGCGCGCTCCTAACACATTTCTCACTTGGGAAGGCAGAACCGCGGATCTCATGGAGATACCAGACATCCTCTGACGTTCCTGGATAATAAGGTTCATCCAGACTTGACAGTAACTTCAGTCATATTGCTTTCTTCAGCGAGAGAAGAAAATTCAGAATCGTTCTCCGTCTTCATACCACTGTAGCGGATAGGAATTTGTTGGGCTGGAATGTTTTCACTACATACTGCAATGCGTTTAAATGTCATTCAAGAATAAAGAACCCACTACATTTCTTTTAGCATACTTGCTTCACTATGCCCCAACAAACATACAAGATGAGAAGCACAAAAATTTCTGATTACACCTTTGCTAGAATTAATTTTTTCTAATTAGGGTGCAGGCAGTTTGACGGCCACAACAGACAGAAACATGGCGAAGAGACTAAAAGGATAAGGTGACAGAGTGAGTTATTAGTTAATGTTAGGTTTGACATGTTGCAAACAGTGCTACATTGCAGATACGGTTTTATACATTGAAACAATATGTTTTCACTTGTCTCTTTTAATGTTTAAGAAACTTATCATATCGTTTGCAAGTAATAAATGAAATAAGAACTAGTTGCTATGCAGCAAACTATAAACATAACAATGTTCGATTTGTAAGGTAGGTAAGAGTGACTTGGAAAACAGACCTGATTCAACAACAAAAATGCCAGGTAAATATCAAGTCAAGTATAAATAGCGTTGGGTTATACAAGACTTGCAACATTAAACACTATCCTCACTAATGTAAACAAGTCTTTTTTATAGATAATTGGCAAGCACTATCATCAAACACTTGATGAAGTAAATCTAAACTACTAACATTTTTAGTACGAATACACTCTGTTCATTTTTGCCAACCAAAATCAACATAGTTTGTCTTAAACATATTGCTTAACTAGATACAAATTCAACAATTACCAATAATAAGATCTTAAATTTTCTGCAGATCTACCAATTTAAAAATTGAAGACTTGGACATGCGAGATCCTGCAGTTTATTTACCCAATTCCGAGATAAGGTCGCAAAATAAAGACCTCAGATCTGATACATAAATATGAGAACATGGCTGGAAAGAAAAACCCATTAGCTATACATATCTTACTCAACATATACATATCAAAAATGAATGTTAATATTATGGGATAAGAAAATCGAAATATCAAACATCGTACTTTTATAGATCTTACCTGATCATGTGATCCAAGAATGGGTGCTACTTCTCATACTACAGTTGGTTGGAATATCACAATTTAAATTTGAGAGGAGAAATCATTGTGTTGAGTTTCAAGGATCTGTATGGATCTCCAAGCTATGTGTAAAGCTTCCCACATCAAACCAGGAATCTCATCATAACCCCTCATTTGATTTAGGAAACGGCAAGTAAAACTCCGGTTACTAGGTTTTCCTCAATACTGCATTCTCACTCAGACTCTCTCGGTCTCTGTATAAAATTTCTAATTTTCTACTGAAATTCTAAGGTTTGGTTGATTTTGTAATGAGATTCTGGGAGATTTACTAGAACGCCCTTAATTTAATCCCAAGCCCGGTTGTTACAATTTTTTATTTCCTATGGTCCTGTTCGGCTTTGTACTGGGAGATTAACAACTTTGGAAAATTCCAGGTGACCAGTGCTTGTATCTATCAAAGTTTAAAATGATTGCAAAAGGCTATAGATGTTCATGAAAACGGCAAAAACTACTACATATTTGGTTCAGCCATATACTAAAAATTATCGCTTAAAAACTTGTGTTACACATGAAGCTTCTAAATTTGCCAGATAATCTTTTTACTGTTGGTTTTCTGGGCCGCTTATGTGGTAAGGTGCCCGATTGCCCCAGCTGGGCATTATAAATGTGATTGGTTTTGGTTTCTGTTTCGCAATCGAGAAACCTAAATCTGCCTCATGCACTTATGTTTCCTTCGAATTGATCAAACAAAAACCTTTGCTATTAATGGTGATATATGGTTCTTTAGCTTTTATAACTCATCCAGGGAATGAAGTTGCCAACAAAATCACACCCTTCCACTCTTCAATTAACATATCTTAAGATCAATTCTTCTTAATATAAAGGTGAATAATTTTGCTGACATGTCGGAACCACAATGATTTTGCTGACGTGTCGAAACCACAACAACCCTGATATTTTCTCCAATAAAAGTACGACAAGTGGAAAATACTAAACGATTTGTTACTTATACGAAGAGATACGATCAATCATGTTTCTGTAAAGAAATATTGGGAAAAGACACTACTGTTGGTAAATCTGTAGAATCGAATGAATGGTTGCGTGAATAGAAGCATCGGGTAACTAATAATATGAAAAGATATCTTTTGATGTATCCTTAGATCTTAGTATCCAATCTAAAAAGGCACCTCTTTTGTCGACCAAGGATATGTTGAAAAGACACGTCTTTTGGTTTTCTATTAAGTAGCATTGTTCGAAGGGGTTCGTTCCATCCCCAAAATCCGCACGCAATACCACCATTGTTAAGTGATGTCTTTAATAACAACAAAGTTGATTCAATTTCGGCTCAGTATATGTAGACCGCAGAGTGCAATTTTAAGAATGATGTGAATGTTAACATCTGAGTAAGTGAGGTTTGCAAGGTATTTGATAAAATTTAATAAAGAGAGAATGTGAATCTACCAGTCGAGAATCTAAATGTCTACTTCCTGTATGTTGGCACATTTGTTTTCTCAGTCGAAGTTGGGTCAACACATGATGTAACAAGAGATCTCAAGTTGTGCCTGCCGCCTCTTGGAAAGTAAGTTGATCTTTTAATGATTTAGTTTATTTCATATGATTTGTTTTGGTAGTCTTCGATGACATGGAATTGGACGTTATGGGTAGATGTAATGCTTACAGATGAAACGCTTACAAATGGTTCATAAAATTGCTTAGGAGCATTTTTGGGCTTAACGAATCACGTGGAGAAAACAGATTGAACAAGGTGATTTTTCTTATTGGTTATCTGTCGAACAACAATACCTCAAGTTAATGAATACATGAAACTGTATTTGGTATTTCTCACGAGAGTGCGATTCGGAATTTTACTTGAAATTTCAAACAAGCATCTTATTGCATCAGCTTGATCCTTTCTCTGGCACTACAATGTACATGTGAGTTTCTAACACTATTCTTTTCCAGTAACTGTGTATAAATCTACGCTAAAATGAATATGTAAAGATGTGCGTATATCTTCTCAATTACATGTTTTCGCAAACATTTGTTTATGCTGACAATGTAAAAGTATTCCTTACTGAAAAACTTTTCACGTATTAGTCAAGTTGGACATTTGTATGCTTTCCAGTACATGAAGATTGACATATCGTGGATCCATAGAGGATTTCATGAAAAGGAATTCTTACATGGCAGCCAAGTAAAAAGGATTTCTTAGATGAACCCCCGCAAACCAACCGTGTAATTGGTGCTCTCTCCAATAGTTACTAAAAGATGGAGCTCAAATCCAGGTTTTTGCTTCTCTTTTATTTTATTTTAGTTCTTTTTTGCTACTGTTAAGCATACTACTGTAACCATTATTTTTATGAGGCGAGGCATGGGATGGTAGGCTCGATGTACCAGACACCGAAGAAATTCACCAACTTCTAAGAAAAAGGAGTTAAATGCAGATATTCTCCGTAAATACGTATGGATGGTGTCAAGATAGATAAGAAAGGTAATGATCAACACTTCCCTATAGAATCATACCCGAGTCAAGAATAAGAAATGTGTTAATCAGTTTGTTAAGTGTGGCAAATTCAGCTGTTATATTTAAAAAAATGCATTGGTTGGAAAATCAGTTTTTTATATATTTGATAAGGCACTTATTAGCACAAGAAAACATACATCTGTTGGTTCGGATTAGTTAAGATATGATTATTATGATCCTTCTGTTCTACTTTCATTTCATTTCATTTCAATTCGTTTTTTTTTCTTTTTTCTTTTTTGCTGTGAAATCAAAATTTCCCATTTACTTCTGTATATCCGAGAAGATGTGCCTTTAGGATTCAGCAAGTTTCCAACATGCGTTTAGACTTCTCATTATGAAAATTTTCTTTTGGTGTAGAATCTTGGTTTGCATAAATAACAAAGCGCACTTCGTCTAATATTTTTTTTGTTTTTGAAAATGCACTTCGTTTGATATCGTTTCCACTTAGAAAAGAGTAAGTATTGAAAACATACATGAAAAGGTCCATCCTATCACGACATCACAACTAACCATTTATCAAGTGAGTCATTTCATGCCAGATATTTTCTCGGTCATGGGTGAACTAGCCCGTTCAAATGCATTTATCAAATGTCCAACAGCCGTTATATTGATATTCACCGCCGTTTTTATAGAATCTGCTGGACTACCAAGGAGGAAACAAATATCTACACACTCCAGGAATAAGATTAGCTGATTAGGCCATATATTTCTATGTTTTCTTACACATCAATAATAGGCAAAATAAACAAGAAGATCGTCTATATGGTCGTGCTCGAGCACCATAGGATTTTGAAGTAATTAAATGGCTAAAACATCCACAGAACGGGCACTTTGCTTCCTTGGGAGCGGATCCCGCATTTGCACAACTACAATATATATGAATGATACTGGAAATCATGTTCGTCGTACAATGTGCACTGGGTAAAACAAAAAAAAAGAAAAAAAGAAGGGAACTTCGAACGTGAATCAATCACAGGGATGATCGTCATCTTATTTAAGTGCAATGGACTGGCGAAAGTGTTTAGGATAGGAAGAGGTAGTTACAATGCCAATGTCGCAGATAGACAGCGATTTAAAATCCTAGGAGATCACCAGGCAGATGGAACACAATATGATTTTCCATATCAATAGAGAGATAACGGATAATGTTGGTATCCCCCTTTATCTATCCTGATATGCTTCAAAAACTAAAATCTATCATGATATTTAGAGTTCTATGTTGAAATTGTCATCATCACATAAAATGCAATATCGATACAAAAAAAAATCCGTGTCTAACCAAAAACCGAGAAGCACATTATCACACTTGCCCGTGCATTTGCACGGGCATGCACAGCACTTGTTCTCTATAATTGTTTATTAAGGGTTCAAGCATCAGCTTAAGGAGCACAAACATGGCTCTATCAAAAGCAATGTTGGTTGTTGTAACGTACGCAGTACTACTGATGAATTTTTCATTGATGATCTCTACAGCTCAGCTGCAGCTATCCAGGGATAAGGATGAAATACCTCAATTCCGTAGGTATTAAGTACCAACACATATCGATTTTATGCAGGGAAATTCCTGACAGACCCTGAGATTGTCCAATGGGTAGGAAAATAGAGGAATAGAGATAGAGTTAATGTATAAATTTGAAATAAAATAAAGTGCAGAGAAACAGACATTTCTCTCCATGAACCTTGTTCCCAAGGAATCCCAACTTTGGAAAAACTCGTCCCAGACGTCCTACTTTCTATCCAACCTAACCTAGGCAATACTGTTTATTCAAAAAGCATGGGAACTTAGAGAAGTGCTGCACCAATATGCATTACATCCCTTCTATAGATGCAGCGCAGAATCAACGGAAAATAGAGCAAGCAATGTATCCAGAACAAAAAAAATTAAATTATTTTATCTGTATAACCCCAGGTAATAACATTTGTCTGGTCATACTAATGTCTCTTTTCTATGTGCAATGCAAACAGGATCGACAATGGAAATGAGACTAATTTAGCGACACAATAATAGGAAGATATTGGCATAAATATCCTTCACATATAAAGACATAGACAACGTCCAGAACTGATCTGAACAAATGTAAGACTTGGAATCACAACTGATTCAACAATAAAAATGGAAGGGGATATCAATCAATGATACTTAGAAGAAACAAACAACTTAAAACTTTTTTAATTCAATTATTACGGATACATTGTAGATATTAATGTTTCTACAGATTTAACATTTCAACCTTCCTAAGTTCAAACAAACGATACCAATTCTGGTGGTAAAGTCAGCCTTATAGAACTGATAGACTCAACATCTCATATGAATATGAGAACAACTCTGCATAGAAAAACCAAAAAATGAATGTTAATACCGTGGGATTAGACAATCAAATTATTCCCTCCACTCAACCTTTAAAAGAAAATGATGAGTTAAATTAGATTTAAATTGCAATTCATTCGCAAAGATCTTATGCTTCCTTGCTTGTTCTTGTTCAGATGAACCTTGAGCTGACTTCTTTATCTTCTTCACTTTCAACTTTTTGAAGCTATTTCTATGAATTACCAATTGATATCCAGCGAGTTTTAAGGTTTTGTTACATATATGTTGCAACTGCCGGTACTATGGCCGTGGATTCTTCTTAGATTTGTTGCTAAATTAGTTGCCATTTACCATATTTTGTCTTCAAAACACCATTTATTTACGAATCTAACATATGTGCCAGATGACAATTTTAATTTGAGAGGAGAAATCATTGTGCCAATTTCAAAGAACTTCATCTCCAAGCTATGCATAAAACTTCCCACATTAGACCACGGATCTGATCGTAACACCCTATCTGATTTTGGAAACGGCATGCAGAACTCGGGCTTCCTCCTCCCTCACACTGCTAGCTCCACTCTCACTCTCTATATGAACCTCTATTGAAATTCTAGGGTTTGATTCATTTTATAGGGAAAGAATGCCCTTGCTGTAATCCCCGATGTTGCACTTGCAGACCAGTGTACAAGCCCGGTTGTAACAATTTCTGTTGCCTATGCTGCTGTGTGTAGGGAGACTGAATTATGGTGCCAATTTTTTGTTCTTACTATGGCTTTTGGCGGAACAAGCTTGAATAATAATAGTCTACAGAAAAATTCGTGACCAGTGCTTGTATCTGTCGAAGTTCAAAATGACAGCTAAAGGCTTTAGATTTTCATGAAAACTACAAACGAACTCAAAAGGAACTTTTTGGTTTACTCATACACTAAAATCAGCCCCTTAAAATTCGTGTCATGAAGTTTCTTAATTTTCCGGATAAAAATGTTTTACAGTTTGGTTTTGGTTTCGCACTTAGAAACGTAAATCTATATCATGCATTCATGCACTAATGTTTCCTTCGAATTGAATAGACCAAAACGTTTTCAATTAATTGTGATATATGGTTCTTTAATTTTTGTAACTCCTTATTCAGGGAAAGAAGTTACCTATAAAACTAACCTCTTCCTCTCTTCAATTTACAAATCAGAAGCTTCTCAATTCATTTTTTAATAAGGGTTTAAGCATCAGCTTAATTAGCACAAACATGGCTCTATCAAAAGCAATGTTGATTGTTGTAACTTACGTAGTACTCGTGATGAATTTGTCATTGATGATCTCTACAGCTGCAGCTACTTGGGTACAGAATATAAATAGTGCTCCGGAAGAAAGCAGTTCGATTGTGTTTGGTAGTGGTGCAGATGAAGATTCGATTTCAGAACAAGGACTGTATGCATGCATGAAGTCAACTGGATATGCCACTGGCGTGTGTGCTGTTGAATTCTCTCGTTACCTCTTAGACAGGTCACATCCGGACAAGGGAGGAAGATGCTGCGAAGCTGTAAAGTCAATTGACGAAGAGTGCTTTATGAACTACTTGGGGAAATATGTTGGCATATATCAAGATTGCACTGGCCAGTGGTAAACATTATTAACAGAGATGTCTTGAATAAAATAAATATATATCCTCCATGATAAATAATATTGTTTTGTATGGTCCGGCACCAAAATAATAATACCACCTACTGTTTGGCTGTTTCATGTGTGTCCAATAAAAATTGAGATCATAATTTTTCCGACGAGCACTTTTACTGACAGCAACCTACTAACATAAAAGCTAATTGTTGTTACTTCCTGTTTCAACTTTTTTTTTTTTTGTTCTGAAAAAGGCAAAATTTAAATTTTAAAAAGAAAGAGTGCGAAGGAAGGACCCTCAAACGGATACAAGAAGAAATGAGCAAAGTGCTTAAAGAGCTTACAACAAAATTATTCTCTAAACAAATTCGCCCAATCGAAAATAAAATCGTCAAACTTGATATTCTTAAAAGAAACAACATTGATAGACCAGCTAAGTAACAATGCCTTGATGTCTATAACAAGAGAACTCAACGGTTTTCTCACTTGTTCCTTAGCAATTAAAATGTCGTTCCTTTCCAACCACACAATCCACCATATAGCAAACGGCACACAATATCCCAAGAAAACAAGAGGCTTGATAGATATCTTCAGTTTCTATTTCCACAAGAACTCGAGCATAGTCGTCGGATGAACCCAAACAATGTCCAACTGCTGTAAAAAGTGCTCCCATATCTGCCAAACAAAAGGACAATGCAAGAAAAGGTGTTCAACTGTCTCCTCACTATTGTTGCAGAAAGTACACACATTCTCTACTTCAATACCTCTTCTTGATAACATGGACAGAGTAGGAACCACTCTAACTGCAGCTGCCCAAACTAGAAAACTAATCTTAGAAGGAATAGTCTTGTTCCAAATGTAATCAGAAGGAAACTTTGTAGGAGTGATTCTTCCCTGATCATGTATATACCAATTATAGCAAGAGCTTACTGAGAATGTACCTTGAGAGTTAGAGAACCATTCCCGTTTATCATCGACATCAAGCATCCTTTGATTATCTAAGATTCTAGTGAACTCCATAGCTTCTTGAATTTCTGGATCCTTAAGCCTCCTACAAGGATCAATATCCCAACCCGTCCGTTCTACATTTCCATTGCTCACGTATTTAACCAAAGCTTCTTTCTTTCTACTCACTTTCCATAATTTCGGAAACAACTCTTTAAGAGTTTTTTCGTGCCACCAAACGTCATCCCCAAATTTAGTTTTATTCCCTCTTGCAATTGAGAATACCCCTCTATGACCCGCACCCATAAGTTTTTTTCGAATCTCCAGGAGCCCAAGTATCTTCGACACCACCAAACTTCTCAAAAATAATTTTCCTCCATAGGATATTTTTCTCTTCTCCGTACCTCCACAGCCACTTGGTTAGCAAAGCAATGTTAGTATTCTTCAAACTTATTATCCCCATCCTGCCTTCGCTCTTCAAAACACAAACTTTTTTCCAAGACCTCCAATGTAGACTCTTCTTGTTGACTGTGTCACCCCACAGAAAATTCCGCATGAGTCTTTCCATCTTCTTTGCCACTAAAACCGGGATCTTAAAAAGAGATAAGAAATATAAAGGAATCGCCGCCAACGTGCTATTAATAAGCACAACCCTTCCGGCTTTAGAGAGATATCTTCGCTTCCACGGGGCTAGCCTTAGAGTCATTTTTTCAATTACAATATTCCAAACAGATTTGAGTCTTGTAGAAGCCCAGACAGGAATCCCAAGGTAGGAGAAAGGAAACTCACCAACTGCACATCCCGCTAATTCAGCGCATTCCTGAATACAATTTTCATGTACTTCAATACCCATCATGGAACTCTTGGAAATATTAACTTTGAGACCTGTTTTAGCTTTAAATTTCTCCAACACTTCTAAAAGTTTTCGAAACCTTCTACTCTTGCATCTAAGAATATGACCGTATCATCTGCAATTTCAAGGTGCGAGATTTCCATACCATTTTCCTTAACATAGAATCCTTTAAGACATCCCTCATTTTTTGCGTTGTGCATGAGCTTGTTAAACACTTCCGCCACTAATAGGAATAAAAACGGTGAAAGTGGATCACCTTGAAGGAGATCAAGAGAAGCCTTGAAGTCACCTTTAGCCGCTCAATTGATTATAACTGAAAATCTAGCAGTGGATATGCAAAGCCGAACCCATCTTATCCATTTCCACCCGAACCCCATCTTCTTAAGAACACCTTCAACAGAACCCCAAAGAACATGATCATAAGCCTTCTCCATATCTAATTTAAAAACAATTCCTGCTTTTCCCTCTTTCTTCCATGAATCAATTATCTCATTTGCAACCAAGATACTATCAAGAATCTGTCTTTCGGCTAGAAAAGCACCTTGAGATTGGGAAATCAGATTCGGTATTACTATCTTTAATCGGTTAGCGAGAACTTTAGATATCACTTTGTGAACAGTACTCACCAAACTAATAGGACGAAGTCTCTCAACTCAATTGTTTCGTTCTTTTTCTGAATCAAAGAAAGAAAGGTACAGTTTAAGCGCCAGTTGACACCTCCTTTAGTAATAAATTCTTCCACCACTTTCATGAAATCCGCCTTTATAACATCCCAAGATGCTCTGTAAAATTCTATAGGAAATCCGTCCGGCCCTGGAGACGTGCCCAATTTGAAATATTTGATAACTGACAGTACCTCGTCTTCAGTAATATCTCTTTCAAGCATAGTGTTCTCCACCTCATAAATGGTAGAGAAAGAACAATCCTCCAAGTCAACAATCTCTTCCCCATTTGTAGAATAAAGCTTTTCATAAAACTCAATCACTTCAGACTGAATTCTATCTTGACAGACAACTTCCTCTGTATTGATTTTCAATTTAAAAATTTCATTTTTCCTTCTATTTCCATTTGCAATTTTATGGAACATCTTTGAGTTCCTTTACCATCAACATGCCAGAATATTTTAGCTCTTAACTTCCACCTTTTTGCAATCAACACTAACACTTCGTTTTACGACCGTCGAAGACTAACCCTCTCTATAAACTCCACATATGAAATAGGAGCAAAAGTTTCTTCTTTTTTGTCCAGAATATTGATTAAAGCTTCCAAATCCCTCTAACTTCTTATCTAAGTTTCCGAAAACCTCTTTACTCCAGCCCCTTAACAAGGTCTTTAACATCTGTAATTTCTTAGCAAAGATAAAACTTGGAGATCCGTCAAAAAGCATGTTGTTCCACCAAAAAAACAAAATTTCTAAGAAATTTGGATGCTCAAGCCAGAAAGTTTCAAACTTAAACGGAAAAGACCCAAGCACAATACCACTACTTCTTAAGGACAAAGGAGAATGATCCGAAACTGTTCTAGTAAGAACACATTGCACCATTAAAGGAACTTATCCTCCCATTCACCACTTACTACAAATCTATCCAGCCTGCATAAAATAGGATTAGTTTGCATATTTGTCCAGGTATATAATCCTACATTCAGCGCCAAGTCGCATAACTCATGTTTTCTCAAAAAATAATCAAACCTTCTCATATTCACATCTGAAGAGACTTCTCAGAAGAGACTCTAATAACATTGTAATCTCCGCCTATACACCAAGGTAATTCAGACCATTTTTCTCTCACCTCATCTAATTCAGACCAAATTCTTGTTCTATCTGCATTCCCTGTTGGTCCATACACGTTTGTAAGAACACAATCAAAACCATCGCTAATTCTCGTGCCTCTGATGGAGAGTCAATGCGTTTGGGCAAAAATGTCCACACAATTGAACATAGCATCATTCCAAACTATTAGCATCCCGCCAGACGCACCAATTGAATTCACAGCTGTCCATTGATGCCCTCCTAATCCCCACAAACTCCTAACTGTGCAGTCAGTCATAACCTCCATTTTTGTTTCTTGAATGAAAACCACAGCTTCCTTTTCAAGTTTCACTAAAGAACTAATAGCAGTGTCCCTTCCTTCAGTCCCCAACCCCCTTATGTTATAACTTAAGATGTTAAAATCCATTAAAAACATTTATCCCCCTCAATTGACATCAAACCAGCAGAATCTTGCTTCTCATCAAAATAGCTCTTTGAAGTTTTAATAGACAGAAGAGAAGATTCAACACACACAAAGAATTAACGTGGTTCGGCTCTTTAAGCCTACATCCACAAAAGAAAAGAGATGATCTTTTTATTAAGGCTGTGTTACAATACAATGGAGATATGGGTACATCTATACATATAAATGATAACCTTCCTGTTATAGAGAAGATACGATCTTTAAATATATGTCAGAATCAATCATCTCCTTATTCTTCTCAACGGTAAACACTTATATGGAAACAATATATGTCAGTATCCATCCTTTCCTTATTTTTCTCCAACACTCCCCCTCAAGTTGGTGCGTAGATGTCTATCGAGCCCAACTTGCCCAATATCTCTTTAATTTTAGCAGCGGACAATCCTTTATTAAATATGTCAGCCAACTGCAAAGCACTAGGAACGAAAGGTGTACTGATAATGTTGGCTTTCAATTTTTCCCGAACAAAGTGGCAATCAACTTCAATATGTTTTGTTCTCTCGTGAAAGACCGGATTTGAGGCAATATGCATAGAAGCTTGGTTGTCGCAGAACATCTTGGTTGGTTGAGACGATGCAAAACCTAAATCTCGTAACAAGGCTCGGAGCCAAATTATTTCGCAAGTTATTAGTGCCATGGCTCGATATTCTGCTTCTGCACTGGATCGAGCGACTACATTTTGTTTCTTGCTCCTCCATGTTACCAAATTTCCACCAACAAACGTACAATAACCTGTTGTCGACTTACGATCAACGGGACATCCAGCCCAATCTGCATCTGTGTAGGCTGAAATAGAGCTATGTCCGTTATTATGCATCAACAAACCTCTTCCCGGTGAGCCCTTAAGATACTTCAGAATTCTGGTGACAGCATTCATGTGATGAAATGTAGGAGCATGCATGAATCTACTTACAAGACTTACAGCATAAGAGATGTCTGGTCTTGTAATGGTGAGATATATAAGCTTACCCACTAATCTTTGAAATTGACCACTATCAGGAATCAAATCACCATCTTCATCAAGCTTCCCCCGACAATCAATAGGTGTCTCCGATGGTTTTATCCCCAAGTTTCATGTTTCTTTTAGTAAATCCAATATATACTTTCTTTGATTTATAAAAATACCTTTCTTAGAGTAGGCAATTTCTAAACCAAGAAAATACTTTAAAATTCCTAAATCCTTTATAGCAAATTTGGTATGCAAGAGAGTCTTGAGTCTTGTAATCTCTGAATGATTATCACCTGTTATTAGTATGTCATCTACATAGACTAAAACCACAACAATACCTGACGCGCTTCGTTTGACAAATAATGTCGGATCTGCACCACTTTGTTTGAGTCCATTCATCATAAGAACTGAGCTAAGCTTTGCGTACCATGCCCGTGGTGATTGCTTTAGCCCGTATATCGCCTTCTTAAGTTTACATACTGCACCTGGTTTGCCTTCTGCGGGATGGCCCGGTGGCACGCTCATGTATACTTCCTCTTTTAGATCTCCATGTAAAAACGCATTTTTTACATCCATCTGAAACAATTTCCAGCCTTGATTTGCCGCAAGTGACATTAAAACTCTAAAGGTGTTCATTTTCGCTATTGGAGCAAAAGTTTCTTTATAATCTTCTCCATATGTTTGAGTGAATCCTCTTGCAACGAGCCTTGATTTGTGTCGTTCAATAGTTCCATCACTCCTATAATTTATTTTGTATACCCAACGACAACCAACAACCTTTTTTCCTCGAGGTAGACGAACAATTTCCTAAGTTCCATTATCATTGTGAGCTTGTAATTCTTCCCCCATGGAGTTCCTCCAAACTGGAATTGAGTTTGCTTCTTTGAAATTTTTCGGCTCGTCCTCCCTGGATAAGGCAGTAAGAAAAGCAGAATGAGTTTGTGAAATATTATTAAATGATAAGTGCTCTTGTATAGGATATGTGGTTGCATGATAAGTAAGGAAATCTTTTAGTTTTTCTGGAATTTTCGTTTCTCTATTTGATCTTCTTTGTGGTTGTATTGGTTGTATAATGTCCGGAGAAGTAGAAGTTGGTGCAGTGTCCGGAGAAGTAGCAGTTGGTACATTAGTTGGTGCAGTGTCCGGAGAATTAGCAGTTGGTGCAGTAGTGTCCGGAGAAGTAGTAGTTGGTGCAACGGCTGGAGAAGTTGGTGCAGCGTCTCGAGAAGTTGTACTTAATCTTCTTTGTGCTGGAACAGTGACTTGAGAAGGAGCAGAATCTTCACATGTGGATGGAGATGCAATTCGAGTAGGGTCAGACTCATCATTGATTGAAGGGGGCTGTAAGGTTTGATTAGTAATAATTTCAGTCATTGTCGTTGCTTCATTGAGACTGGTAATAACTATTTCATTCAAAGGCTCTCTAGTTGTAGCTTTTTTATTTGTCGTCGGTGCAAGAGGCTCCAAATCACACTAATACTCCCCCGTAGAATTCTCTCTTTGGTCTGGCTGTAGTTGGAAAAATGGGATAGATTCATCAAAACGTACGTCTCTAGAGATCAGAAGTTTGCGCGTCGCAACATTGTAACATTTGTATCCTTTTTGGGTGGAGGAGTACCCGAAGAACACACACCGAATAGCGCGCGGATCAAATTTATCCCTTTTAGGTGCATGTATATGAACATAGCAAACAAATCCAAAAACTCGTAAATGAGATAAATCAAGTTTCCGACCTTTTAAAACTTCTAATGGAGATTTAAATTGAAGTACTCGAGTAGGGAGATGATTAATTAAATATGTCGCAGCCAACACCCCATGAGACCAGAATTTTTTTGGAACGTTCATTTGAAGCATTAGAGCCCGAGTCGTTTCTAAGATATGACGGTTTTTTCTTTCAGCCACGCCATTTTGTTGTGGCGTTCCCACACAGCTTGTTTAGTGTATAACGCCGTTGTCACGAAGATATCCAGGTAGGAGCCCTTTGCAAAATTCAGTTCCGTTATCTGTTCTAAAAACTTTCAACTTGGCATCAAACTGGTTAATTAACATATTATGAAAAACTTGGAAAGTATTGAAAACTTCAGTTTTAGATTTCAACAAATATATCCAAGTACTGCGAGTATAATCATCAACGAATATAACAAAATATTTATACCCATCATAAGATTCAATAGGTGATGACCATAAATCTGAATGAATTAACTCAAAAGTTTTAGCTGACACCGACAACGAGTTATGAAATGGCAAACGAGTTTTCTTAGAAAATTGGCAAACATCACAAATATTACTCTCTAATGACATAAAAGGAAAAATATGTCTTAAAATGCGACTGGATGGGTGCCCAAGTCGTTTATGCAAAGTATGATTTGCAGTCAAACTATTGGCATGACATGCTTTATTCGGAGGATGATATAAGTAAAGTCCGTTAGAATAAACTCCTTCACCAATCGTCGCTTTCGTTTTTCGATCCTAAAATACAACCAAAGTAGGTGAGAAAATAACATTACAGTTTAAAGCTTTTGTAATTTTTCCCACTGATAATAGTTGGACCGGAAAAGACGGTACCACTAGAACATTAGATGAGGAAGTGGTTTGAAAAAAATTCATATGTCCACTTCCTAAAACTGGAACAGTAGATCCATTAGCTATAGCTACATCATGTTTACCCTTTTTAGGTGTAAAGTTATGCACAACATTAAAATCATTAGCCATATGGTCTGTGGCTCCAGAATCAACTATCCATGAGCCAATTTTAGAAGATGAAATAAAATATGCTTGTAGTTTACCTGAAGCATGAGTAGATCCAGGTGGAACAGATTCAGAAGGAACGGACTTACTCAATTGTTGTAGAAGAAGTTTAGTCAATTCGTTGATCGAAAAAGAACTATCAGCTACTGCAGCATGGTCTTTTTTGTGTTTTTCGTAACTGTGTTTGAGATGAGGATGTAAAGCCCAGCAACGATCTTTGGTATGCCCGGTTATTTTGAAATGGTCACAATGATAGTTTTCCTTTTTGTTCTTGTTATAAACTTGCTTACCTTTGTCTCCGCCCCAAAACTTGTGTTTGTCATCTTTTGCAACAATAAGAGAACTGGCTTCATTCATCTCAGCAGCCTTTTTCGGTTCAGCGTTCATAGTTTTTTTACGAGTTTCTTCTCGCTGAATCGTAGCACACACAGTAGATAAAGTAGGAATGTCGGCATTCATGAGAATATGACTTTTCAGGTTCTCATAATCAGGATTCAAGCTATACAGTAATGAGAAAATTTTATCTTCTTCCGCTCTCTTCAAGAAAACTGTTGCATCAATTGTATGTGGGCGATACATATCAATCTCATCCCACAACCATTTCAAGTTCCCAAAGTGTTCTGTAAATGGTTTATCACCTTGATTTGCCATAGCAATCTCACATTTCAACTCAAATACGCGAGCTGCATTATTTTGATTACCATAAACGCATCTTTAGAATCCCACATTTCTTTGGCAGATTCAGAAAACGTAAATATTTCTGAAACTGAAACTTCCATAGAATTAAGAAGCCAAGTTCGGACATTCTGATCAGTAGATATCCACTCCTCATATTTGGATTCTTCTTTAGATGGAGGACATTTTGATTTGCCATTGATAAAATCCAATTTCTTCTTTCCTCCAAGAGCCAAAGATACAATGCGAGACCAAAGAACATAATTCTTACCATTTAGTAAGACATGATATAATCTCCCAGAAGTATTATTTTCAATTTCAGACATTTGGATCTGAAGAGAAAAAACTAAATAAAAAATGGATGCTTTTTCTAAAAAGTGTAGAGAACAAAAAAATGATCACAGGAACGATTTTTGGTCGATGATACCATGAAGTTTTAATAGACAGAAGAGAAGATTCAACACACACAAAGAATTAACGTGGTTCGGCTCTGATACCATATTAAAGTCTGTGGACATCCAACTCAAAACCAATTGGCAATGAGTGGAGAGGCCCAAATAGATTATAAACCGTAGGATCTTAAATAACCCAACCATGTGGGACTAATAATCTCAACACGCCCCATCACGTGTAGCCTCGGCGGGTCTTACAAACACGTGGACAAACAATTAAATCGGGTGACACGGAGTAAAGGTGCGATCAACTGACTCGACACAAATATCCTGCTCTGATACCATATTAAAGTCTGCGGACATCCAACTCAAAACCAATTGGCAATGAGTGGAGAGGCCCAAATAGATTATAAACCGCAGGATCTTAAATAACCCAACCATGTGGGACTAATAATCTCAACACTCTTCCAATTAAATCTAACAATCTCAGTTGTTAATTCCTCGGCTACCATTGATTCAAATTGAGCAGATAACGGGAAATTTACACTATGCCTAGCGTTCTGCCAATCATCCACAAAAAATTAAGAACAGAAAACCCTAGAATCTTGATGTTCATTAGAAACGATGTTACTGCAGAAATTGATCCCCCAATATAGGCATTCATGTGCGCATCCACGATTCCACCGGACACAATTCTGCGTCTCTCGTCTTCATTCACTTCACGGCGATCTGAATTTTCCACCGGGTTACCCTTTACTTCTTCCATTGACGATAAAACTTCAGAAGAAAAACCTTGTATAATAAACTTCAAAAATCATTTTTGTTTGAATCTTCTAATCCTGTAACCTTTTGTATCTTCATTTTTCGATTTACTCTCCAACGGTAGTCTTTTGCGTAGATTTTACACATCTTATCTCGTAAGAGCTCATCTTCAGGTAACTCAACTTGAGAACGAGAAATAGACTTACCAATCCCCTGTAAAATTACTGGAACACCCGTCACAAGATTATCACATGGAGTCCTCTGAGCATGAAAATTAGTATTGCTAACGGCACCAACTAAAGAAACTGCCGGGCTGTAGATAGAATCACAGTGGAAGGTATTTGTCGGCCCATTTTCTAATCCCAAGTGTAATCCCAGCACACCCTGCTCCGCCGGCTCTGAACATGAGTGTTTGCAGTTGCACCGTTGGGATCGGATTGACTGTATTATATACAGTCAAGGCTGCTAAGAAGAAGGATCCCGGACCTCAGCAAAGAAAGAGTCTTGTATACTGGGCAGGTTTGTGCTTTGTTATCTTTACTCATCAGAACACTGTCCAACATTAGTTGTTAGTCGATAGCAAAAACTCAGTAAACCAAACACTATGACTGTCGATTTCTATGGTAAAAGTCCTTCAGAGTCCCTTGCATAACTTCTGAAGCTCTTAGGTCGAAAAATATAAATTGCTAGTAATACTTAAATGAAGACCAGTAAGATCTTCATTAAATAATTATGCAAATTTCCAGTTTCTCATACTGCTGTTTTTCACCGACTAGTTATATGTTTATGCAACATTTGGTACTTTTAGCCTTGTGGAGATTCTCTGAAAGAATTCTATCCTGGTAAATGGTTTTTAGGATATTTTTTTGTTTCTCAATATATACTATGATCAGCTAAACTACTAGCTTTCCTCCACTTATATATAATGATTTGGAGGCATAAAACTCAGGCTTATGTAATTTTCTCTATCTTTATAGGTGTCCCATGTACTACCACATTAAGTATGAATTTCTCGTGTGGCTCCAACATCCATCTGTTGACGTGAGCAAAACATAATCCTTCGGTACCTATTATATAGGAGGAATTTTCATTTTGGTTTGTACCACTATATAGGCGGAGCCCAAATTTCAAAACGACTTTTTACTTATATTACCCCTATTTATTTACTTGGGAGTCATCACAATTAAGTATATGTCTCCAACATTGGGAATATGATTAAGGATAAAACGGGAAAAAACATAGAAATTAATAAAATCCATAAAAATTTCTTAATCTAAGAGAATTTTTCCCTCCGCCTATATATGTGCACTTAATTGTACACCTATTGATTCTTAATGTGTACATAATTGTACACATGTTGATTTTAAGTCGCTCTGCTTGACATTGATTTTGTTCATACCTCTTGGTCAGAGCTGGCGAGGTATGTGCATATGCATTTGATCTTACAATGTTATCTTGGCACACATATTTCCGTCTAGCTAGTTTATTATAATGAAATGAACAGATGAAGCATTTTAGTAATCTAACCTCTGGTGCTAAAGATCATTTTTAAAACATCCAATGTTTTTCTTTGCTTATTTGCACATATTTTTACATATTTGATTTGATTATTAATGTGTACAAAATTATACACACGTGGATTGTTAATATGTACATAGTTGTACACCTGTGGATTGTTAATGTGTACATAATTATACACATGATGATTATTAATGGTACACCACTATATCGCAAAATAGCCGTCCAGATCGCAAAAAGACTTCTAGGTGATATCAATTGATGGACTTAGAAATGCATTTGGTTAGGTGTCAATGACGTGTTGACTGTAGAATAATTGAGTGTGAGATGTATCAGCTCTATTCGTGCTCTGACATTGTTCGTAGTTCAATTTCCATTCTTCATTTTCATTTCATGGAATTAGGGAGCAAAGAGAAAATCGAGAAATCTAATTGACGTCTTAAATTAGGAGGGTATTACAGAGGTGGTGATTCGGATCAGGAGCTTATGAATCCACTTACCTCTTCGTCTTCTTCCAGTGGAAATCTAAATCGACCTAATTCGGGTGGATGGTATGGTTTATCATCATCATCTTACAGATCTCCTCACCATTTTTAGATGATTAAAATGATGAAGATCTGAGAATATTTTTGTTGTTGTTGTTCTTACCGCTAATCAAGTTATCATTACATAGACAGTTTCTCATTATTATTTCTTAATTTTAGTGTTTTGAATTAAATTTGATGGGATCATTACAAAACCCAGTTAAGGAGAAAGATAAAACTTCATAATTAATCTTTGATTCGCTATGCGTTATCACTTATCATTCTCCTAATCGAATTGATGTATGCCTACTTTTGTATTTTGGATGATGGGATATGATGTTATATTCTTCAAATGTTTCTTATTTATGTACTTAATTAGCTCTTCATTTACACATCAGACTAAGGCATATTTGCTGACATCAATTGATCAAAATATAGATAGGTTAATGGTTGTAATCCTTTGATTGATGCAATATTTGTCCAATACCTAGGAAAATCTTTGTTGTTTGTCAATATTATTAGGTTCTCTTTGCTGAATTTGTAATTTGTTCGTATTAGATCGCCATCCATGTGAACTGTCTGTCCTCCATCTTTATTTAGACAACAAGATGTTACACATTCTATAAGATAAGTGTTACCCCATCCTTCTGTGCTACTCCAAGTTTGATGTTTCTTTCAATTTCTTTTGTGCTACTCAACATCGCTTTTTAGAGTCCCATTTGTTTCTTTTTTTATTGGAATCCCATCTATTTTCACCATTAGTTTTGCATGATGGAAGAAAACGTATTTAGATTGATGTATGTGAGTGATATTAGACAGTGATGGTCCCAATTTAGAGCCTTTTTCTATAAATGTTCTGGGTGTACATAGTTGTACACTTGATAATTGATAATGTGAACATAATTGTACACGTGTTGATTATTAATGTGCACATACTTGTACACATATATATTGATGCTTAGTGCATACTTGTACACATACTTGATGATTGATAACGTATACATATCTTATTGAGAATGTGTACATAATTGTACACATATTGACTGATAATGTGTACATAAAAATACATTGGCAACTACTACAAAGACCAGCGAGGAAGTGGATGGAAAACCTATTCCTAGTGCTTCATATGTCAAGGTCAGCATGGATGGTGCCCCTTATCTGCTTAAGGTGGACTTGAGAACTTACTAAGAGTATTAGAAGCTATTTTTTTCTCTTGAAAAAATGTTCAACTGCTTTATTATTGGTAAATTATTTTGTATTCCCGAATGCAAGAACCTTAACCTAGTATATAATTTTTGGATGGACTTCAAAACGCCTTTATTGGCATGTATTCATGATTTTTTGTTTATGCCTCAGGTCAATGTGGGCCACATGGGGCTCCTGGGAGAGGTAGCAACCATATGGATCTTCTACATGGATCAAAATATGCTCTAGCAAATGAGGATAAGGAAGGTGATTGGATGCAAGTGGGAGATGTCCCTTGGGAGTAAGTCTTTGTTTTCTGTTTTACTACTTCTTATGGTTGCTTTAGTGTTAATTTGAAGGGGGTTTCATGAATCCAATGCGAGCATAGGCAAGAACTTTTAGTAGACATGTTTTCTCTGATGCAGATGAGGTAACTTACGCATTTCATTAAGTTAGAGACTTGGTAGTGTCTTGAAAGATATGGTGTATAACACATAATCTCTTAATGCATGTTTGCACGTGAAACCTTTTATTTTAAAGCTGTGGCATATGCTTGGTCCACTTTTGTTCATTTAAAGTTTGGTCATAAAACTATCGTCAGCACAGCTCTAAAACCTTTACAATAAAAAAGAAAAGATTGTTAGTTGTGTGCATCCTATTCTACCATTTCTTTCCCAAAATTCATTTTAGGGGAGATTCGTTGTGTACGATGCTATTGCTTAAAATGACTTGCAACTTAACTTTAACCCGAATTTAGCTTTTTATATATGCGAAGTGGAGTTCCCATCTCTTTCTATAGAAGTGTACTGAATAGAGATCCAATGGCAAATAAGTTTTCTGATTTAGCATATGATGGGTTGGATTTTCAATGTGTACATAATTGTATACCTATTTATTTTCAATGTGTCCATAGTTGTACCCCTGTTGATTAAGGACATTGCTATACAAATGCATATTTGCTGCAAATCTCATGATATCGTGAGATGATTTTAAGATTTTAATAACATGCTTGCTATGTGTTTAGGTACTTTTTGAGGGAGCTTAAAAAAGTGGAGAAGAAAAATGGACAATTTTTGTAGATGGACACTTTTCTGGATTTCTGATTTTAATAGCACTTGTCATTGCTTAGGTGGAAGATTCAAGATGTATGTGGTGTACAAACTGGTGCACCTTGTCTTGTACTTGGATTTTCTGAATTTTGTAGATGTGTACATGTTTGTACACCAGTGTAAAGTAAGATTTTTAAAAAATGAAAATTATATTGTCATATGGGTACTCTTTTGTAGATCTCGGAAAGAGCTTTCCGAATATATAAAGTTTGTGAATTTTGGACAAACGGTTAGAAAGATAAATTGTTTTTTAATTTTTTTAATTTTTTTTAAAGAGTATTACATTAAAGAGCGGATGGGGGCTGAGATTGTGTCACAAGGGGGGAAAACTAACACTGTCTTCCATGTTAATTCCTGCAATATTACGCCATTGGGGGCTTGAACCTGGGACCTCCTGGAACGCATGAAACTTTAGGAAACAGAGATGACCAACTGTGCTAGGGCCCGTTCATTGAAATTGCTGACATCATCATGAATAATTTTGGACTAAATTGTAAATCATGAAGGTTATAAGTGTATTTTTCATGTTTTAAATAACTTTTGGACTAAATTGTACCTAGTTAACTCGGGATGGATTAATCTATACTTTTTGATGTGTTTTTGGACTAAACCATTTTTTTCACGAACTAGATGGGCTTGGTGTAGCTCATATGTACAGGTGAAACCCATTCGTTTCCTTATTGTCATGCTAGTATATAAACAGAAGAAGATCTTCCCTAGCTCGAACCCTAGTTTTATGCTTGCTCTATAATAAGAAGAGAAAGAAGCAGCAATGTTAAGCTTTGCAGAAGATATCTATCTTGAGATTTTTGCAAGGCTACCAGTGAAATCAATATATGCAAGTAAGTGTGTCTTCATGTTTTGGTTTGAATTGATTTCTAATCCTAGTTTTGTTGAGATACACATGAATCATGCGAAACAAAAATATTCTACGCTCATGTTTATAATTAAACAGAGTATTAACAGAGGGGAAACCGTAACATGTTCTATAAGTTATGAGTCATTATTTTCATGTGAAATCAAAGATAAGATTGTTGAAATAGATTACCCATTCAAAAGTGAGTCTTTAGCCTATGACTATACAGTTGGTACTTGCCATGGTCTGGTTTGCCTAAAGAACAAAAATAGGAATTTCGTTTGTATTTGGAACCCAACCACTAAAGAGTACAATCAAATAACAAACTTACCTCATAGATACGGGGATCCCTATTTATGCATGCATGGTTTTGGCTATGATCCCAAGACTAATGATTACAAGGTAATACTCCCTCTGTCTTTTTTTATCTGTCCTAATTTCTACTTTGGTCTATCTTTTTTTATCTATCCGCTCTGTTTATAGACATACTTTTCCCTTAAACTATCAAATATACCCTTTATTTTTATAATTATAAAATCATTTTTAATATAAACTTAATTCTAAATCATAAATATCATTACCATATATAAGGAAAAAATCCATTCAATATTTTTTCATATTAATTGTCATTCCTTTTTTAAATAAAAATATTTATGAGTAATTATTACATTCCTAATACTTCTATTTAGTTTTGGTAATAAGTTAAAATTAAATAGTTTAGTCAAGGGTTAGTCATGACTTTTTATAGGAAATCCTTATTATTTTGACAAAGTCGATTATGACACTTATTTTAAGACGGAGGGTGTAAGTATTAAGAAGATCCATTATGGACCCAAGGGAAATTCTTTGATCAACGTCTACACATTAAGATCAAATTCATGGAAATCCAGCCACATTGTGCCTTATACGTTTTCTTTTATTCAACTTAATGGGGTGCTCGTTAATGGAGCT
This sequence comes from Papaver bracteatum, assembly GCA_023529315.1. Classification (NCBI taxonomy): domain Eukaryota; kingdom Viridiplantae; phylum Streptophyta; class Magnoliopsida; order Ranunculales; family Papaveraceae; genus Papaver; species Papaver bracteatum. The sequence goes on from JAJJWX010004853.1 coordinate 292,681, forward strand.
TTACACTGGTTTGGCACAGCGCACTGGCTTTCCCCATGATGCGACTTTGATTTTGGATTGTACATTCTATGTTACTAGTTGTGAGGATCAATGTTACATAATTGGTTTTGTGGCTTTCTAGCTCAAAGGGTAAGACCCAAATCCCCATTGTTCAAGTGTTTCCCCAAAATTAGCCGCCGTTTCCTTTTTGTTAACCCTCCATGTTGGCGCGTAACAATTGATATCTCATCTGTTGTAAAACTAAATAGTTATTGAACCTGCTTGACATGTTGCCAAAGATTTACGCCATTATTTAGATTTGTTTTTGCTAGAAGGCGATAAAGAGACACTTTCACTGATAGACCCCTAGATCGGGGCCTTTTTTTTTTTTTTTTTTTTGCTATTTCTTGCTTGAACTTCTTGTTAGAAAGTCAAAAGATTTGTATAGTTCTTCAAGACGAAAGAAAGTCATTCATGGGTGCAAAACGTGCCGGCCCAGCACAGTACAACACACGAAATCACGTACTTAATATGCTTTGTGTCGTGCTTTGCTGTGCCGGAAATTATGACGTGTCGTGCTAGAAGGCGTGTTGTGTTGGGCTGTGCCAGAAAAATAAAGGGGTTGTGTCATGATGTGTTGTGCCAGGTACATTTATTTTATATTTTCCGGTATAAATGTTTTCCAAATATTTTGGTATTATATGTGTTATAATGAAAATAAGTCAACATAAAAGTAATAAAATGTCAATAGTTGACCAGAATAAAGGCTCTTTTGTTGAAGTATACATAAAATATGATATACATGTTGTATAGTATTTTATACATATTATGACGTATTTTCTTAACGTGTCGTGATAAGGCTGGGTTTTGTTTAAATTAACGTGTTGTGGCGTGTTGGGCTAAGTCACATGCTGGGCTGGGTTTTGTTTAAATTTTAGTGTGCTAGGCTGGGCTGTGCTCGTGTTGGCACAACCAATATACACCTCTACCTAGTTTTATGCTCGCCCTCAAAACTAAGAAGATCTTTCCGGAAGATATATATTGAGATTCTCGTACATACGTTTGTTCGCAAGTTTTGGTTTGAAATAATTTCTAATCCTAGTTTTTTTCTTCGTTTTTTTAATCCTTCAAAAAGCGAACAAAAAGGTAAGCAATAAACAAAGAAGAGGACCAAAGAGAGCGAGGAACAGACTCCAACAACCTAAACTCAAAAGACCTTGCAAACCATAAAAACAAACAAAAATTGTTAACAAACAGTCCTCCAAAACCACCCCAAAACCGTCAAAACTCATGTGGTAGACCCAATCCACACGCAAATGGCCCCCTGCTAATTCCCAGAGGGCGGTTCCCAATCGTCCTTCTTACATGAGGTTTTGGAGTAGTTTTTTGGGCGGTATGCATGCCCAAAACTATTAGAACACAAAAGATCGGGTTACAATAAAAAAGATCCCCGTTTACAATAATTTGATCCAGAAATGTGTATTTCATACTCCCTCCGTTACTTTTTAATAGACCAGTTTTTATAAATAAATGTTTCAACAAAATAGGCCAGTTTCCTAATTGGGAAAGTCAAATGTTACTTTAATTTTTTGGGACCACTTTTATTTTAACTTCTTTTGATGACAAGTGTTATGTGGACCATTTCACTTATTTCTTTGGCTGACGAGTGTCATGGGGACCATTTCACTTCACTTCTTTTATTGATAAGTGTCTAGAGGACCACTTTCAATAATTAGTTCTCTTAATTTCCTTAATTTTCTCAAAAAAAGAAACTGGCCTATTAAAAAAAACGGAGGGAGTACATTACATTCTAAATTTTCACACAAAAGTCCCATTACTGAAGATGATTCCAGAATTTCCAAATAAACCAATAGATAGCAGCCGGCAACACATTCTAAAGAGACTTGTCCGTGGTTTGAAGGTTCTTAACTCGCCATTCTTTGATGATTTGAGCTCGATTTCGATAATAAGAAGATGGGTTTGTTGAATGATTTTCTGGTGGAATGAATTCAGAGATTTAGGTCTTGATTTTGCAAGGAAGATACAGGCTGTGGTTTGAGATGTTGGGTAGAGTTGGTATTTAGAGTGGTTGAATTAATACAAAAGACAGTGACTGATTTTGAGCTCGAGTATGTGATGTAAACAGGGATGAAGAAGTTGTTCCTTTGAGGACGTTAAGCAAGAAGAAGATATGCATGGAAAAGGTCTACAATATCCTTGACTCCTGTTAAATTAACTGTCGTTACTGTTTTTTGAAAAAAAAAACGGGACGGAAAAGTTCAAACTCGGCCATTTTATAAAAGGGTTCAAAACAACGGTCACTTTCTCAATTATGTGTGAAAAAGGTGGCCACTTTATTAAGAACGCGCAATTGGGGGATACATTTATTAATTGGGGGATATAGCTACAGGACAAAAACGGTGTCCCAGTAGCAATTCTGGGTTACCCGCTATGTATTTATTTTTTTAATTCATAATCTAGCCCTCACTAATCCTAATTAGTGATTAATTTTAATTAGTAGATTCTTAAGTATTTGGGGGATAGATTAGTTTGATTTTTTATTTTAATTTGTGTGAGTGAGTAGAAGGAGGGAAAAAAAATTGAGTGGAATTTTTTTTTTGAAAATGGAAGATGATTGTGATGAGAGAATTGCTGCTAAGAGGTTGAAAATTTGATTTTTTTTTTCTTTGAATCCACCATTGTTGCAGCTGAAAAAGCTCGGTGCCGGCATGGTATTCAACCGAAAACCCATGTCGGCATTGCCAGAAATTTTCAAAATTTGTTTGCCACTATCCGGGGGGGGGTTCTGCAGTGGTTTTTGTTTAAATTTTTATACCGGAACATGATGAAAAGTATCCAGAAACTTGATTTTTTTTCACTTACTACCGGCATTGATAGATTTATATCGAGCATGCCGGCATTTAGTTACGGCATTGAATTTCATCACTTCCGGCATGTTCTTCATCATTTCCGACATGTTCTTCATCACTTCCGGCGTGGTCTTCATCCTAAATAATCATGCCGGAACTCACTTCCGGCGTGGTATTCATCCTAAATAATAATGCCGGTACTTAGAAACCCAGTATCGGCATGGTCTTCATCATAAATAACCATGCCGGAACTCAGTACCGGCATGGTCTTCATCACTTCCGGCGTGGTCTTCATCTTTTACGGCGTGTTCTTCATCTTTTTCGGCGTGTTCTTCATCATTTCCGGCGTGTAAAAAAAAAATGAGGAGCCGGCAGAGAAGGAACGGTTGAAGAACGATGAAGAAAAAAAAAACGAAAACCTAAACTTAAAGTACTGCCGGAACTAATGTTAGAAATGGGGATATATGTTTTGGTTTTTGATTTTAATGTTTTAGGGGAAAGGGTATAACAGTATTTTCATAAAGTTTTTTAATTAACCAAAGTATATTTTAGTACTTTCATATCAATTGGTCACCCCTTAGCCGAAATCATGGAGTGGGGGAAGTAATCAATATCTCCCAATTAATAAATGTATCCCCAATTGCGCGTTCTTTATTAAAAAGCCCAAGATGATTTTAATTCAGAAACATGTTTTGCCAAGAGCAAGAATGATGATATTTTATCATTTTCTTCCATACTATTATTTTTGGGTGTTCTTGTATATACCCCTGAAATTGATATCGGTACCCCTTTATTTCTATACCCACTATTGTTATCTTCCTACCCCATCAAAACAAAAAATTTGGTATACCCCCACTGCAATTAGCTACTGCAGGAGACAGAAAGAAAAAATCACCATTAATCTTGGAATCTTAGACAACCGGACAAAAATGAATCATAATCAAGGTAAAAGAAATGGTTTATTATTCATGGTTAGCTTTCGTGTTTCAATGATCTGTTGATCAAAACAATTACAGTATAGTTTTTCCAAGACAACTTTGATCCAGATCGATCAAAAAATAAGACAAGTTTGATCCCTATTTTAATCGGTAAAACCCATGGTATATGATTTTTGTTACAGAAATCTTGCATTTGATTATGTGTATCTTCCTTAAGGTTTTGATTGGATTTACATATTGGTTTTTCATTCAATACAACCCTAATTCCCAACTCATCTTTTGCACCTGTTACGACTTCAAGAATAGGATCGCAAAACTTACTTGATAATTCGTCGAATAATTGGGAAGGGAATAATTGAGACTCGTTTTAATGAATTGCGTATTTCTAGTCATGGTTAAGGTTTTAATCCATGTTGTACTGTGATTTAGGTTTTTCTTAAAATGATTTCCTCTGATCTTATACATTATACATTCGAAGTTCATACGAATACATTATACATTCGAAGTTCATAAGAATTCAGATTTTTTTGGATATACAAATTATATAATTATCATTTAGTTATCGTTTTTTAAAGAGGAGGGAGGGTAGTGTTAGCTTGGTAAAAGTTGGTTTGTTGGGGTTGGGGTTGAGAAATTGTTTGATGCGCAATGGTGGATTAACCTGTGAAGATGCGAACATCTTTTTAAAACTCTTTAGATTAAGAGCTGTTTCAATCCTAACCAAACTCTATCTTCTTCCACGGATCTCTATCGATTGCAAATCGTGTTTTTTTAAGGGTTTCATATATGGGAATATGACGAACTTTTGAGGGGGTATTGCTATCAAAAACTTCAAACAATTTCTAGATTTTTATGTAAACTAAATTATAACTAACTAATGAGGGTACCACTAGTAATTCCAGGGGTATATAAAGGAACACCCTTATTTTTTTGGTGTGTGATAATATGGTTGTTTTAGTCTCACTTGCACAGTTATCTATAATCAATCATAGTTTGTAAACCTGGTCGTTGCTTTTGTAATCTTCCAATCTCGTTTGCTCTTTACAAAACCAAAAAAAAAAAAAAAAAATTGCCCTAGGGAATGTTAGTTATAATAATATAAGAAGGTCTAGGATTATCTAGATCTTCAAGTGTTTCCTTATTTTGGTAAGTTAGCCGGAAAAGGATTTAAAAATAGGAGATATTCCAGGCACATATTGTTCCGCTCAAATATTCCAAAAGTGACATTTTGGATTTTTACCTTTTTTACTCATTATAGTCTACTTTTCGGAACAATTTTGGTTAAATGAGGACTTATTGAGTCTAGTTTTCTACGATGAACGTATTGTTGATTGCGTAATATTGAGTCCAGTTGACTTACCTAAGTACGCGGATGCACTCCTATCGGACACTAGAAAATGTACTATTGGCGGTTGACTTCGTAATATTGAGTCTAGCTAAACAGCTTCCACCTTCCCTTCCCTCCTTTGTATTCCTCTTCCTTCTGTGAAACCCACAAGGTCCGCGACCAAGTGATTAAGTCTAAAATTAGAAGGTAAATAAACCCCGGATGATTACTAAGATTTTTCTCTCTTTCTTCTTCTGTAATTAGATTTTTTTCTTTTCTTATTGAAGCAATCTGTAATTAGTTGGTGATTTACCATTTCAAATTTTATTTTTTTCATATGAAATAAATCGATGCATCGGTGATTAGCTCGATTTGGTGAATTTAAAAAACGCTTAATTTGAGAACTAGTTTTTTTTTTTTTTTTTTTTTTTTTATCTAATTGGATTATAAGTAAATCAAGCACTTTTCCTGTTCTTTTCAAATTTCATTCACTCTATATGTCCAAATTTTCTACAAATGCTTCAACAAAAAAAAAGTATATAATGTAAAGTAACTCGTCAATAACACGGGTGCATAGCTCAGTGGTATAGCAAATGACTGCAAATCAATAGGTCGCCGGTTCGAACTTGGTTTTGCCCTTTATTTTATTATTTTTCACTTAAGTTTGCAACTCACTTTTTTTTGTTGTTGACAAGTTGAATCCGAACCCGGTTGCGCCTTTATTTTATTTTTTCACTTAAGTTTGGAACTCACTTTTTGTTGTTGCTGACAAGTTGAATCTGGCATCAAGTTTGCAACAACATAACAAACCCATCAACAAAGGGAAATCTCCTGTTCAAATTTCTCCTCCATGAATTCTTCAGTCGAAGAAAACCACTTGTGATACTAGTTTGAGTTGAACAATGATATGAATGTTCTTGATGCATGTCAAAGTATCATTTCCGATTAACTGTTATGTATTTTTATCTATTACAGAAGTGTTGTTTATGTTCTTTTGTGTCGATCTATGTTTATTTTATTGTAGCTAAGTGTTGATGGTGGTCTTTAGTCTAGGGTTAAAATCGTAAAATGCTAAACCCTAGCATACACTTAAAACAAGCATTTACTAGGCGCATTAATAAAAGATATTAATATGTCCCTAATAATTACTAGGGTATATTTTTTCAAATTAGGGTTACGACAAACCAAACCCTAATTCACCCCGCGTGCCAATGGCAAATCATGCCTAGCCCAAGCTAGTCGCGCCATGCCAATCGCACAGTTCCATGGCCCTAGATATGCTATCCGCATCTCGTGTGCCAATGACAAATCATGCCAGCCACACCCTACCGTGCCAAAGCATGCCAACCATGCTAGCTGCACCCCGCGTGCCAATGGAAAATCATGCCAGCCACGCCTAGCCCAAACTAGCCGCGCCATGCCAATCGCATCGTGACATGGCCCTACCGCATCTCGTCTGCCAATGGCAAATCATGCTAGCCACACCCTACCGCGCCAAAGCATGCCAACCATGCTAGCCGCACCCCGCGTGCCAATGGAAAATCATGTCAGCCACACCTAGCCCAAGCTAGCCGCGCCATGCCAATCGCACCATGCCATGGCCCTAGCTATGCCAACCGCATCTCGTGTTCCATTGGAAAATCATGCCAACCACACCCTACCGCGCCAAAGCATGCCAATCATGCTAGATGCACCCCGTGTGCCAATGGAAAATCATGCCAACCACACCCTACCGCGCCAAATCATTCCAACCATGCTAGCTTCACCCCGCGTGCCAATGGCAAATCATGCCAGCCACGCCTAGCCCAAGATAGCCGCGCCATTCCAATTGCACCATGCCATGGCCCTAGCTATGCTAGATGCACCTCGCGTGCTAATGGAAAATCATGCCAGCGACGCCTAGACCAAGATAGTCGCACCATGCCATGGCCCTAGCCATGCTAGCCACGTCTCGTGTGCCGATGGCAAATCATGCCAGCCACACCTAGCCCGAGCTAGTTGCGCCATAACTTGGCCCTAGCCACGCCATGCACCCATGGAAAACCTTTGGCCCCATATGCCAACCTAGCTACGCCGAGGCATGCCATGATAGCCTGGCCATGCCGTTGTCCCTCATGAAATCTTCCCGAGACTTGCTTTCGGGCTGTTCCCCCCCCGAAAGAGTTCAAAACCTAAATATCCCCGCTTGAGGAGATAGGAAATTATTTTCCGGTAAATTTGAGGGGCGTACCATCAAAATATGAGTCAGTACTATAATTCTGTAGCAGTTCTAGTGAAGGGAACCAATTAGGGTTTTTAAACCAAATTGAAGCCAGGCACCCATCAACGATTTCCCTTCAATCACAGGAGTAAATCCTGTCCGTATAAAGTCTCCTCATGACTTTATCCCTAGATTGGTCACGCACCTAGCCAAGCTAGCCGCGCCATGCTAAACACGCCTCACTATGGCCCTCCATGCCGCGCCACCCTACTGGTCTTCCTCACGAGGCTACCAAATTGAATACAGGCGCCCATCATTGGTTTCCCTTCAATCCCAGGGGCAAATCCTGTCCGTATAAAGTCTCCTCATGAGTTTATCCCTAACTTAGTCACGCACCTAGCCAAGCTAGCCGCGCCATGCTAAACACGCCTCACCATGTCCCTTCATGCCGCGCCACCCTACTGGCCTTCCCCATGCAGCTACCGAATTGAAGACAGGCGCCCATCAACGGTTGCCCTTCAATCCCAGGAGCAAATCCTGGCTCTATAAAGTCTCCTCATGACTTTATCCTTAGCTTGGTCATGCGCCTAGCCAAGCTAGCCGCGCCATGAAAAACACGCCTCACCATGGCCATTCATGCCGCGCCACCCTACTGGCCTTCCCCATGCGGCTGCCAAATAAAATCCAGGAGCCCATCAACGGTTTCCCTTCAATCCCAGGAACAAATCCTGGTCGTATAAAGTCTCCTCAATACCTTATCCCTAGCTTGGTCACGCACCTATCCAATCTAGCCGCGCCATGATAAACACGCCTCACTATGGACCTTCATGCCGCGCCACCCTAATGGCCTTCCCCATGCGGCTACCAAATTGAAGCCAGGCGACCATCAACGGTTTCCCTTCAATCCGAATAGAAAATCTTGGCCGTCTAAAGTCCCCTCATGACCTTAGAACCGAAACCATAGTTTGGTCGCGTACCTAGCGCCCATGGCAAACCCTTGGCTCCTCATGCCAAGTCTGAACACACTCTAGCCTTTCCACCATGTTGGACCTCGCTACACGGCTACCAAAGCGAATGCGTGCAACGATCAATGGTTGTCCCTCCTTTCAAGATTCGACCGTCGAAGGTCACCTGGCTAGCAAGTTCTTCATGCTCGACTTTCCAAGCCACAACAATGTTTTACATGTCTTCCAAAATGTTCGAGATATCAACACAAACTGGGGGAAGCTGATTAGGGTTTTGGTTTGGTGGTCTATAGCGTGCGGCATACACAAATGCCCGTTTCAAGATAGTGTAATGGGAGTAAGGCGTTCAGTAAATGAAAGAAGAAACGGTAAAACACTCCTCCATAATGGGACATCAATTCTATTAAATCCTATCAATTCCAAGCGTTACCACCTTTTCCCATTTAACTCACCCGTTTCCTTCTATTATGAGGCCATAGTAAGTTTCTTTCTTGACTTGTATAAATTGGCTTACCTATTTCCACCATAACACAAGTTCTTGGTCAGGAGAATAACACCGAACTCAGAAAAGCAACTCTTGCTAGCTTACCCAAAGCTTTCACCTTATGATACAAGTCAAGTACTACTTTAGAATTATTCTGGTCTCAACACTCTTTTCACTTCCCTCCCTAAACCAGCCCTTATCCTCCATTTTTTGACGGAAGCAAGTCTGGAACGGACATTTCTTGGTTTAGGATGGACTTGTACAGATTGATCTCTCAAACTTAAAAGTATTCCCTTGCGGTACATTTTTTAGGGTTTAAACTGTTTCACACCTGCAATTACCAAAACCGTTAGAAAATATTTTCACCTATAAACAATTGGCGACCACAGTGGGAGGATTGGTCTATCGGTTACAATATCAACTCTAAACTCCTGATTTATTTTCCCGAACAACAAAACCAATATGGTGGAACTTAGGTCCAGATCACGTTCCCGATGTTAATGTCTCTCCCAATAATGTCGTTACAGCACCTACAGACCGTGGAAACTCCGAAAACACCCCCTCAAGCGTAACACCTCCAATCACCAGGGCCAGAGCCGCCGCCGTCTCAAGTGTCTCTGCACTACCCTCTAATCACGTTAATGAAAACACCTCATTGGGCGTTACACCAACAGTCAACAGAGCCATAGCCACCGCTGCAAGTCCCAGCGCCACGTCTAGCATGGCACCTCCAACCGCAACCAAGGTTCCAGATACCCCACCGATGGGACGAGACACTGGAGGAACTAGGGGAAGCCGTCCTTATGTCACCATCACTGGTTTGATAGAACGACAGGAGATGCTTGCTAGAGCTCAGACGGATATGGTTTCAACACAGAAAGAAGTACTCGTCTTTCTCAAGACTCTGACAGAGCGGATACCATGTGAGTCACGCCCTCTAGAGCCATTTTAGAATGTCTCCAACGACCCAAACACTAGCACCTCAACGGAACGCGCCTCCACAGACGAGGAAATTTGCCCTAGAATCCCAGTGGAAAGAGATCCGCTGTCCAACTTCGTCACGCGGGAAGATTTGGAGCAACTTCTCCACAACCGAATCCAAAATGATGAACTGGACATGCATCAACACCAACCCCCTTACCCATCAGAAATGCAAAGAATTCTTTTTCCAAGGGGGTACTCCTCTCCTCAATTCACCCTGTACCATGGTACCGGTAATGCACATGAGCATGTTTACCGTTTCTTGGAATCCCTAGGTGAACATGAGTATAATCATGTTCTTCGCCTAAAATAGTTCTCAAAATCACTCACCGGAAGGGCATATACATGGTACAACAGCATCCCGCCAAACATAATTCCCAACTGGGGAAGCATGGTCACAGCGTTTTACAGAAAGTACTTCTTCGTGTCCGAACAAGTCACCTTCTCAGACTTTGGGAGAATGCACCAGCGGGATAACGAACATCCGAACGACTTTGTCAAAAGGTTCAGGGTCCAAGCACTTGACTGTCACGACCCAAATGTGATTGAACAATAACTAGTGAACGCTTGCATCAATGGTATGGTTCCTATTTACCACGCCTTGCTAAAAAACTTGCGCTTTCAAATATTCTCCGAACTCCATGAAGCCTCTAGACGATCCGCAACAACATCGCCAGCATTACTGGAGAGAACTATGTCAACTCGAGTTGAATACGCCCGTGAGACTCGAGGGAATAGACGCCTCACCAGCAAGCAATTTAACGTTGGCTCACCCTCCGTGAACATAGTGAACGAAAGGGGAAAAAGAAAGGACCCAGCTACAGCTTACCAGCCGAAATGTGAAGCACCGACGCAACAGGAGGCCCTGCCACTAAAACTCCCATGCATCATCATGAAGTTAAAGGGAATACTCTCGGCTTCCCATTTCCCATGGAGGAGGTAATCGACCTCCTGGAGGCCTAGGTTCAAGATGATGTTATCAGACTGCCGCCTCTCAGACGTCCACAAACTGAGACCGAGATGGCGAACCCCAAGTACTGCCATTACCACAGGTTCATTCACCGACCGACCAGTGATTACAACAAACTAAAGCATATTTTCAAAGAAAAGATAGAAGCGGGAGAGCTCCAGCTAGGGAACGAGGGAATACATCGAGACCCACTCCCAATAAGAAAATGTGGGTCCCCTGGGGACTCCGTGCACGAGACGGTACAATCCATGATGCAGCATCTATGCGAAATTCTTTATCTTTCCAAGGTGCAGCGCCAAGATATTTTTGCATCTCTCAATCGTGTCATATCCGGAAAACGACTTTTTCTCTCCCCGGAAACCATGCCAGGGACACAAGCTTCCCAAACAAGCGGAGCCGAAGGAGAGAACTGGGGACTGATGACCACGTCTCATTTAAGAGGTATCGAACTTGACAACACACTCATCAACATGGCCTCTGGCCTCAACATTGTTACTTTTAAGACGTTAAATGCAGCGGGATTTACAAAACAAGACGCTACCCATTCCCCGTATGTAATTAAGGACCCGAGAGGAGAAACTTTGAAGGCGCATGGCTACATCAACCTCGCGGTTAAGGTGGGTGATGCTGTAACACATAGCAATTTCCACATTATCAGAGAACTGGGTCATGACATAATATTGGGATGTCTGTGGGTACTCGACAACAAAGCGAAGCTAGATGCGCATCCTATACCGATGTTCATGCCTGAAGGAGTTCCCAACGGCTCATCCCATCAACGAACTACTAAAGGAACACAGACGTCCGGAGGAGACCTGCTAGCGCTAGCTTATGGATTTCAAACACAAGTAAGACTGACTGAACAACCTCCTCTACACTCAGTCATTCCTTTCACCATCCCGTCATGGGGACTCGACACGACTATCGGCATGAAAACTATCAAGAAATGTGAATGGGGAGCTAGGACATTTGAGTACTTTGAGAAAAGATTGGAAACTTCCATTGAAACCAATGAAGCCAAGACTCAAATGGTTGAGCAACACCGAATCCCGTTTTCAATCGGATATGTGGTGGTCAAGGCAAACTCATTTCAAGTAGGGAAGATGATGGTAAAAATGGCTATTCAGATTGATTCTTCCAACGGGAGAGAAGATGAACCATATCTGGTGGCGGACATCCTTTTAGGAGGATATTGCAAGCTCATTAACGCAGACGCACCTGAAGGCGTGATAATTCACTCACGATGGATCAGGGCCTCCACTACATAAAATGTTGTACTTCCCAGTCACGCTCCTTTTAGTATTCCATTCAACAATTTCTCTTGATATTTGTATTTCCCCAAGATGAATACACCATTTGTATTCTTCCTCGGAATCTCTTTTTCGTCAAAAAAAATATGTAATACATCTCTTTCCGAATAAGTTCTCCAGATATCATAGAAATACATCAAACTAACCAAGAAAACTATTACCCATCATATTGCAACAAAAGTACCTCATTTAATCATTCAAAAAAAAAAAAGACAAGCGGAACGTTAACTGGTGAAGTAAAAAGTAAAGAGGAGTCTACAAGGACATCAGGACGACTAAGCAACAGGAATAAGGAGGGGGAAGAACTAGCCCTCGAAGGATGAGACGTGGATCCCCTTGGTCAAGGCCATCTTCAAGTACTTTCCCCAGCAATATCTCGGGAAAAAAAGGTCCCATTCAATGACATTAGCAACAGAAACTTTAGCGTCCCATCCCGACGCAACCATAATAGTAATAGTGTCCGCTTCGGTGACCGATCCAGCATACGCCACCATGACCCCTCCAGTAGCACCAACGATACCTCCGGCATCAACTTCAAAGGCAACTTCATTTCCGACATATTATCCTTCGAAAGTTTTCTCATTGACCCCCCGAAGAAGATTTTTCGATTCATTCACATCATGACCGAGAACCATGGTGCTCTCTTCCAAAAGCTTCACACGCCCGATCTTCCATTGCTTCGACCTAGGAGCAGTTCGACTCTCCCTACAATTAGACCAAGGAAAGTCTTTGCCACACCGGTACTTCTCAGCATGCCGAGGTTCCTCCTTGCTTTCCCGTCTTTCCTCCATGCTCACCAAACCCAAGAATGTCCGAACACGCACACTTCATGAAGGTAGATATAAGGAAGGTCCTGGATGACATTACCAATCTCACGTAACAGGGATTCAATTTCATCCAGTGCCTCCTCACGAGAAGGGGACCCAATTCTGAAAATCTTCTCCGAATAATTGAAGACAGGGCTGTCCCTGGAGAATCTCATCATACACTACAAAGAATGGGGAGAATGATCAAGTTTCATCCTATCTATGCACGTATAAGAAATAATATAAAAGAAACAAGAAGAAGAAGAAGGAAACATGAGTCGATACCTGTAAAGAGGACGGATGAGGACAAACTACCCTAATGAAGAGCCCAAGATCGTCTTTTATGCACTGCAAGATGATGCAATCTCAAAAGGAAAGTTTTTTCTACCGTCCGTAAGTTAAGGCATGATACCAGATCCCAATTAAACCCCATGCCTGCCTATGTTGAATAATTATGGTTGGCGACAAAGTGTGAGATAACGTGCTCGAGGAACACTGGAGTGTGTTTTCCCCTCCCACCACCAACGCCAAACTTCGTAAACAAAACCGGTAGCATCACAAAAAAACAAAAAAAAATAGAAGAGAAGTATTGGAAGACATACTTAAGGTTCGCTTGTCCGCTCTGCTTTGATGTGGCCACGTGGCTGAGAAGAATTAGTGGGTGTGAAGCAGAAGATAGGCCGGCCCTCCTTTCATGTGCATGGTACGTGGGAGATTGAACAAAGATATGATTTCCTATTATAAGCCAAGAAGGGAAAAGAGAAAACCGGTCCCGCGCCCAAAAACGCCCACGCCATTGCCGCGGCTCCCCCTCCTGCAAAAGCCGCACCATTCCAGACCGCACCTCGCCTTGCCATGGTCCTAACCGTGCCTCACCTTGCCACGGCCCATGCCAAGCCATCACTCCGTTTTGCCGCGGCCCCACCACGCCAAACCGCCCCTGCATGCTCCACCATACCATTGTCATGTCCAATACCACGCCTCCTCTCGGCCCTTTCAGTCAAAGCTACCCACCTACTCTACCTTCCGAGTTCGTGCCCCCTTTGTTGTGGCCACCAACATGGAAAGACAAAACTCGCCCTACCACTTAAAAGGTTAGTCGGTCTCTCCTAACCATCTTTGCAATGATTTACATAGTCTGTCACCATCATATGCTTACCCCGCAACAAGGCACATGTTCCGAGCTAAGCAGGGGACTTAATTTTGATGGTGGTCTTTAGTCTACGGTTAAAATCGTAAAACGCTAAACCCTGGCAGACACTTAAAACAAGCATTTACTAGGCGCATTAATAAAAGCTATTAATATGTCACTAATAATTACTAGGGTATATTTTTTCAAATTAGGGTTACGACAAACAAAACCCTAATTCACCCCGCGTGCCAATGGCAAATCATTTTAGCCGCGCCATGCTAATCGCACCGTGCCATGGCCCTAGCTATGCTAGTCGTATCTCGTGTGCCAATAGAAAATCATGCCAGCCATACCCTATCGTGCCAAAGCATGCCAACCATTCTAGCCGAACCCCGCATGCCAATGGCAAATCATTCCAGCCACGCCTAGCCAAAACTATCCGCGCCACGCCAATCACATCGTTGCATGGCCCTAGATATGCTAACCTCATATCGTGTGTCAATGGAAAATCATGCTTGCCACACCTACCGCTCCAAAGCATACCAACCATGCTAGCCGCACCCCGCATGCTAATGGCAAATCATGCCAGCCACGCCTATCCCAATCTATCCGCGCCATGCCATGGCCCTAGCTATACTAGCTGCACCCCATGTGCCAATGGAAAATCATGCCAGCCACGCCTAGCACAAGCTAAACGCGCCACGTAAATTGCACCATGCCATGGCCCTAGCCATGCTAGACACGTCTCGTGTGCCGATGGTAAATCATGGAAGCCACACCTATCTGGAGCTAGTTGTGCCATAACTTGGCCCTAGCCACGCCATGCACTCATGGAAAACCTTTGGCCCCATAGCCTACCCATGTCGCTGATCCTCATGAAATCTTCCTGAGTCTTGCTTTCCGGCGGTCCCCCCCCCCCCCCCCCGAACGAGTTAAAACCCTAAATATCTACGCGCATGGAGATAGGAAACTGTTTTCCGGTTGATTTGAGGGGCGGACCATCAAAATTCGAGTCCGTACTAGAATTCTGTAGCGATTCTAGTGAAGAGAACCAATTAGGGTTTCTAAACCAAATTGAAGCCAGGCGCCCATCAACGGTTGCCCTTAAATCCCAGGACCAAATCCTGGCTGTATAAAGTCTCCTTATGACTTTATCCCTAGCTTGGTCATGCACCTAGCCAAGCTAGCCACGCCATGCTAAACACGCCTCACCATGGCCTTTCATTCCGCGCCACCCTACTGGCCTTACCCTTGTGGCTACCAAATTGAATCCAGGCACCCATCAACGGTTGCCCTTCAATCACAGAAGCAAATCCTGGCCGTATAAAGTCTCCTCATGACTTTATCCCTAGATTGGTCACGCACCTAGCCAAGCTAGTCGCGCCATGTTAAACACGCCTCACCATGATCCTTCATGCCGCGCCACCCTACTGTCCTTACTTATGCGGCTACCAAATTGAAGCCAGGCGCCTATTAACGGTTGCCCTTCAATCCCAGGAGCAAATCCTGGCCGTATAAAGTCTCCTCATGACTTTATCCCTAGCTTGGTCATGCGCCTAGCCAATCTATCCGCGCAATGCTAAACACGCCTCACCATGGCCCTTCAGGTCGCGCCACCCTACTGGCCTTCCCCATGCAGCTACCAAATTGAATCCAGGAGACCATCAACGGTTTTCCTTTAATCCCAGGAGAAAATCCTGGCCGTATAAAGTCTCCTCGTGACTTTATCCCTATCTTGGTCACGCACCTAGCCAAGCTAGCCGCGTCATGCTAAACACGCCTTACTATGGCCATTCATGTCGCGCCACCCTACTTTCCTTCCCCATGCGGCTACCAAATTGAAGCCAGGCGACTATCAACGGTTTCCCTTCAATCCCAGGAGAAAATCCTGGCCGTCTAAAGTCCCCTCACGACCTTAGACCCGAAACAATAGCTTGGTCGCGCACCTAGCCCCCCTGAAAAACCCTTGGCTCCTCATTCCATGTCTAAACACACCCTAGACGTGCCACCCTGTTGGACCTCGCTACCCGGCTACCAAAGCGGAGGTGTGCAACGATCAACGGTTGTCTCTCCTTTCAAGATTCGACCGTCGAAGGTCACCTGGATAGCAAGTACCTCAAGCTCGACTTGCCAAGCCACAAAAACATTTTACATGTCTTCCAAAACGTTCGAGACATCAACACAAACTAGGGGATGCTCATTAGGGTTTTGGTTTGGTGGTCTATAGAGTGCGGCATACATAAATGCCCGTTTAAAGATAGTGTAATGGTAGTAAGGCGGTCAGTAAATGAAACAAGAAACGGTGAAATGCTCCTCCATACTGGGACATCAATTCTATTAAATCCCATCAATGCCTGGCGTTACCACCTATTCCCATTTAACTCACTCGTTTCCTTATATTATGAGGCCAGAGTACGTTTCTTTCTTGACTTGTATAAATAGGCTTACCTATTTCCGCCAGAACACAAGTTCTTGGTCAGGAGAAAAACACCGCACTCAGAAAAGCAACTCTTGCTAGCTTCCCCAAAGATTTCAACTTCTGATACAAGTCAAGTGTTACTCTAAAATTATTCTGGTCTTAACACTCTCTTTACTTCCCTCCCTAAACCAGCCCTTCTCCTCCATTTTATGACCGAAGCAAGTCTGGAACGGCCATTTCTTGGTTTAGGATGGACTTGTACAGATTCATCTCTCAAACTTAAAAGTACTCCCTTGCAGTACATTGTTTAGGGTTTAAACTGTTTCTCACCTTCACACCTGCAATTACCAAAACCGGTAAAATCTATTTTCACCTATAAACACTAAGTCATGCTGTGTATTCTCTTTTATTATATACAGAGATAGCCGAGGCTTAGTTTGAGAGATCAACAAGCATTTAATGGATTTAATCTGTTTCTGGTAAGGCTAGTCGTTGACTCATTGTTTTTTTTTACCTACTCATCTGTAAGAATAATAACTGTAGGAATGATTTTGTGAAATGTGTGATCGTAAGGAAAAGTTATCTTCGAATATAGTAGTAAGATGTTTTAACGAGGTCATTTTCCCCCTTATACAGTGGATAGATTCTTTGGATAGTAACTGTGTTAGTCACTTTGTTTCTCTTTTTCTTTTCTTACACCCTACATATCAGAAAATGTCAAGCTCATCAATAACCTGGTGGGAAGGTCCAGGGATTAAGTCCCTGGAAGGGACTAAACAACATTGTGTTTTACCAAATTTATTGCACCATATGCGTAGTCAATGCGAGAAAGAGACTCCTTGAGGGTGTGAAGTCCAGGCATATTCTGAATACCAGCACCTATCACCTTAGAACCCGCGGAGATGTCTGTGGCTCTTGGTTTTGAAGACTTGCTGAGAAGAATCCTCTCCAGTGGCGGTTGTTATCACTTTGTCAGTGAACCAATTTATCCTCATGCCTGTTAATCAACAAAGAACGCATATTACGAACTCTATAGTTATAAAAAATGCACTCAATCAATTTAATGCAATTGCCTCAATTTAAAAGGATTGGATTTTCATTTTACCCAAGTTGTTAAATTTTACTAGAATTCATTAAAATTGGATCATTACATATATTACAAGAGTATCTTGTGAATGATTATGTTGTTAACCATTCTTGTCATATTGAAAAATATGTGAATGCTCTATAGACCTACTCCAGCACCAGGTCTATAGATCATTCTTTCAATCTTTCTCCTTAAATAAATGACATAAACAAATGACAATTTGAAAATTTTCCCTATGAAAAATTACTTTGACACGTAAATTGATATTTTATAATTTATAAGTTATTGTTATATATCATATTTTACGTGATAAAATGCATTGTTACCTAAAACTTATTTTTAGCAGTTATATATTCTTCTATCACCATAAAGAATTCTTTGTGAAAAAATTTCAGTAATCACTGAAATCACCAACTGCGGTGAAGTTATAGTGTCACCGAAAATGACTAAAGCGACAAAATTTAGTTCGTTGCAGATATTCTTTCTTGTGACGATTAGAAGTTATTACTATATAAATATTTGCAACCAACCAAGCCGATGATCACTAAAACTAAATATAGTGTCTAACATTTAGTTTCGTCACTATAAAATTCGTTAGTGATGAATTAAATTTGCCAGTATAAACATTTCTTTTGTAACGAAATTTATAGATTATCACCAAAAAGATTCCACGTCAATTTTTTAGCATCATCACAATAAAGTTAATTGGTGACAAAAATATATAATCACAAAAAACTTATTGGTCACTAGACATTATTTTGTCTCTAAATGAGGTCACTAAAAACTTATTGGAGACTAGACCCGAATCTTGTCGCGGAAAACCTAACAACATTGACAAAAATTATCTTCGTTACAATAACCAAGCTTCAGCAATGAAATCTTCTTCGCCGCAAAAACTATCGTCACCAAAGCCATGTTTTCTTGTAGTGACGTATTGTTGACGGTCGACTACGTAACATTGAGTCCAGTTGACTGACACAATGCCCTATTAGTCCATCTCATAAAAGTTTTCTTACTGTATTCATCGTGTAGTTGTGTACGTCATCATTTTAGGGTCATAGACAGTACATTTATGGTCATCTTTTTACCTTTTGTTTACACTTACCTATTTTGCAATTTCCATGTACGTTGGGGTGTTACCTTAAGTTTCACCTTTTCTTAAAGTTCCTTAACGGAAAATTTTATTTTAGTAAAGCTCGAGGTTTCTTGATTTGGTTAAGTTAGAGGTTTCCTTCTTTGGATTTGTTTGGGGATTACTAGTATAACTCGTTGTTTATGGTGGATTTTAGTTTAAGGTTAAAATCGTAAAATCCTAAACCCTAGTCAGACAGTGACGTCACATCATTTAAAGTAATGAGCATTTATTAGGCGCATTTATTGAAATCTTTAATGTGTCTGTAAATAATTACCGGGGAATCTTTTTCAATTAGGGTTACGACAAGCCAAACCCTAATTCCCACATGTGCCAATGGAAAACCATGCCAGCCACAGTAACCGCTCCAAAGCATGCCAACCATGCTAGCCGCACCTCTGTGCCAATGGAAAACCATGCCAGCCACACTAACCATGCTAAAGCATGCGAACCATGTTAGCCGCACATTTGTGCCAATGGCAAACCATGCCAGCCACACTAACCGCGCCAAAGCATGCGAACCTTGCTAACCGCACCTCTGTGACAATGGAAAACCATGCCAGACACACTAACCGCGTCAAAGCATGCCAACCATGCTAACCGCACCCCTGTGCCAATGACAAACTATGCCATCCACACCTACCGCGCCATGCCAAACGCAACTCGCCATGGTCTCATGCCAACCTAGTCGAGACAACATGCTGGCCTTCCCTACGCGGCTACCAAAAAGAAGGCATGCAACAATCAACGGTTTCCCTTCAATCCCAGGAGCAAATCCTGGCCGTCTATGGTTACCAAACGACCTTTGGCCCAAAACCCTAGCTTGGTCACACACCTAGCCAAAGCTAGCCACGTCATGCGCCCATGGAAAACCCATGACCCCACATGCCAAGACAAAACCGCACCTAGCCAAATCTAGACACGCCATGCGCCCATGGAAAACCCTTGGCCCCACACGCCAAGCCAAAACCGCACCTAGTCAAATCTAACCACGCTATGCACCCATGGCAAACCCTTTTCCCAACATGCCAAGAAAAACCACGCCAAGGCATGCCATGCCAACCTAATTGCACCAAGGCATGCCATGCCAACCTAATTGCGCCAAGGCATGCCATGCTAGCATGTCCATGCCGCCATCCCTCCTGAATTCTTCCTGAGTTTTACTTTCGGGCTGGTTTCAACTCCCGAACGAGTTCAAAACCTAAAAATCCTCGCGTGAGGATATAAGAAATTCTTTTCCTGTTGGTTTGAGGGGCGGACTGTCAAAATACGAGTATGTACTAGAGTTATACAACAATTCTAGTAAAGGGCGCTAATTAGGGTTTCTAAAACAAAGGCGTGCGGCCATCAACGGCTACCCTTCAATCTTTGGAGTAAATCCTAGCCGTCCAAGGTTACCAGAGAACGCATGGTAACCTTTGACCCAAAACCATAGCTTGTTCACACCCATGCCAAGACGCACCTCGCCTTGGCCCTAGCCATGCTAGCCATACCATGTGCCAACGGCTTGCCAAACCCTTGGCCCCACATGCCAAATGCACCTAGCCGTGACAGCATGATGGCTTTCCCTACGCATCTACCAAAATGAAGGCGTGCGACAATCAACGGTCCCCCTTTAATCCCAAGAGAAAATCCTAACCATCCAAGGTTACCAGACAACGCATGGTAACCTTTGGCCCGAAAACCTAAGTTTTTCCACGCCAAACCATGCCATGCCAACGACATGCCAACCTACCATGCCACGCCAATGGCATGCCTATCCGTGCCTCCATGCCACGCCAATGGCATTCTAACCTAGTCGTGCCACCATGCAATGCTAATGGTATGCCAACCTGGTTGCGCCACCATACCGGCCTTCCCTACGCGGCCACCAAAAAACGAAAGCGTGCTAGCTTTCCTCTTAAGATGCAAGATCTCGACCGTCGAAGGTCACCAAGATAACAAGTCTCCTAAGCTCGACTTTCCAGGAAACAACAACATGCCACATGTTTTCTACAAAAATATTCGAGACATCAAACACATATCACAAACTGGGGAATCCTCTTTGAGTATTTGTTTGGAGGTTTACAGCGTGCGGCGTACACTACGCCCGTCAAAAAGGTGAGGCGGTTAGTAAATATTGGCATTTAATGGTGAAACGCTTGACATCAATTACATGTGTTAACGGCTTTATGGAACATCAATTCCATACGTTAACGTTTTTTATGGAACATCAATTCCATGCATACGGTTATCACCTCCTCCCATTCACTTACCCATTTATCCATCCCTTAATAAGACCAGAGTATGTTTCACTTCGACTTGTATAAATAGGTCTTACCTATTTCCACAGAACAACAAGTTCATTCGGGAATATATAACACTCAGAAAATACTTGCTAGCTTACCACTTATTAATTAGCCTTCCCACTTTTCTGATACAAGTCACAGTAACACAACTACTCTTCCATATCTTATCACTCTCCTTATTTCCCTCTAAAAACCAACCCATTCTCCACCACTTTGTGACCGAAGCAAGTCCGGAACGGCCATTTCTTGGTTTGGGATGGATTTGAACAGATTGATCTCTCGAACTTAAAGTACTCCCTTGCAGTACATTATTTAGGGTTTAAATTGTTTCTCACCCGCACACCCAAAATTACCGAAATCAGCAGAAACTAATTTCACCTACAAACTATTGGCGACCACAGCGGGAGGTTCGATCTTTTAGTTACAATGTCAATTTTTGACCGTCAATGTCGTTCTCCGACCCAGTCACCTGACGACTAGATTATCAGTCATGACATGACAAGGGATGAATGGGACTTCGTAGAGGTTAAAAGAAAAATGATCCGCCCGAGGGTTAACGGCTCGGTTAATCAGACAACTCAGTAATGACTGGGGACTTCCCACGGCCGCGTTTCTCGTAAAGCTTGGTCCTACACCCGGAAGGTTTACTTTTCATCAGAATACCTAAGAAACCGAGTAAGTCTTACCTAGACAAAATACATGGCTTTATTTTTCTAGTTTCACAAGAATGATAAAACCGATAGCCATGTTATGTTTCATCCCTTGTCATCTACCAACACACGGTTCCATGGTTTTCCTGGGATTCCTGCAACACTTTCAACCATAACCAAGACCATATCATTTCCAAAAAAAATATCCATTACTAAACAATTAATTCCAAAATAATAATCCAAAACCCTCATAGATAACAGTTATCTATCAATTCAAATCAAACCATAAACCAAAATCTTTGCCTTTCAAAATAATAATAATAATAATATAGTCACCTACCCGTACGTTCCTACTTCGCATAATAATTACCCATCATTATTCATTAGGTAGCCGACGTTACTACTGTGATATTTTAAGAGGAATTGTTTATGAAAGGCATACCCATGGATAGGGTTTACACCAGTTCAGAAGAAAAATATTTTTACAGATTTATGGAAGGCATACCCATGGCTAGGGTTTTCACCAACACAAGAAAACACGAGAACGAATTGAAATAGAAACGCTGGAGTACATAGCTGGAATATGCTTGCCCTCTTTATTTCTACCACGCTACCGCTAACACCAGGACGTGATAACAAAGATACGAGATAAAAAGGGTATCCAACCGACTTCATAAGCATAACACTTTTTTGGAATTTGAATAAGGAAAGGATTTCCTGTTTGAGATACGTATGGGAAGAGACAGCTGGGCCCGAAAGAACAAGTCCGAATCATTCCAAGACAGCGTCATGCCAAGCCAAGAGTCCATGCCATGCCCAGCCAACAGTCCTCGCCGTATGAAATCCAAGCCAACGCCCATCTCAAGCCGATCCAGCACTAACTAGACGCGCTTACCAGACTCGCTTGCTAGACGCGCTTTTCAGGCGTGCTTTCCAGACGTATTTACCAGACGCGCTTACCAGACGCGCTTGCCAGACATGCTTACCAGACGTGCAAACCATACGCACTTAACAGACGTGCATACAAGACGTCCATACCATACTCGCTTACCAGCCACAATACCATACCCTGCGCTAACAACTTGCATCCTTCCAGTACTAACATATTGCGCCCTTCCAGCGCCATCCTCTCCACTCCATGAGCAGAACAGTGCCGTCTCTGCACGATACACTTACGATCACCAGAACCAGAGATGCTTCCACCGCCCCAACGTTTCTTCAAGCATGACATCTCCAACCCTCACCAGAGGCGCTACTCCACCATCTGGGAAAGATACTGGAAGAGCCGGAAGAAGCCGACCTCCTTTTACCACTATTGATTTGATTAAAAGACAAAATGCACTCCAGCAGGACGTGCATTTATAGATGAAGAGGTTCGTATTGCTCTTGAATGACCAGTAAAAGGGGGGGTCAGCAATCCGATTGCATCACACGTAAAGATCAGGAATGACTTCTCCCAAATCGAAAGAAAAGAAAATCAGTAACCCTCCTGAGTTCACAAAGACCCTCTTCCCGTCAGCACCTGCACGATGGGACTTCGCCCACAAAGTCGTATAGGAATTTCCATCCAAGGAAGCCATTCCCATTCCCAAACCCTAACCTCTCCTAGAAAGCACGATCGATAGATAGAGATGGGGACTCCTAACCACTGTCCACTTGAAGGGAGTCCAGCCTTACATAACACTGGTTGACGCAGCCTCTCCAGCGGCTCCGATTCAATGTTCGTTTCGGCAGCCGCTCCGTTTTAATATTCGCTCTAACAGAAGCTCTGCTTCAGCATTCTCTCCATAATCTGCTCTAGGATCCGAAGACGAAACTCCAGCGTTTTTTACTCCATAAGTTTCAACATCCTCTCCAAGAGCCGAAGCCACTTCAACGCCACTTCTTCCTGCAAAGGTCCGTACCACACGCTCCCCATGTTAAGGAACATAGTCAGCCAACCAATCTTCGTAGTCATGGCCATCTCATCTCTCCAAAACTCGTGATCATGGATAGTTTTCCCGATTACGCATCCATCCAATCCTTTTACTCTCACGGAAGCCCATACAATTCCATCCAACCTACTTTGTTACCACGACAATGTAGTTTCTCCTGATTACATCTCCTACCAAGAACTGTTGTCGCTCATTCGTTAATGCCAGCCAGATCTTCACCAACCTGAAATCCATGCCCACAACAAGGACATCTACTCTTCAAGGGTGCACTACAAGAATATCATCACCTCTTTGTCTAGAAGGTGCCTTAAACACTTTATGAGGCCGCGGAGGATCCCAAGCCTGCACTATCCAGAATATTTCATTATGTAATTTATGAGCATCCTAGTGTCATATCCAGAAGATTACGATAGGCTTATATCAAATCACGTGGACGGGGATTCAAGGAGATGTAATAAAAGTAGGTTACACATACGGACTACCAGCATGAGATGCTTTAACTCCCCTCAACCAGGTAATTACTGATGTCAACATCATCATTGTCGAGGTTTTACGAGCCGCGGGAAGTTCTCAACATAAAGCTGTATATGTGCACCGAAGACTCCAAGAGCACGCCAGAAGGTTACATTAATATATTCATCCATGCCATCGTATCAAACCTAAGTATAACCCGGGACTTCTCACCGCATCCCATTCCATACGATAGTCCAAGATTCAAATGATGGTTCGAAGGATTTAACTTGGAACAAAGTCCCAGAAGACTTGATAGAAGCATATGGGAAGTGTAACCTCTCCCTATTTCATCCATGGGCGCTATAAGTTTTCTACCAAGCAAGCATGCACAACACATTATCATCATGATCAAAAGGTCCACTAAACAACCTGAGATTGAGAATGGACCGACGATGCAACCACAACCTCCAAGATTATCCCTGACGTGATCGTTTCCGAGTATATATTTCATCCATCCGTCCCAAGAATACAGCAGAGTTTTGGTAAATTTTTGGAACCCAATGGAGAGACACTTCAGACGAAAACACGGATCCAGACGAACCAAAGAAAAACAGAAGAGGGTCGATATCTCTTTTCATACGGACAGAGTTTTTAGAGATTGAACAAAATGAATATTCCTTCTTGTTCCATGAACGGAATAGGTGACTGGCGCGCGACTATGCCATCCCTGGCCCGCAACATCCCTCCTGATTTTCACTGTCGGGCCGTTTTCACTTCCTAAGCGACCGCTAAACCTATATATTCACGCGTGAGGAGATACAGGTTTATGTTTCCTATCCGATAAAGGGGCGGACCATCAGAATCTGAGTTCGTACGCGGATTCTACAGCGATTCTAGTAAAAGGAGATAATTAGGGTTTTGTCTTGTCAAACACTAAACCGCAAGCGCTTCCCTTGCAAGCGCTTCCCTTCCAAAGTGCTTCCCTAACCAGCATCATTCCTTTCCAAGCGCTTTACACAGCGGCGCACACCCGTTCCATGCCCGTCAGTCCAAATGGGTCCCCATCATGCCGAGTCCATGCTAGCAGCTCCTCCTCGCGTTCCAAAGCCTAGCCCTGAAGACACCCAATCATACCGGGATATGCGCAAAGCTACCAGATGAAAGGATTGCGGATGCTACCTACCTCTTGAAAAAGATTTTTAAATGAGGAAAGAATTTCATGTTAAACCAACACATGAAGAAAGGCAATCAATGCTTCTCTTGCCCGTGCCAGTCTTGTCATTTCTCCATGTTCAGTTTTGCAACAATCCACGCCTTTCATGCTAATGCCAGCTATCGCTCCGCGCCAGCCAGGATAATCCGCGTTTTCCATGCCAACGCCTTTCCAGTGGACCATGTCAGAGCCTTGCCAGCAACCTGCGTTTCCCAATGCCACGCTAACATTTCCGACGCCATGCTTTGCCAAGCGGCCCATGCTTTGCCAAGCGGCCCATGCCCATTCCAAGCCCATTGGTGCTAACAAATACGTTTCATGCCAAGTCTATGCTAGCAGCTCCGCCTCGTGTTCCAAATCCTGGCCCCCAAAGACAACTAGTCATACTGGGATTTGTGCAAAGTTACCGAATGTAAGGATTGCGGATTCTACTTACATATCGAAAAAGGTCAGACAAATCTCCTCGGACCTCTTTCATGACTTAATGTCTCAGTTCTATCCTCTTTTATCACCATTTTCTACCCCCTTGGCCCCATGAGCCAAGCCGTCCACTTGCTTTGCCTTCCAAGACCGCGCCCGCTGTGCTTCGGTGATGTACGGCCAGACCAAGCCGGTAACTTTCGTCTCACCACTTCACGGTCTGGATCCCCAGTACAACTCATGCAGGGCTACCAGCAAAGGAAGCAAAAACTCTCTTCACCTCTTGAAAAGGTTAGTCAGATTTTCCTGACCATCTTTGCAATGATTTACGTCTCGATCCCGCCCTTGTCTATCACCATCATATGCTTTCCTCGCAACAAGGAACCTGTTCCGAGCTAAGCAGGGGACTTAATGTTGATGGTGGTTTTTAGCTTAAGGTTAAAATCGTAAAATCCTAAACCCTAGTCAGACAGTGACGTCACAACATTTAAAGTAATGAACATTTACTTGGCGCATTTATTGAGATCTTTAATATGTATGTAAATAATTACCGGGGTATCTTTTTCAATTAGGGTTATGACAAGCTAAACCATAATTCCCACATGTGCCATGGAAAACCATCCCATCCACACTAACCGCACCAAAGCATGCCAACCATGCTAGCCATACCTCTGTGCTAATGGCAAACCATTCCAACCACACTAACCATGCCAAAGCATGTCAACCATGTTAGCCGCACCTCTGTGCCAATGACAAACCATGCCATCCACACTAACCAAGCCAAAGCAAGCCAACCATCCTAACTGCACCTCTGTGCCAATGGAAAACCATGTCAGCTACACTAACCGCGCCAAAGCATGCCAACCATGCTAACCGAACCTCTGTTCCAATGGAAAACCATGCCAGGCACACTAACCACGTCAAAGCATGCCAACAATGCTAACCGCACCCACACCTACCGCACCATGCCAAACGCACCTCGCCATAGCCTCATGCTAACCTAGCCGTGCAACCATGCTGGCCTTCCCCACATGGATACCAAAGTGAAGGCGTGCAACAATCAACGGTTGCCTTTCAATCCCAGGAGCAAATTGTGGGCGTCTAAGGTCACCTCACGATCTTTGGCCCAAAACCCTAGCTTGGTCACGCACCTATCCAAAGCTAGCCAAGCCATTTTCCCATGGAAAACCCTTGGCCCCACATGCCAAGCCAAAACCGCACCTATATAAAGCTAACGACTCCATGCGCCCATGGCAAACGCTTGACCCCATATTCCAATACAAAACCGCACCTAGCTAAAGCTAGCCACGCCATGCGCCCATGGAAAACCCTTGGCACCACACGCCAAGTGAAAACCGCACCTAGACAAAGCTAGCCACGCTATGCACCCATGGAAAACCCTTGGCCCCACATGCCAAGCCAAACCACGCCAAGGAATGCCATTCCAACCTAATTGCGCCAAGGCATTCCATGCTAGCCTGTCCATGCCGCCATCCCTCCTGAATTCTTCTTGAGATTTACTTTTGGGCTGTTTTCACCTCCCTAACGAGCTCAAAACCTAAAAATACATGCGTAAGGAGATAGCTAATTCTTTTCCGGTCGATTTGAGTGTTGGACCGTAAAAATCCGAGTCCGTACTAGAATTCTACAATGATTCTAGTAAAGGGCGCTAATTAGGGTTTCTAAAACAAAGGCGTGCGACCATCAACGACCACCCTTCCATCTTAAGAGAAAATCCTAGCCGTCCAAGGTTACTAGACAATGCATGGTAACATTTGACCCAAAACCATAGCTTGGTCACGCCCATGCCAAGCCAAACCGCACCTCGCCTTAGCCCTAGCCATGATAGCCGTACCATGTGCCAATAGCATGCCAAGCCCTTGGACCCACATGCCAAACGCACCTAGCCGCGCCACCACGCTGGCCTTCCTTATGCGGATACCAAAATGAAGGCATGCGATAATGAACGACCCCCTTCAATCACAGAAGCGAATCCTAACCATCCAAGGTTAACAGACAACGCATGGTAACCTTTGGCTCGAAAACCTAAGTCTGGCCATGCCAAACCATGCCATGCCAACGACATGCCAACCTACCATGCCACGCCAATGGCATGCCTAGCCGCGCTTCCATGCCACGCCAATGGCATGCTAACCGAGCCGCGCCACAATGCCATGCCAATGGCATGCCAACCTGGCTGCGCCACCATACCGTCCTTCCCTACGCGGCCACCAACGAACGAAAGCGTGCGACGATCAACGACTACCTTTCCTCTTAAGATGCAAGATCTCGACCGTCGAAGGTCACCAAGCTACCAAGTCTCCCAAGCTCGACTTTCCAGGTAACAACGACATGCCACATGTTTTCCACAAACCTAAAAGTGCTCAACGTGCAGCACATTTGTTTAGCGTTTAAACCATCTTCTCACTCACCTACCGAATTTACCGAAATCGGCAGAAGCTATTTTCACCCATAAACACTAGGGTACGTTTCTACCTCGACTTGTATAAATAGGTCTTACCTATTTCCATTTGGAAAACAAGTTCATTCGGAAAAGAGAAGACTCAGAAAACTTACCTGCTAGCTCCCCTCATGAGCTCCCGTACTATTCTGAGAACAAGTTGTAGAAACCCAATTGCTCTTCCAAAATAAACTATTTTGATTTCACACTCTCCTTGTTTCCCACCCAAAAACCAACCCATTCTCCTCCTCTTTGTGACCGAAGCAAGTCTGGAACGACCATTTCTTGGTTTAGGCCGCACTTGTGCTGATTGATCTCTCGAACCTAAAATTGCTCAACGTGCATCACATTTGTTTAGGGTTTAAACCAGCTTCTCGCTCACCTACCGAATTTACCGAAATCGGCAAAAGCTATTTTCACCCATAAACACCAGGGTACGTTTCTACCTCGACTTGTATAAATAGGTCTTACCTATTTCCATTTGGACAACAAGTTCATTAGGACAAGAGAATACTCAGAATGCTTACCTGCTAGCTCCCCTCATGAGATCTCGTACTTTTCTGTGAACAAGTTGTAGAAACCCAATTTCTCTTCCAGAATAAACTATTCTGATCTCACCCTCTCCTTGCGTCCCTCCCCAAAACCAAACCATTCTCCTCCTCTTTGTGACCGAAGCAAGTCTGGAATGGCCATTTCTTTGTTTATGCCGGACTTGTACAGATTGATCTCTCAAACCTAAAAGTGCTCAACATGCAGCACATTTGTTTAGGGTTTAAACCAGCTTCTCACTCACCTACCGAATTTACCGAAATCGGCAGAAGCTATTTTCACCCATAAACATCTATAAAAGTAAAATCTTTTATGTTTCTCGAATTAACGAGATCACCCAACTGTCAAAATATATGGGAAGAAAATTGATGCCACATGGAAGCACACGACTGGAGGGACACGAGGGCACACCCAATAAGGGGACATGGGATCCCAGCCCAATATAGTCAACGTTTCTAAAGTTTTGCAGCTCATAATATGGTCCGAGATTACCGCGAAGACTCCTCAAGCACCTCCTGAATTTGTTGCCTCGTGGGACCTACCATACTTATCTGGCTTGTATTTTGAGATAAATGACTTCTTCAAACCCTAATGGAGTGTGTTTTTGACGAATCCAACAATCTGATATATAAAGCATTTAGAGATCATTCAGAACAGCCATTACTGGTTTTCAACATCTTCTTTTCGATATGAAATCGACGTCAATGTTTCTGTCCATAATCCTTCATATTTTTTTAGTCACGGTAGCAGTATATCTACGGGCCATAGATGATTTTATGTTACGAAAAGGTTCATCCCTTTCTAGCTCTTATTCAGCAAACAAGGATCAAACACATTGGCTCTCACCCTCAGGTAACTTTGCTTTTGGATTCTACCCATTATGTACTGATTGTGATGATCCAAGTTACATTATTGGTATATGGCTTGTCAAAACTGAAAACAAAACCCTAGTTTGGTCGGTTAATGATCCACCTCTGAATAACCTATCGTCTATCTTTTTTGATGGGAACCTCATTCTTGAAACAAAAACCAGAAAAAAGAACAGTAATCAAATAGCTGTTAATCAAAAACCATTACTTCCTGGAGTGTCTATGTCGGCGTCTTATTTGAAACTACATGATAATGGAAACTTTGTTCTTTATAATGATGATTCGGAGATCATATGGGAGAGTTTTGACCATCCTACCAATACGATTCTCGGTGGCCAACAATTGAGAACCGGGCAAACCCTGGTTTCAGATAGTAGTTGGTGGGAACGCAGCAGCGACTATGTTCGATACACTTTAGGGATTGATTCGATTGAAAGTGATTTTAAGATTAAGAAATATGGACTTATCAATATACGCGTATATAAAGGTTCATCCATTTATAGGTCATCAGAATTCCTGTGGGATTCAAATGTCACTGAACCTGTGACCCTGAATCTAGATGCTACAGATGGTCGACTTTATCTGGTTGACGGGAATGATGTGGTTTTGCAAAAGATAACTCAAGGTGATGACTATAACTGTCAGCATGATAGTATCATTTACCGAGGGACGTTGGATTCAGATGGGATTTTCCGACTTTTCAAGGAAAGAATGACGGGGAGTCAAGGTGGAAAATCAATTCTTTTATGGGATACACGTCGACGCCAAGAGAACAATTTCGATTTTTGTGCTCCTATATGTGCCCAGACTCGCCAGAGAAGACAAAGATGGTAGGTCGGGAGGATAAATAGAAGGCACACATGCTAAGAACAAAGATCATTTTTTGTGCATATTCTCTTCGATGGGTCTTCTGTTTTTCATATTATCTATTGGTGGCAATATTGTAAAAGGCTCACTAGGCGCAAGGCTGGCGCCTGTCAAAAAAAAGGCACCCAAGCACTAAATTATACCTAATTGTGGTTTTATCTAAAAAAAAGGCCCTCGCCTCGGGAGCCTTAGGCGCTAGGCACTGAGATTGGCGCCTTGCCTTGCCTAGCGCCTTTTACAACATAGATTGGTGGTATTTTGGCAATAGAAAGCAGCGATAAATAGGAGCGTCTTTTAACTCAAATTCAGAAAGTATGTTTTGTGGCACAAATATTTATATTTATATTTGATCTTTTATTATTTGAGGTTTTAGATACAATAACGTAGTCTAATATTTATTATTTATAAAGATTGTTCTGTCTAATGGTAAATACTATCATGTGTGTAAACTCCTAAGCTTAATTCTGAAAAATAAAGTGCGTCTCCAATTTGAACAGTTTCTATCAAATATCTGTAACGTCCATATTTGTGAGTTATTATTACTTCACAATTCACATAACTAAATAAGAACCTGGCCGCTTCAAGTGGTGTGCGAATAAAGATGATAGCTAGTTTGAGCATGCAAATAACAAGGAAAGCCTATATATCTATTCTATTATATAAAGGCAACAAGCCTTACTGTTCATTAAACAGTAAATGATGCTGTAAAAATTTAAATTCCTATTTTGCCCTTAGTTCTAAAGCTTTCCTAAAAATATCTAATAAATTAAGTAAGGCTAAAACAGTCAAAGTATAAACAAAAAAAAAATCAGCAACCTGGGAGAGACGAGGGGAGGGGGTCCATGAGAAGAATGCTGCTAATGGGGGGACAGAATTTTATCGGGCGCTGCCATTTCACACACTTTCGCATTTGTTTTTCACTTGGAAAAGGGTAAAGCACGTGCAAAATTTGGAATTCCAAATTTGCCCCTATTTTTTATAGCCTATATGTTTCCCGCAAAAAAAATATTCGAGGCCATATACGTAAACAACACGAAAACAGTAACTGATGCTTCAAAAACTGAAACTCCAAGTTTGCCCCCGCTTTCATGCTTTACTAATTACTTACAAAAAAATTATTCGAGGGTTCCATGGTAATTTTATACTTTTAACTTTCAAAAACAGTACGCGAATAGTGTCTGAATCATTACCTTTTAGGGCACGTGCGGTAGGTTTTTGTGCTCGAATAAAAAGAACTAATTGCAACTACAAAAGCTTTTTGTTCATTAAAATTTCCCGTCAAATAATAAACATCTGCTTAATTTCTGTTTCTTCATTTGAGTTTCGGAGAGCAATGAGGTACTAAGTGTAGCCTCTAAGGAAGATTCATCCTTTGCTTCAGTAAAATATGCTCCATTACAGTTCTATATTTACAATTTCTTCGTGAAATCATCCTTTGCTTTAGTCGAATGCTCCATTGCAGTCTCTGTACAAGACAATTTCTTCGTGAGCTAACCATTTGCTTCAGTCAATTGCTCCATTGGAGCATGATCAAGCTTATTTTCTTTCATCATGGGACTTTGCTTTTGAACTATACCCGTGGTCTGATTGGTATATGGGTTTTGCTATCTCATAAGTGAAAGCATTTAGGAAAAATTAAGGGGAGACCCAAAAAAAATAACATTCTCATTTTCAAGCCCACAATTAATTTTGGGTACTGTGACACCCATAATTATATGAAATTATTAATGAATCAATACATAACTCGTTATGCAGCCTAATTTTTCAGGGGTATAATTGGTAGCGCAACTTGGACATAACATATCTAAAAATACGCGCCTTAGAATTTTACAAATTTTATATCGTTGGAAATATTTTTAAAAGAGCTACGCAACGAGTACAAACATAAATATCAAATTTTTGTTTTTCACGAAAAAATCGGAGGTGATCCTCACTTTAGGCAAAATTTTGGAAAATTGATATATAATCATTATGCAGCCACCAAAAAACGATGCATAACACATTCTGCAGACGCATAAAAAATTATGCAACCATTTTATCCACTGCATAACAAATTATGCATTTGGATAACAAAGTTATGCATCTATAACAAGTTATATTACCATTTTGTTGTTGATTTTAGCGCGTACATATAAAAAATTGAATAATGCATTATGCAATCATATTTTCGGATGCATAACAGGTTATGCATCAATTTTCTCGATGCATAAAAGATTATGCATCAATTTTCTCAATGCATAACGTATTATGCAGTCATATTTTCGGATGCATAACAGGTTATGCAACAAATTTTATAGATGCATAACATGTTATGCAGATATTATTGTAGGTGCATGACAAGTTATGCAGTCTTATTTTTTGTTGATTTCAATACTAAAAAAAAAGTAGCTGCATAATGTGTTATGCAAACGTTTTCTAGACTGCATAATAAGTTATGCAAAGAAAAATAAAAGGCTAGAGCTTGATATAAAAGGATTCATTGAAATAATAAAAATTAAGAACATCCGATTCGTACCCCTTGATGATTCAATGAAACTTTACGATTCCCACTTTCATTTCCAACATCCGACACCCATAACTAGTACCACTTCTCGCTTTTCGCATTGTTCATGAAGGCATTTCACCAAACACCTTGTCTGCTGGTGACTTGCTTCCAAACTTCTTAAATTACAACATTCCCTGCAATCTCGGTGTTTGCGGCAATCCCCAATTAACCATTCAACCATTCATAAAATCAGTAACAATAGAAAACCCATGTTTTCCATTTTTATTGTTAGCAACAGCAACTCCTTAACCTGTTTCCATTTTTACCGTCAGCAAACCCATGTTTTCCACCGTGAACCAGAAATCCAATGGGGTCGGTGGTAAACTTGAATTGTATCTTAAATTTTTGTTTTCGTATTTCTGGTTATATAAATGGATTTGATTAATCTCACTGATTGTATCACCTCTGTTCGTTGTTAGTCAGGTATATCTCATTCTCTATCCATATACATGTCATCCTTGTTGCTCCATCATTCACATAGAACACTAATTTGAATCACCTAACACCACCAGTTCCTTCTCAAATACACCCTTATATAACTAATTTCCGCCATTAGCACACTCCATACCTTGAACACAACAACACCACTAAGCATTGACAATGCTTATTTGCGAAGAACTCCATCAACAAACAATTACAACAAATTCAGATCAAACCCACTAATCACAGCAAACCCATCTCTTATTGCTCCGGCGGCAACCAAAATCACTCACCAGATCCCCTTTTCATCTTTGTTTCTCAATTTCCATCTAATCCCAAATTCAAGCTACAGATCCATAAACTCATCCCACTTCTAAATCTCAATCAACCCTGATTCTACTCATACCCATTCTTAATTTGATAATTGATTGAATCTTCATATTCAACTTTGATAAAGATTTTTATTGATTCTTCTACGTTGATTTACTGGAAATCGAAGTGAAAACAACTGTGAGGAAGAAACAAAAAAACGAAAAAAAATTAATTTTGGGTTTGGGAATAATTTTTTCCCCAAAAATGGGTGCGCGCCTGCAGTTTTGGTAGCGTGGGTTTCACAGTGGAAAAATCTGTGAGAATGGGCGTGGCTGTAGTTTTCACAAGCATTTATTGCTAGTCCAATCCGTAGTCCAGTATAAAACATAGAAGCCTAATTTGGGGCATACCCAATAATTTTGGGGAATACACCCTTAACAAGCACCCCACGCAAAATTATAAGGGCTGCCCTAAATCTTGTTAAGTTACTATAATACCCCTTCCTAGTTTAAATTACAATACTACCCTTCCACTTAATTAAATTCTAATCCTAAAACAATCCCACTAATTTAACCCATCCCACTAATTAACCCACCACCCACTAATTAACCATTACCCACTAATTAACCCACTAACCATTACTAATTAACACTCACTCTTCTTCTAAAAAAACACAAACAAAATTCTGAAAATTTCTTTGTTCGATTAAGTTCTCGATTAAACACATTAATGGCATCTCGTGTTAAGCGATGCCCTAGAAATATGGTGCTGAATCCTGGTATTGCTTCTATAGCATATCAATCTAGGGTTTTTGGGAAAGATGGTTATGAAGAGGATAGTGGATTGATTGGTGTTGGACAGCGAGAAATAGATCCTGATTCTTTAAAATTGCACATAAAAAGGTATTTCCCACAAACCCATTGCTTGGTTTTTCGTATTTCGTTGATTTGTGACATGTAATCGATGATTCCTCTGGGTTTTGGAAGTTTCAGAGTAGTGTTCGGCTGAAATTTAGCAGTCGAATTTCATTTTTTTTACATACGAAGAACAGTTCGGCTTATGTTTTGAAAATCGATTGCGCCGAACCTTTGTGTTCGGCTAATACTTTTCCAACCTTTCCCGGCCGAACCTGAAAAATGAAATTTACCCCAGGTGGTTGTCAGGTTCGGCTGACTCGATTAGATTACTTTTAATCCGAACTTATCTCTGTAAACACTTCGACAATCATGATTTGTATGCTCCAGGTTCGGCTAACTCGAGATGATGAGTTATCAGCCGAACTTATCTTTGTACTCTCATGTTTTTAGATTTTATTTTGGCCATAACTTCTTCGTCCGATGTCGGAATGGCCCCATTCTTTTTGATTTGTTTTGGACTTTTCATTCTCTTGAAAATGAATATAATATATCATTTATTTGAATGAGTTTAGATATCCACAAGTACAGAACTTTAGTTTATGTAAACTCATTCAAATCAATGATATAATAAAACTAAAGTTTCGTACTTGTGGATATGTAAACTTATTCAAATCAATGATATATTATCGTCATATTCAATAAAATGAAAAGAACCTTAACGACAACCATTATTGACAAGGATCGATGCATACTAATGATACTCAAACGGTGATGGAGGAAGAGCCAGCAGGAGGAAACCGAGACGAAAATGTTAACGAAGAAAACATGACATTAGAGCAGTTAAGGGAAGTACTTCACCTAGAAAGAGAAATGGAAAGAGAACTAGTGGAGCAAAGGACCAGTCTTGTGAGACAAAATGACACCTTGATATAGCAAATTCGTCATCTTAACGAAGAAAGAAGAAACATATTTTCTATTGCTGTTTATGACGAAGATGAAGAAAAATATTTTTTCTGCTTCTATTGCTTAAGATGAACTTCATTTCTGTAATGAAGTTTGTTTTTTTTAGGTTTTTATATGGACTTCATTCCTGGAATGAAGTCTGTTTTTTTAGGTTTTTATATGGACTTCATTCCTGGATTGAAGTCTGTTTTTTTTTGTTTTTATATGGACTTCATTCATGGAATGAAGTCTGTTTTTTTAGTTTTTTGTATGAAATTCATTCCTGGGAATGAAGTCTGTTTTTTTTAGCTTTTTGTATGGACTTCATTCCAAGGAATGAAGTCTGTCTTTTTAGATTTTTTATGGACTTCATTCCTGGGAATGAAGTCTGTTTTTTTTAGCTTTTTGTATGGACTTCATTCCTGGGAATGAAGTCTATTTTTTTAACATGGAAGAACTGTTACAAAAAAAATTTAACACGGAAGGGTATTTTTGTCTATTTAAATATTTTTAAATAATTATAGACCATACAGTAAAGGCGTTTGACCAAATGATTAAACAGACATGGCCCACCTAAAAAGGACCAAACGATATTTTTCCCTTTTCCTATTTTCCACCCATATATTTCTTCATATATCCTAAATACCACCACTTTATCATCAATTGACTTTTTGTTTATACCCAACAATAAAACCACCTAGCTCAAGAACT
This sequence comes from Papaver bracteatum, assembly GCA_023529315.1. Taxonomy (NCBI): domain Eukaryota; kingdom Viridiplantae; phylum Streptophyta; class Magnoliopsida; order Ranunculales; family Papaveraceae; genus Papaver; species Papaver bracteatum. The sequence goes on from JAJJWX010004853.1 coordinate 328,772, forward strand.
TTTAAAAAGCTCGTGTAACAGAGAAATTTTTACCGTCCATCGTCCTCAACTCCATGTCGCTGCCGATTATCATCTTCACAAAGTTTGTAAAAACTTGGATAGCAAAAAGTGGTTTATGGAATCTTGTGTAATTTTAGAAGATAAAGAAAATCATCAGCACCATCAGCCCACGGAATACCTAAATGAAAGTAGGAAAATTTTAGTGGTGATTGATATATATATACTACTCTTTCGTTGTAGGTAGAAGTGAATCTCTTGCTGGCTGTGGAATGAAGGCTGGCTATCGTACTTCCATTGTAGGTCAAACTCCTTGATTTAATAATGGTCTTGATAAAATATGACGAGTGCCATATAATCCATAGTCTCACATCAGATGATTAATATTGTTAAATCAAAATCAAATCTTCTACAGTGGTGTGTCATATAATCCATAATTCCATAGTCTTACCCAAATAATACACGATTAATATTATTAAATCTAAATCAAATCTTCCACATAGTGGTGTGACGAGGGGCTATTTCTTTCAACGTTGTCCGTATCTGGACGGCTGGAATATTTTGTGGTCGTCCGGAACCGGTAACCAGTTTAACGGGAAAAGAAAAGAACATGAATTAAACAATCGAAATTGAGCACTTAATTACCTCCAAACCCTCTTCAATGAATATCTTTTCAGTTAAATAAACAAAATCTTGTTGGGTGCTTGATTTTAAAGTTTGGATTTTTTGCCCTAAATTTTCAATTCAATCCTCCGTAATGATGGTTTATGGATTATCCGCTTTTTCTCTATGATTTAACTGAAAAGACTTAAAGAAATAATAAATTTATACATAATGGTGTTCTAATCAAACATAATAAGTTCTAAATCTAGGGTTAATATAATGGTTTTCAATGAAAACATAGATGAATGGAGAAGAAGAGGAACTAGAGGTGGTAGTTATAGTCAAATTAAATTTGACTTGTTAAGGTGGTAAATAGGAAAAGTAGAATTGAAAACTAAAATTACTTTAGAAATTCTAATGAGGGTGGCAAATAGGAAAAACATGGGTGGCAAATAGGTGGAACCTTCCAAAATAAACCAAAAAGTCAACGTCTATCAAGTTTTCAGCTCATGATATAGGCCGAGATTACCGAAAAGGTCCCTCGAGACTTTAGGAACATGCCGGCCGCTATGTTTCGTACACTCACATATGGACTTATCAAGATATACAGAGATGATGGCTCATGTATTTATAGGTCATCAAAATTCCTGTGGGATTCAAATGTTACTGAACATGTGACCCTGAATCTAGATGCTACAGATGGTCGAATTTATCTCATGGGCGGGAGTAATGTGGTTCTGCAAAACATTACCTGAGGTGAAGAGAATAAATGTGAGCATGATGATATTATCGTATACCGAGGGACAATTGCTTCTGATGGGATATTCTGACTGTACAAAGAAAGAATGATGGGAAGACAATGTGGCAAATCAATTCTTTTATGGGATACACAGGAAAATGTTAATACTGAACAACTTTTGTAGGTACGGAAAACTTACTCGTCACGTGGTCGCATGAGGTTTAACGAAATCACGAAGTAAATCTCGAGATAAGATCCTATTTACTAATTCCGAGAAAAAATGTCATTGATGAGTCAAATCACATGTCAGACCTACTTTAACTAATATTGGATCTGCGAAGTTAGATCTGAAATCAACGAAGTTGTCAATCGGCGAGATACTATTTACTTGGACAAGAAGACATATCACGAAGAAAAGGAGGGACACAAAGTTGAAGACATGAAGTACGAATTGTTGTGCAAGAAATGAGACAGTTATGCCGACAACTTCCGAATTAATAGGCGAAAGAGGTGGAATAACTTTATTGAAAATGACTTGGGCGAAGTAAAAAAGACAGTCACGTGAAATATGTGATATCCGACGAGATAAAATGAGCTGTAATCAATTGTGTAGTTTTACCTATAAATAGAGAGCTTGGTTCATTGTAGAAGGGGTTGGAATTTGGTGAGTGGAGAGATTATATTGTAAGGAAGAAAGTTAGGGTTCTTGTGAGTCTCAACACTTGTAATAATAGAGTGTTTGTAATCATTATCCAAATCTTATTAGTAGATCATTATTTTTATTTCGTCGTTTGAATCATGTCTTAGTATTGTTGAAGTTACTATTTGGTTGTACTAATGGATTTCCATTAGTTACATTTTGGTTTCCAGAAACAGGGATCTCATGTTGAGAGTTTACTCTCACTTGAGATAAGGTGAAGGAGTTGAAATTATTCTCAAGTTTTCCCATTAAAAAATCACTTAAAGTTAGATCCAGTTGATGAAAGATTGTTAGCGAATCGGTGAGTAAAAGTTAATTCGGCAGAAGTTGGTTGATGGCAAGAGTTCCAGATCGAGCACATCACATAATATCATCAAGAAGAAGCACACGTTTAGCGGAAACGAGAGGAAGAAGAATGGAGGTAGGAGAAACATCAACTATGGGAGGAAGACGTGGTACAAATCTACAACGAGGAAAGAACCTTAACGACAACCATTATTGACAAGGATCGATGCATACTAATGATACTCAAACGGTGATGGAGGAAGAGCCAGCAGGAGGAAACCGAGACGAAAATGTTAACGAAGAAAACATGACATTAGAGCAGTTAAGGGAAGTACTTCACCTAGAAAGAGAAATGGAAAGAGAACTAGCGGAGCAAAGGACCAGTCTTGTGAGACAAAATGACACCTTGATATAGCAAATTCGTCAGCACCCCACACAAAATTATAAGGGATGCCCTAAATCTTGTTAAGTTACTATAATACCCCTTCCTAGTTTAAATTACAATACTACCCTTCCACTTAATTAAATTCTAATCCTAAAACAATCCCACTAATTTAACCCATCCCACTAATTAACCCACCACCCACTAATTAACCATTACCCACTAATTAACCCACTAACCATTACTAATTAACACTCACTCTTCTTCTAAAAAAACACAAACAAAATTCTGAAAATTTCTTTGTTCGATTAAGTTCTCGATTAAACACATTAATGGCACCTCGTGTTAAGCGATGCCCTAGAAATATGGTGCTGAATCCTGGTATTTCTTCTGTAGCATATCAATCTAGGGTTTTTGGGAAAGATGGTTATGAAGAGGATAGTGGATTGATTGGTGTTGGACAGTGAGAAATAGATCCTGATTCTTTAAAATTTCACATAAAAAGGTATTTCCCACAAACCCATTGCTTGGTTTTTCGTATTTCGTTGATTTGTGACATGTAATCGATGATTCCTCTGGGTTTTGGAAGTTTCAGAGTAGTGTTCGGCTGAAATTTAGCAGTCGAATTTCATTTTTTTTACAGACGAAGAACAGTTCGGCTTATGTTTTGAAAATCGATTGCGCCGAACCTTTGTGTTCGGCTAATACTTTTCCAACCTTTCCCGGCCGAACCTGACAAATGAAATTTACCCCAGGTGGTTGTCAGGTTCGGCTGACTCGATTAGATTACTTTTAATCCGAACTTATCTCTGTAAACACTTCGAAAATCATGATTTGTATGCTCCAGGTTCGGCTAACTCGAGATGATGAGTTATCAGCCGAACTTATCTCTGTACTCTCATGTTTTTAGATTTTATTTTGGCCATAACTTCTTCGTCCGATGTCGGAATGGCCCCATTCTTTTTGCCTTGTTTTGGACTTTTAATTCTATTGAAAATGAAGATAATATATCATTTATTTGAATGATTTTAGATATCCAGAAGTACAGAACTTTAGTTTATGTAAACTCATTCAAATCAATGATATAATAAAACTAAAGTTTCATACTTGTGGATATGTAAACTTATTAAAATCAATGATATATTATCGTCATATTCAATAAAATGAAAATGCCAAAACAATGCAAAAATAATGAGGCCATTCCGACATCGGACGAAGAAGTTATGGCCAAAATAAAATCTAAAAACTTGAGAGTACAGAGATAAGTTCGGCTGATAACTCATCATCACGAGTTAGACGAACCTGGAGCATACAAATCAAGATTTTCAAGTGCTTACAGAGATAAGTTCGGCTTAAAAGTAATCTAATCGAGTCCGCCGAACCTGACAACCACCTGGGGTAAATTTCATTTGTCAGGTTCGGACGGGAAAGGTTGGAAAGGTATTATCCGAACACAAAGGTTCAGCGCAATCGATTTTTAAAATATAAGCCGAACTGTTCTTCATCTGTAAAAAAAAATGAAGTTCGGCTGCTAAATTTCAACCGAACACTACTCTGGAACTTCAAAAACCCAGACGAATCATCGATTACTTGTCACAAATCAACGAAATACGAAAAACCAAGCAATGGGTTTGTGGGAAATACCTTTCTATGTGCAATTTTAAAGAATCATTCTCTATTTATCGCTCTCCAACACCAATCAATCAACTATCCTCTTCATCACCATCTTTTCCAACATCATCCTGTCAACACCCTCGTGCATAGTTCTGACCCGATGAGGACTAGCAGCAAAACCAGCAAGATCGCCTAAGGTGGAAGTACCAGCTCGATAATTGACAAGGAAATTGGCAACGATATATTATGGAGCGTCCTCGGGCTTGTAGGTCGACCACTCGATAGTAGAACCATGACCATCTCGGCGATCCTCCATTCGGAAAGTATTGCCAGTCCACTGAGCCAAAGCACGAGAGGGCTTGAGCTGGGAAAGAACTTCGTAATAAAAGGGGCTATCTGGGTTATACAGGGGAATACGAAGGCCTAGCTCCAGTTGGCCCTGAGTAATGACCACGCAATCAGTCGACTGCTCGTGCTTCGTCATATCGGGCTTCTTCAAAAGGCTATTTTGGCCCGAGATCAGGGTAACTTCGTAATTACCAAGGTCGTACTTTTCCTTCAGCTTCTGAACGAACTCCTCGTCGGAAAGATCTTTTACCCTTCTCTCGCACCTGCACGAAACAGAAGGAAAATCATCAGAAAAGATAGATTTCATGGCACGAACATCGTACTCGGAGGGACTCTCGTAAGAAAATAGTGAAGAAAGGGAAAAAGCATCAATCTCGAAAAAACATCATCAACAGACCTTCTCTCAGTCACGGAGGGAGAAGAAGCCATTAACGGAAACAATGTAGAACTTGGTTCTCGACAAGAGAGATAAGGCGACGAGACTGTAACAACGACTACTATAGTAATCGGTAAGGAGAAGATGAAGGAAGAAAATCAAGAAAATTAGGGTTCTCAGAAGCAAAGAGTGATGAAGGAATCTGGGAGAAAAGTTGCAGCGGTAGGGAATAGAGAGAGAAAAGATAAAGAAGAAGAAGGAGAAAAAGAAGTGGGCTATTTTAAGGGGAAGAGTTGTAACCGATGCCGACTGTTACAGGTAATAAAGTGCAGTTAGTGGGGAGTTGCGTGGAGGGATTTGCGGCATGGACGAAGACGTGGGCAGTTGGGACGACGTTCTTCCACTCGTGTCTCCCACACGAGCGAAAGAAGGGGCATAAATATAGGAGTAAATTATCCACAGATCCAGGTGGAAACATCTTAAGCCTTGGTGCACCTAAAAATGAAGAGATGCGAAGCATAGAAGGAAGATTAGCAGGCGCGAGATTTGAGGAGCCACGTGGATCGGGTGTGATCGTTCTACAAATGTCGGACAAGACTTAACCCCAGGTTTCTGACAGAGCTGACAAGACAAGACAGGGTGGTTCAAACGAGGTGCAACGGTCATAAGGATAAGAAAGTACGTGTCAGATCGGCCCACCACTGAGGCGACAGACAAGATAGGTGACATCGTGTCAAAAGAACACCAGAAGAGGTCGGCTCGGACAAGGGACAGACGAAAGAATCAAGATGCATCGGCCATGCGCATAGAAAAAGGGGCGACGTAAGAAGGCCCGATCACAGAAATTCTTAATAGATGTAACATGACCCACACCCTAACTTGGTTGTATGGAACTTCTCATATAAATAGAGTGACTTGTATCCAAGACAGGTAGGTTGTAATTTTGGTAGAGAGAGAGAGAAACTCGATTTTACACCAAGGAGAAGAATGTGAGAAGTAAGTTCATCTTTGTAAGGAAATCCGACTAAGAGCAACACCTTTGTAACACTTAAAAGTAATAAGATTCACCCATTCACCCCCGTGGACGTAGGTAATCATACCGAACCACGTATATCTTGTGTTCATTGTTGAGTGCTTACTTTCATTTGACTTGAGTAGAAGCCTTCTATCCTTTGGATGTAGTTGGTAGTAAAATTCATCTACATGGCAGAAATACCCTTTGGGACAATATATATAGAAAGAAACCCAAGAAAATATCTTATTTTCAGATTTACTTTCTCTCTCCTCCTATTTTCAGATCTAGTTTCTCTCCTCCCCATTTTTTATTTTTTCTGTTTCTTCTCATGAAAACGATGAAGAACGACGAATTTTTTAGGTTTTTCTGCTGATGTGTATGACGAAGAAGAAGAAAAATATGAAGAAACACATTACTGCTGCTGTTGTTGGCGAAGAAGAAGAAAAAGGTGAAGAAGAAAAAGACAAAGAAGAAGAAGAAAAAAAAGATTCTGCTACTGTCGACGAAGAACGAGAAAAAGATGAAGAAGAAAATGACGAAGAAGAAGAAAAAGAAAAAGGTATTTTCTACTGATGTTGTTGACAAAGAAGAAGAAAAAGATGAAGAAGAAAAAGACGAAAAAGAAGAAACATATTTTCTGTTGCTGTTTATGACGAAGATGAAGAAAAATATTTTTTCTGCTTCTATTGCTTAAGATGAACTTCAATTCTGTAATGAAGTTTGTTTTTTTTAGGTTTTTATATGGACTTCATTCCTGGAATGAAGTCTGTTTTTTTTAGGTTTTTATATGGACTTCAATCCTGGAATGAAGTCTGTTTTTTTTTTGTTTTTATATGGACTTCATTCATGGAATGAAGTCTGTTTTTTTAGTTTTTTGTATGAAATTCATTCCTGGGAATGAAGTCTGTTTTTTTTAGCTTTTCGTATGGACTTCATTCCAAGGAATGAAGTCTGTCTTTTTAGATTTTTTATGGACTTCATTCCTGGGAATGAAGTCTGTTTTTTTAGCTTTTTGTATGGACTTCATTCCTGGGAAAGACGTCTATTTTTTTAACATGGAAGAACTGTTACAAAAAAATTTTAACACGGAAGAGTATTTTTGTCTATTTAAATAGTTTTAAATAATTATAGACCATACAGTAAAGGCGTTTGACCAAAGGACTAAACAGACATGGCCCACCTAAAAAGGACCAAACGATATTTTTCCCTTTTCCTATTTTCCACCCATATATTTCTTCATATATCCTAAATACCACCACTTTATCATCAATTGACTTTTTTTTTATACCCAAAAATAAAACCACCTAGCTCAAGAACTTTTAAAAAGCTCGTGTAACAGAGAAATTTTTACCGGCCATCGTCCTCAACTCCATGTCGCTGCCGATTATCATCTTCACAAAGTTTGTAAAAACTTGGATAGCAAAAAGTGGTTTATGGAATCTTGTATAATTTTAGAAGATAAAGAAAATCATCAGCACCATCAGCCCACGGAATACCTAAATGAAAGTAGGAAAATTTTAGTGGTGATTGGTATATATATACTACTCTTTCGTTGTAGGTAGAAGTGAATCTCTTGTTAAATCAAAATCAAAAGAGACCGCGGGCACCAAAATAAACTATACAGAATATCTTATATTGTTATAAAACTCACGCCTGTAAGAGTATTTGGAAATCAGATTCACAGGATTGGCCCGTACTTCCATTGTAGGTCAAACTCCTTGATTTAATAATGGTCTTGATAAAATATGACGAGTGCCATATAATCCATAGTCTCACATCAGATGATTAATATTGTTAAATCAAAATCAAATCTTCTACAGTGGTGTGTCATATAATCCATAATTCCATAGTCTTACCCAGATAATACACGATTAATATTATTAAATCTAAATCAAATCTTCCACATAGTGGTGTGACGAGGGGCTATTTCTTTCAACGTTGTCCGTATCTGGACGGCTGGAATATTTTGTGGTCGTCCGGAACCGGTAACTAGTTTAACGGGAAAAGAAAAGAACATGAATTAAACAATCGAAATTGAGCACTTAATTACCTCCAAACCCTCTTCAATGAATATCTTTTCAGTTAAATAAACAAAATCTTGTTGGGTGCTTGATTTTAAAGTTTGGATTTTTTGCCCTAAATTTTCAATTGAATCCTCCGTAATGATGGTTTATGGATTATCCGCCTTTTCTCTATGATTTAACTGAAAAGAGTTAAAGAAATAATAAATTTATACATAATGGTGTTCTAATCAAACATAATAAGTTCTAAATCTAGGGTTAATATAATGGTTTTCAATGAAAACATAGATGAATGGAGAAGAAGAGGAACTAGAGGTGGTAGTTATAGTCAAATTAAATTTGACTTGTTAAGGTGGTAAATAGGAAAAGTAGAATTGAAAACTAAAATTACTTTAGAAATTCTAATGAGGGTGGAAAATAGGAAAAACATGGGTGGCAAATAGGTGGAACCTTCCAAAATAAACCAAAAAGTCAACGTCTATCATGTTTTCAGCTCATGATATAGGCCGAGATTACCGAAAAGGTCCCTCGAGACTTTAGAAACATGCCGGCCGCTATGTTTCGTACACTCACATATGGACTTATCAAGATATACAGAGATGATGGCTCATGTATTTATAGGTCATCAAAATTCCTGTGGGATTCAAATGTTACTGAACATATGACCCTGAATCTAGATGCTACAGATGGTCGACTTTATCTCATGGGCGGGAGTAATGTGGTTCTGCAAAACATTACCTGAGGTGAAGAGAATAAATGTGAGCATGATGATATTATCGTATACCGAGGGACAATTGCTTCTGATGGGATATTCTGACTGTACAAAGAAAGAATGATGGGAAGACAATGTGGCAAATCAATTCTTTTATGGGATACACAGGAAAATGTTAATACTGAACAACTTTTGTAGGTACGGAAAACTTACTCGCCACGTTGTCGCACGAGGTTTAAAGAAATCACTAAGTAAATCTCGAGATAAGATCCTATTTAATAATTCCGAGAAAAAATGTCAGTGACGAGTCAAATCACATGTCAGACCTACTTTAACTAATATTGGATCTGCGAAGTTAGATCTGAAATCAACGAAGTTGTCAATCGGCGAGATACTGATTACTTGGACAAGAAGACATATCACGAAGAAAAGGAGGGACACAAAGTTGAAGACATGAAGTATGAATTGTTGTGCAAGAAATGAGACAGTTATGCCGACAACTTCCTAATTAATAGGCGAAAGAGGTGGAATAACTTTATTGAAAATGACTTGGGAGAAGTAAAAAGGACAGTCACGTGAAATATGTGATATCCGACGAGATAAAATAAGCTGTAATCAATTGTGTAGTTTTACCTATAAATAGAGAGCTTGGTTCATTGTAGAAGGGGTTGGAATTTGGTGAGTGGGGAGATTATATTGTAAGGAAGAAAGTTAGGGTTCTTGTGAGTCTCAACACTTGTAATAATAGAGTGTTTGTAATCATTATCCAAATCTTATTAGTAGATCATTATTTTTATTTCGTCGTTTGAATCATGTCTTAGTATTGTTGAAGTTACTATTTGGTTGTACTAATGGATTTCCATTAGTTACATTTTGGTTTCCAGAAACACGGATCTCATGTTGAGAGTTTACTCTCACTTGAGTTAAGGTGAAGGAGTTGAAATTATTCTCAAGTTTTCCCATTAAAAAATCACTTAAAGTTAGATCCAGTTGATGAAAGATTGTTAGCGAATCGGTGAGTAAAAGTTAATTCGGCAGAAGTTGGTTGATGGCAAGAGTTCCAGATCGAGCACATCACATAATATCATCAAGAAGAAGCACACGTTTAGCGGAAACGAGAGGAAGAAGAATGGAGGTAGGAGAAACATCAACTATGGGAGGAAGACGTGGTACAAATCTACAACGAGGAAAGAACCTTAACGACAACCATTATTGACAAGGATTGATGCATACTAATGATACTCAAACGGTGATGGAGGAAGAGCCATCAGGAGGAAACCGAGACGAAAATGTTAACGAAGAAAACATGACATTAGAGCAGTTAAGGGAAGTACTTCACCTAGAAAGAGAAATGGAAAGAGAACTAGCGGAGCAAAGGAGCAGTCTTGTGAGACAAAATGACACCTTGATATATCAAATTCGCCAGCTTAACGAAGAAAGAGAAATACAAAACCCACAAGGTGGAGAACCAGATGAGAGAACATATTCACCAACGAGGAGGAATTTATGTCAGGGAGAAGAAATGATAGAAAATGACCAAGGAGAAGAAAGAAGGCGTGAGGAAAGAAGAGATCGAAGGAGGATATGCCAAAAGAAGAACAGTGAGGAAAGACAGCTGAGGAGAGCATTGGAAGAAACTAGATGGGAAGATCAAAGGCGACGATTTAAAGAAGGAGGAAGAAAGAGGAAGAAATTAAGGCTACGCAAAGAAGAAATATTGCACGAAGTAGACAGATTGCACGAAGAAGAAAGATTACGCGAATAAAAGAGGTTGCCGAAGAAGAATGGAGGGAAAAAAAAAGAAGATAAGAAGAAGAAGAAGAAGAAAAGAGAAGGCGCGAAAAAGACAGGAGGCGCGGGGATGATGGAATAGATAGGAGAAGGAATAGGCGATATGAAGATAGAAATGAAGTTAACCAAGCTGTCCTGAATGAATTGCAAGATATGAGATTGATGATTAAGAATTCCCGAAGAGGAGGGCGATTGCAACTGGCTGAGGCAATAGAAGAGGCAGACAAATCCCCATTTACACGCGAAATATTAGAGGAAAGAATTCCTGCGAGTTGTTCATTACCATCCTTTGGAAGCATATTAAATGGAACAGGAAGTGCGGTGAAACACTTAATGCAATATATCCTTTCCTTGATTCAGTGGGCACAATACGAATCCATGTTGTGTAAATACTTCCCATCCAGTTTAATTGGAGAATCATTGAAGTGGTTCGATGAACTGACTGAAGGATCAATTTCGTCATTCAGAGACTTGCAGAGAATATTTTTAACAACCTACATAAGCAACAACATGTTGAGGCCAGGAATATAAAATCTGTTCAATATAAGGAGGAGACCAGGAGAAAGTCTGCGAAGTCTGGTGGCGAGGTGGAGTACTATATGTAATGAACTCGCAGGAAGAGTTGATGAGAAGAAATTCATCTTATCCTTTGTGAATGCTCTAATTCTGACTAATCAATTGCACACTCAGATATTCATAATTCGTGATTCATTAACAATAAATGAGCTCAGGGAGTACCAGGAGGAATACGTTGCACTAGAAGAGAAGCAGAGGGAAGTCAATGAAGCTACACCTATCCAACCAAAGGAATGGAGTTCGCGTCTTCTACTGAGAATGGATAATATCGTAAAAAGTGACTCAAAATATGAAAGGGGCGAGCCATCGAATGCAGTTCCTACAAAGTTAATATCTTTATCAAGCAGAGATCCAGAGTGATCAATCAACGTCCCAGATATAACAAACCAAGGAAAAGGAATTATGAACCACGAGGTGACAATTTGGGAAATCAGCGAAGGTATAACCAAGGTCAACGATATGGAGAAAGTAGACCTCAATTCGAAGATGTAATCCTTCTAGAACTTAATACGACGGTGGAGAGAGTGTGGGAAGCAATTGCATTAACTGAATAGATTTCTCCCCCACCAAATTTAGGGAGAGAACCACTACCAAGAGGAGCAAGGAGTAATGACTTTTTCAAATATCATTGTTTCCATGGCATCACACAAGTGATTGTAAGACCGTCCGGAGAATTATACTTCGTCTAATCGAGAAGGGAAATCTCAAGCATTTTCTAGCGAATCCAGCACCATTGCCTCCGACCCCACCTCGTGATTATAACCAGAATCAAGTATACCGAATTAATATTGATAGGGGAGCACAAAGACCGAATTGTAATTCTATAATTCATTTCGCGAAGAATATACAAAAATTCTATGATAACGTGCTGAAAAGAGTACATAAGAGAGACTTTGAAGGAAACGAGATATTCAATATTGCGAAGAAAGAGCCACTGGATGAATGGCAGAAAAGATCTATTTCTTTTTCAGCAATGGATGCACCAGAGGGAGGAGCTTCGCACACAGATCCGTTGGTGATAACGCTAAATTTGGGTGAGCATTCACGGTGGGAGGATGATCCTGCGAGGAAGAAGAGGACATGGGTAATAGACAGAATCTTGGTAGATACCGAAAGTTCATTTGATATGTTTTTCTATCATACGTTTAAAACCATAATCTATATGGACTCGGATCCTGTGCCTTCGACTTACAACATATTCAGGTTTAACGGAGTTGCATCAAAACCAAAAGGCGAGTTGATTGTGAAGAACTTCGCTGTGGAATTGGAGACCGAAGTCACTATTTGTGTGGTAGACGTGGAGTCTCCCTATAATTCCCTTATTGGTCGACCATGGATACATGGAATAAAATGGATACCATCAACCTACCATCAATGCATTCGATTTCCAATGCGAAGTAGAATTGGTGAGATACACAGAGATCAAAGGTATGTGAGGGATTGCAACGAAAAATATTTCCATAATTACGAAAAAAGATTAAAAAGGAAGAAGGAACAGAGAAAGAGGGTGATGGAAGTAAACAACGAAGAAGAATCAATGGTATATACAATTAAGGAAAAATAAGTATGGGCCATACCAAGTGAGATTCCAGAAAAAGAAGGCGAACCTTTATATCAATTAAAGGAACCATCCCCTCTTGGAGAAACGATCATGAACTTCGCTGTGGTAGAACCTACGAAGGAGATAAATTTAGATGACGAGGAAGAGTTGAAGACGACAAAGATTGGGACGAAGTTGGGGATGGATGAAGAAGAAAAATTGATAAAGCTGCTGAAAGAATATTTTGATGTCTTTGCATGTAACATGAACGAGATGCCAGGAATTGATTCACAAATCGCATTCCATAAGTTGGATCTTAATCCAAAGATCAAGCAAATAAGGCAACGAATATGAAAGATAAAAACTGCTTACCACGAAAAAATAGAATAAGAGCTACAAAAGATGATGGATTCTGCGATTATCAGACCAGTGAAGTATCCAACATGGATTGCTAACATGGTTATAGTACCAAGGAAGAATAAGGGGATAAGAATATGCATAGACTTCAGTGATTTGAACACTGCCTGCCCAAAGGATAGCTTCCCACCACCAAACATACCACAGCTGGTGGAGTCTGCATCGGGATACACGCGAATTTCATTAATGGATGGATATTTAGGCTACAATCAGATCCCACTCGTAGAATAAGATCAAGAACACACGGCTTTCTTTGCTCCACGGGGGTTATATTGTTATAAAAGAATGCCTTTTGGGTTGAAGAATGCTGGAGCCACATACCAGAGAATGGTAGAAAAGATCTTCGCCAAGTGGGTACACACCAAGTTGGAAGTTTATGTCGACGATATGTTGGTAAGGACCAAACAATCAGGAGACCATGTAGAAGACTTAAAATAAATCTTTGAACAAATGAGAGTGTACAGAATGAAAATAAATCCCGCGAAATTCATATTTGGAGTAGAGTCAGCGAATTTCCTATGACACATCGTATCGAAAAAAAGAATCGAAGTAAACCCAGCTAAGGTGCAAGCCATATTAGATACGCCCTCACTATCAACTGTAAAAGACGTGCAAAAATTGAATGGGAAACTGGCGGCTTTGGGAAGATTCATCTCCAGATCTTCAGATAAATGCAAGCATTTCTTTGATATTTTGAAGAAAGGAGCCAAATTCGCGTGGACTCAAGAATGTGAACAAGCATTGCAAAGCATAAAAGAGTATCTCATCAACCTATCAATACTTCAGAAACCAGAGCCTAGCGAAGAATTGTTGGTTTGTCTCGTGACTACATAAAATGCAATAAGTGCAATGTTACTTCACACAGACGAAGGAGTGCAGAAGCCGGTATTCTATGTCATTAAAACTTTAAATTGAGATGAAAGGAATTATCCAAAAAATCGAGAAATTGATACTGGCCTTGGTATATGCATCACAGAAGCTGCGGACTTATTTCCAGACTTATAAGATTAAAGTCTTAACACGAATCCCGATAAAATCATCTTTAAAGAAAATGAAGAGAGTGGGGCTAATTCAACGATAGAACACAAGAATTGATCAATATGGGTTGAAATACGAGGTTCAAACTTCGATGAAGTCACATATAGTGGCAGAGTTCCTAGAAGAATTTCCATTAGGAGAGGATAAATGAGTAGAGGAAATGATGGATATAGAGGAGGAACACTTGGATCCCACGGATTTTTTAAAAGAAAATCACCCAAGGATATGGGAAATATTTGTAGATAGATCATCCAATAGCTCAGGAGGAGGCATGGGAATCGTGTTCACCTCGCCCGGAGGGACAATGACGGTTTTCTGCTTACGATTGGAGTATAAGGCAACCAATAATGAAACATAATACGAAGCAGTAATATAGGCATTACGAATAGCTATTGAAATGTAGGTGGAGGAAGTAAGGATAACTAGTGATTCGCATTTGATATTCAGAAAGATTGAAGGCAGATATCAAGAAAATGATGCTGTGATGAGCAGGTACTTACAACTAGTGAAAGAATACTCCATGAGGATATCAAGCATAATCTGGAGGCATGTGAGTAGGGATAATAATAGATATGTTGATGATTTAGATTTCATAGTTTCAATGATTCAAGATTCTTCGGAGAAGCTTATTCGTATTGAACGATTAATGATACCGTCAGTGAATAACGAGTTAAAAGATGAAACAACTATGCTGCTAGAAAATGCGGAAACATCTGCAGAATTGGGAGAAGATGATTGGCGAACCCCCATTCATAAGTATTTAGAAAAATAAGATTTACCTCGTGATAGATTTGAAGCACATAAGATCAAGGGTAAAGCCACGAATTATGAGCCGCTAGAAGGAATCTTGTACAGAAGATCATTCTTGGGTCCATTATTGTGATGTTTATCACGAAAGGAGGGGATAAAAATCATTAATGCAATACACTATGGTGATACGGGAAATCATAGCGACACGAGATCTTTGGCATAAAACTAAGACACAAGGGTATTTTTTTCCACACATGCATAATGATACGAAGAATATTTCTACGAGGTATGAAGCATGCCAAAGATTTGGTAAATGGATACACGCGCCATCCACGAGCTTAAATTCCATATCGAGTGTATGGCCGTTTTCCATGTGGGGAATAGATATTGTGGGGCCATTTGTCACGGGAAGTAAGCAGAGAAGATATCTAATAATGGAAACATATTATTTCACAAAGTGGGTCGAAGCTAAACCTTTGCAACATACCCGCGATGGAGATGTATATGATTTCATTCACGAATACGTAAAATGTAGATTTAGGATTCCAGTGCAAATCATTTATGATAATGGGAGATAGTTCGAGGGAGAAAACGTGAGAATGTTTTTTAATGCATTTAAGATACAATCTGGGAAGTCAACTCCGCTGTATTCACAAAGTAATGGACAAGCAAAGGTGACGAACAAGACAATATCAACCACGTTGAAGAAGAAATTAGAAGGACACCATAAAGGTTGGTGCGAGGAGATACCGAATTTGCTATGGTCGTATAGGACGACGAGACGAGATACAATAGCAATGTATGCTTTCTACCTGACATATGAAGTAGAGGCAGTGCTACCAACTGATATCATCATTCCCACAACCAAACAAGAGGCATGGAGAAAAGGTTCAAATTAAGATGTGAATCTTGCGAAGTTGGATGATTTGGAGGAGAACAGAGAGACTGCACTACATCATATGACGAATTATCATCGAAGGCTATATCGCGAATATAATATGAGGGTGAAGGAACGAAGATTTGTCCCATGAGAACTAGTATTAGGCGAAATACCACCTTATCAGAAAGGATCTGGAGGAAAGTTGGAACCTTCTTTGGAAGGCCCGTACATCGTGAAGAGGGTAGTGGGAAATTGAACTTATGAACTTGCAGATTTCCAAGGCAAGGACACAGATAGCGAAGAAAATATCATATATGGCGAAGTAGAAAGACAAGATCGGAGATTAGATCAAAATAAAGAAGCAAGTTTGTACTCATCAAAAGAAGAAATTTAATGAAATATCTATTGACAGAAAAGGTAAATAAAAATATGAGCAAAGAAAGACTCTAATGCAAAATAAAATAGAAACAAAGAAAATAAATTTAAGTTTGGGCAAAATAAGACCTCACGAATAGGCAAGTAAGACCTCATTAGGAGGCTGCATAAGACCCACGAAATAATGAATATATATGAAAACAAAAACAGTTTCTAGGGAAACTATAAAAACTCTACTTAGGGAGGCTGAGACACCGTGGCGTGTAACCTACCTCGCACAAAATATCAGAGGCAATAAATAGACCTCATGCGCGTTGTGGTATAATCTCAGAGAGATCATCTAGGGGCAATGATAAGACCTATCCGCCGAGGACCCCTATTAGGGTAACCTTCTGTAAGGGGTGAAGGAACGAGACTAGTGGAGATAGAAGATGTCCTGGCGTGATTCCTCCACTCAGTCCCAAAGAAACCCCACATAGGGTGTGACTTCGCAACCATGAGCCATATCGGCGAAGGGATAAGAAGTCACGAAATAACTGATGCCTAATCCCGACAACAAGGGGGTATTCAGGGGGAATATAAAGGGATGGCACCCTCCCTTAGGGAGCTGAGTGACCAAAAAATGACAACAATGTTACAGGACTATTATTCATGGGAATAAGTAAACCTGTGATATTATCGCACAATAAGACCTCAATGAGCGAGATAAGGCAGGGTTGATTGATCTTTAGTTCGCGAGAATAAAGAGTGCATGAGACTTCGTCGTAAAAACCCTTCACAACGGGGTAAGGCGCAATAAGACCTTAACGAGGAGGCAAAATAAGACCTCTAAATAGCAAGTAGAACGTAGGGAAGACAAGAGGCAAACGAGTAGAAGAACGGGGCATGATTAAGACCCTCTCATGGCACTGTAACACCACATTGTACTAGTAAAAGACAATAAGACCTTAACTAGGAGGCACCCTAAGACCTCATAGAATAGTTTACCGATAAGGAGAGAGACGTGAGGCAAAATGAAACTTGAGGAAAAACAGAAAGGAAAAATATGAAATAAAATAAGAGGCAAGCATACATGAAAGAAAATGAAATGAAAGAGGCATGAAGTAAGTGAAAAAGTATAGGAAAAGAATAAAAGGCCTGATATTGAAAATCTAAGTATCATGAAAATTCAAGAAATCTTTATCGAATGTGAAATACCTACATTTAAAAAAAAAAAAAATACAATCGAAATATGGTTTGAGTAAATGATCATATTGTTATAATCATACCATTATTATGATGTTAATAATGTAGGACCAAGATCGGAGGCAACGAAGTGAATTTTCCAAGCGAACTAAAGCAAGAGGGACGATGCAAAGAAAATAATCATGCAAAGAACTGAGAATACGAAAAGAAATAAAGGTATGCTTCATCACTCCGCAAAAGAATAAGAGGCAAGTATATACTTTTATTTTTATTTTATTCTTTTGAGTGACTTCTCATAATTCTCTTAACAAAAGTAAGTATAAGTCTAACAAAATAGAAAGGAAGTTTATGTGTTAAATGGCAGGTATGCTTCGAAATCCACAAAGAATAAGAGGCAAGTATATACTATTTAGATTTTGTTATTCTTTGAGTATTTCCTTCATAAGTATATACTTGGATTAAATTATATAAATCAATTCGCGAGTTAAAGGTAAAAGGAACACTTAATATTTTGTTAGATTCACGAGTTAGATGCATTAACCATGTTAGTTGCATTTAGTTGAACGTGATAAGAATTTAAGACAACAAAGGAGGAAAAACTAATATATTAAAGAAAAAGACAAAGGAAAATTAAATGTTATGCCCCCCAGAGCTTGGGAGCCCCTAGTTCAAAAGATTGTTGAAAAGACACAGGAAAACCAGAGAAATACATCACATATACCCTTGGTTGGGCATGTGTTATTCTAAGAATGCAATTTGATTGTGCCATGTCTTTAATAGTGATTGATTGCTTGACCTTCGTCCTGTATAAACAAACGGTCTTTCCTTTTTTTTTTGAAATTTATACACATGTAACATTATTTTATAATTTTTAGGATCGAAACACTTGACTTTTTGTATAAATACATAATTGTATATATAAATAAAATATGTATATACGTGTCCGCGTCCTAGTTTTTTGAGAATTTTGTAGTGTCTGCGTCCGCGTCGTGTCTGCGTCCGCGTCTATGCGTCCGCGTATCTGCAACCTTGGATGGCGTACATACTACATAGCAAAAAGTATGTTCTTGTGGTTTTCTTATAAGGTTTAATAATTATATTCTATCATTAGTATAAAACATAGCTTGGATAAGTTTCCCTTTGTTAGTGGTGGTCAGGATTTGTCTGGACAAAGATAAATCAAGGGCTGTGGTTCCTCTGACCACCTCTTACATCTCGCACGTGTGGCGTTGATTCCAATGTTATGAATTAAAAATGAATACTCTAATCAAGATATGAAATTTCAAAAAATATTACGGAGAGGTTCGAACTCATGACCTATTGTGTCATAAGAGTGGCCTCTAACCAGTGTTCCACCTTGGTTGGAATTGATAGAAAAGATAAATCAACAATGGTGGTTTGTTCAACTTAAATACCATAATTGCTTTATTAGTTATTAATGTTTCACTAATTGCATATTATAAATAATCTATTCATTATAAAATGTTTATTAATTAGTTTTTCACTAATTGCTCATAATAAATGACTAATCATTTTTCAATTATAAATGCTTTCTTAATTAATTATAATATTTATTTCTATTAAGAAGTAATTTTAATAAATAATATCAATAGACATTTTCTGCGACAATGAGTAGTATAAGAGGTGGAGGACGAAAGATTAGTGGTGGTTAAGGCGGAGCCAAGCACAATTATATTTATTTTTGTTCTTTTATCGTCAAATGGGATACAAAGTCCATTTTTCACATGTATCCAACTTGCCAAGAATTTTTTCTCCCTCTCTCCTCAAAATCCTGGCTCCCCCTGGTTTGTGGTGGAAGAAGTAGTGACGGTGAATGCTGGTGAGTAGTGATGGACAATATTAATTTTATGTTGTCGTTACAACATCGATAACATCGTAGTGTGGAAGATGTGGTTGGTTATTTTTAACACTTTTGATAAATGAAGGTACCATATATTTCATGGATGATATCATACAAGATAATATTTTCATGATCGTAGTTAGAGCACCCAAATGGTACCCCTGTTATCTTTGGTACTATCATGAATACAAAACAAAGCTAGGCTAAGTTTTCCTTTGTTAGTGGTGGTCAGGATTTATCCATGGGAAAGATAAGTCAAGGGCTGTGGTTCTCCCTGCCACACCCTGGAAGTCGCACACGTGTTGTTAATTCCAATATTATGAATGAAAAATGAATACTCAAGTCAAGATATGGAATTTCAAAAATTATAACGGGGAGGTTCGAACTCATGACCAATTGTGTCATAAGAGTGTCCTCTAACCATTGTTCTATCCTGGTTGGAATTGATAGAAAAGATAAATCAACAGTGGTGGTTTGTTCAACTTAAATACCATAATTGGTCAATTAATTAGTGTTTCACTAATTGCACATAATAAATAATTTATTCATTTTAAAGTGTTTTATTGATCATTCTAATGTTAAAATAAACTCGATGAAACAGATGTCCATTTTAAAAAATTGGTGCAATCAATTGCCATGTTATGTAATAACTAAACGAACGACACGAATCAAAATCATAACATATGAAATTATTTATTATCGATTTGTTTATGTAAAGATTGGTTAGGATTTGTCCTTGGAAAATATAAATTCACCGCTGGGGTTTGTTCAACTTAACCATTTTCAAACGTTTTTGTTTGTACCCAAAATCACTTTTGGGCACGAAACACAAAGAATGGATAGTTTGGTTGGTATTTAGGATTCGGGGTTGGGAGATGATTCGAAGAACAAACAAAATAGATTGACACAGGTTTTACGTGGTTCGGCATAGTTGCCTATGTCCACGGGTGAATCCCCTTGGGGAGTAATTTTTATTGATGATTTGTGTTACAACATCTGATTTTCTCTCCTCTTGGCTCCCCCCTTGCTGATTTCTGCTCCCCTTATTTATACCATCCGATTTCTAACTTCAATATACATAAATAACATTAACTCTCATTCATGCCTCCCTCATAATTTCTGCATGAAACTGCTGGAGTCAATGTTGCATGCCTTCATGGAGATTTATGTATGAAACTTCCCATTTATGGAAATATGATAAATTCGCATGAAACTGCTGTCTTTATGCCTCCCTCATGAATTCTGCATGAAACTGATGTCTTTATGCCTTCATCATCAATTCTGTATGTAACCGTTCGGATTAATCTTTGCATATTTCAAACCTCATGAAATCAATCTTTGCTTGCTTTCATGATGATTTATGTATGAAACAACACACTTATGACTCATGATAAATTATGCATGCTGGTAAGCTGGAATGGCGGCTGGAAGTTTGGATGGATCTTTGGTTGGTCGCATAATTATCGCGACCGGATGGAGGCCTGGTGGCGACATGGTTGAATACTGGTTGGAAGTGTGGAAGAGCTTTTTGGTGGGAATCGGTTAACGGCGTTCTTTGGATGTAAGACTGAAAATTGGTTAGGGTGCGACTGGCTTCGACAGTTGACTTTGACCATTGACCGGTCATTGACTTTGACCATTGACCTTGACCGGATGTTGACCTTTAACGACTTTGACCATCTACTGCCTTTGACCATGGACTGACTTTGGCCATTGAATGGTCTGTGCAGGCTGGTGGTATTCCTTGGTTGACTGGTTAACGGGCTTGGATGAGGACCGAAAGATGATTCAAGTATCAATTTGGCCCATTAAGTGGTATTTTTACTTATGGTACAATTTCGTTTTCCTAGGCAACAATAAAACTCGCCCCCAGGTGTGGATTATTGATGTTGAGGTGTTTGGAGAACTTCCTTTGTTGTTTGCGGAAATCACAATCAAGTCGCCCCCAAGTGAGGTTATTGTGATTGGGAGATTAAGTGAAACTTGATTGAGTGGAGTGGTCTTTGTGAGTGAGCGATAATGATATTGAGTGAAGCTGGTCTACAAGAAGCTTTAATCGGATGGACTGGGAACAACGATCATATCTTGTATGCATCATTGCGATCAGCTGGAATGCAACAACAATGAACAAAGTTCCCTCAAGCAATTTGCGTTGGATGGACTGCAGAAGCTGCGAGCAAGGCTCGATGCGTCATTTGCCATCGACTAGAATGCAAGACTGACGAACAACGTTCAGCTGCATCTGCGGAGGCTGCGAGCAAGGATAGATCGCATCGTTGCGACCAGCTGGAATGCGACGCAAATCTAACAAAGTTCTACTACAGCAGCTGCGTTCAGCTGGACTGCAGGAAATGAGAGCATAGATGGACTGCAGCGATAACGAATAAAGCTACACTGCAGCAACAACGATTAGCTGGACTGCAGCAGCTGCTGAGGGACTGGACTCAAATAGTTTGATAAACATTGGTGTAAAAGTTATAAATAAAACTAGACATCATCAATTGCGTCCAACTGAGTGTCACCAGACTGCATCAGTTGCGTCCAACCGAAATCTGGTCGAAAATAATCGATCAGCATCGGTTGCGTCCAATGAAAGTCAGCAGTTGCTTTTTGAACTGGAGTATAATAATTCAATCAATATAACTATGGCAGTTTAACATTACTGATTGTAGTAATTGCGTAAAAATATTAAGCGTAAAAATATTATGGTGTATGCTCGCCCCCTCTTAATCCTGCAATTCGTTGAAGGATTAAGAAGTTCGGGTTACCTGAAGTTCCGATTTTCAGAATCTGAACTCTGCATTGCATTTGTGTGCTATGTAAATTGCCCCCAATCGTATAGAGTGTTTACGCAGCCCGCCCCAAAGGATTCGTTTCAAACCATGAGGTGTCACATATCTCGCCCCCAAGTGATAGTCAGTCACATTAAAGTGGTATGTGAATCGCCCCCAGTAGATAGTGATTGTCATGCTGCTCAATGCGTGCACAAGGGTGCACTGCCTTGCTGCATTTTGCTCGCGCATGGAATTTTGAAGATGTCTGCTATCTGGAATTCGAGCGGGGGGCCAATCCCACTATTCTAGATACGTGCAGCATTGAAATGTGTGCATCCCCTCGTTGAGAAGAATGCTCGCCACATTAAAGGTGTCTTATTGAACAAAAATATGGATGAAAATTAAAATAAAATAAAATAATAATAATAATATGTAAATTTTATACTTACCATATTACCATGTTGAAAATGTTACTGAGACTTCGTTTACGAAGTGATTAGGATGCCCACTGGCTATGTCAATGTTTTCCAGCGACGATGATTAGTATATTTGCCTTAGCGTCTCGTCTCGACTAAGTAATTGATTTGTCTGTGGGACTGGAATGCACCAGTTAAGTCCAAACTGGAATGAAGACAGTTGCCACAGAACTATCTTTTATCAGCTTTGATTATCTATACTGTAACAGTTATGCATAAAACTGGACTGAAGCAGTGGTGAGGAAAACTGTATTGAGACAGTTTTGGGAAAATCGGACTACAGCAGTTCGATCAACTGGACTGTAGGTAGGAATTTAAAAGGATCATGCGGATTCGATCAATCGCCAGCAGCTGTTTTGTGAAACTGGATTACAATAGTTCGATCAACTGATCGTAATAGTTATGTGGAAAAAGACTGCAGCAGTTCGATCAACTGGACTGCAGTATTTTCAGTGGTGATTGAAAGTGACCGTGTCTGGCGTTGTCATTTCAAATTTCTAAAAATTTAATTTCCTCCGAAAATTGAAATTTCACCTTCAGGACGTTGGGAATTGACATACGATCTCATTGGGCCGAAAATCACTCCAGTTGGATGCATGAAGGAGAAGTTATCGGTGAAGCAAAATTAGTTTGTTAGCCTCTTGCTTCAAACATGTTGTTGGACCCGAAAAATATTATTCTCTAATCGTAAAATTTCACCTTCAAGTCATAGGATACTGAAATCAGATCGCTACGAGCAAAAAATCATCCAATTCGGACATGAGATGAAGAAGATATCACCGAAACAAAGTTTTAGACCAAGCCCAAGTGGGGTGAACATATCCGCAAGGAAAGAGAAATGGGGCGGAATCATCCAAGGGTCATGAAATTAAGTTGGGCCGCGCTACATGTGATCAGGGCCACGGTATTAAGTTGCATCACTTTTCGCTGAATCGGGTGTATGGTATTATGCTGCTTCGCGGTGCACCGAAAAACGGTCTCGATTTAATCTCCATTAAATCGCCGATTAATATCTATTGCCTCTCCGGTAGCCGTTCGGCTTGGCCCGGTCTTCTTGCATGAACGCTGCTTTCGCTTAGATTCGCCTCGCCGTATCCGCCTCATTTGCCGATAGTATGCCGCCGCCGCTGTTAGCCGCCGCTGCTCGTAATGGCCGCCGGGTCCGGCCGCCGGCTTTAATCTCGTGATGTGTATCGACGGTGTGGATACGCGTTACATCGAACTTTTGATACGACTTGAAGCATGGAAGTTTTCCTGAAAGTTGAGTTTTGATGTAGCAGGGAGCATCGAGTTTCATACACCCAATAGGATCTACGGTTGGCTAGCGAAGAGCATTGAACATTGATGCAATAAGAAGCATCGAACCGTTTTTCCTATGACAGATTGAAGTGTGTGAACAAAACCTTCGTTGAAGAGGGTTAACCGAACGTTGAGAAGTGGGTGAGGGTGGTTAACGTGGGTAAGCGAAAGCAGGGGTAGGTAAACTAAATGTCTGAAGAGGGTGAACGGATCTGGACTGATGAACCGCAGGATGGGTTGCCGGCTTTCGCCGCCGGGCATGGCTGCCGGCTTTCGCCGCCGGGCATGGCTGCCGGATTTTGCCGCCGGGCTTTTTTTTTTATAAACTTTTCCGAGACACTTTTTATCGAACTGTGATATTTCCTCAAGGGTTTGGTGACAGTGTTTCCAGAAAATTTTATTTTTGCTATGAAGCTTCTTGCAACGGCTTTCGGAGATGTGATCATTTCTATCGCAGCTGTTGCATTTTCTTCCTTGTAATGGTTGTTGTAAAGGTTTAACAAACTGTTGACTTTTCTTCTAGAACCGTTGCTATTCCTTATGAGCTTTCCACCATGGTTTTGCTACACCTTTGTGGACTTTTTTGACACGCTTCTCCGAAGGTTTTCTCTTGGGTATTCAAGCGCCCTTGTGGTCATGACAATATTGATTTTGACGTGAAGCAAACTCGAACAGGTGGGTAATATGTTATTTGAGAAGAAAAGTTTTCTGAAATTTGGACTTGAACATGTTGCGGACCGACCACCCTAACAACAATCTAGGTGATTTTTCTAGTGAACCAACTGTGGTGGCTCTCGATTGCGATGCTGGACTGCAGCAGTTGCGATCAACTGGACTGCGGTAACGGTAATTGACTAATCTGCAGCAGCTGCGATCAGCTGGACTGCAGTGACTGGAAATAAAACTGGGCCAAGCCATGTTGCAGATCGAACGTCCAAAAATAATTTTCACCGAGGGCCGAATGTTCTGAGGGTGGTTCCATCGGTCTTTGTAGCGATGTAGTTTCAGTAGTTTCTGCTGGTAATTTTTTTTTTCATATCTCGATCTACAAATCTAGATTGTAGTAGTTGAAAATAAAAATTAGACCCAGCCAAGTTGCGGATCGAACATCCAGCAATAATTTTTGATGATGTTTCACTACAACTTTTGCCATGGACCGAGCATCCCAGCAAAACTAACATCACAGTTTGTAGTGATGCGATTTTCAGCGGTATCCGTAGATAATGGCTCCAGCAAATCTGAAACAATGAATAATGGCTCAACGGAAATATGTGTGAAACAATGAATCTTTTTCAACTCGACTGATTGCGATCAACTGATCAGCAGTTGATTTTTCAATATTCTTAGACTTCTTTTTCATTATGATTTTGTGATTATACGATCGTATCTTTGGGCGCTAATGTTTGTACCCAAAATCACTTTTGGGTAAACACAAAGAATGGATAGTTTGGTTGGTATTTTGGATTCGGGGTGGGAGATGATTCAATGATTCGTGGTTCGAATTGCCTACCGATATGAATCAATAATGTTGTAGAAATCAAGAAAAGGTTGTCGTTTTCACTTATTGAATTGATTTTAGGAAAAATGATTTTTCAATATTCTTAGACTTCTTTTCACGGACACGATTTTTGCCAAGGTAGCGTTTAACTCACAAGCTTATCTCAATGGGAAAATAATCGATTTCAATTTTTCTCGTATGGGTTCTAGCTCATCTCAAAATATGATTTCATTCCTGCAACGTTTATTGGTGTTGAAAACACTGTCACAAAAATACGATATTTCAAAAGTGCTGCTGTTACGGTTCCTGCGACCCACAATTAGGCGTCTCAAACAGTTTATCGATCTTGGTGTTCTTCAGCAGCAGAAAAATTTTCTCTGCAGCTCTTGATTCCGCTTGTACCTCAGGAGCTGGAATGTTTGTACCCAAAATCACTTTTGGGCACGAAACACAAAGAATGGATAGTTTGGTTGGTATTTCGGATTCGGGGTTGGGAGATGATTCGAAGAACAAACAAACTAGATTGACACAGGTTTACGTGGTTCGACATAATTGCCTCGTCCATGGGTGAATCCCCTTCGAGCAAGTTCTTCAACAATCCTATCTGACTTTCATTAAATTGGGGAGTAATTTTTATTGATGATTTGTGTAATGGGTTTCTTTCCTTTCATTGATGGGTTCTAGCTCATCATGTTGTTGAACACTCAAAATATGATTTCATTGCTCGAATAGGTGTTTACAAGATGAAAAGGTGAGAAAATAATGTAAACCGGTGTTTGCAACGTTTATTGGTGTTGAAAACACTGTCACAAAAATACGATATTTCAAAAGTGCTGCTGTTACGGTTCCTGCGACCCACAATTAGGCGTCTCAAACAATAAACGACAGTGTTTGAGACGATCTTTGTTCTTCAGCAGCAGAAAAATATTTTTCTCTGCAGCTCTTGATTCCGCTCTAAACAACAGGTTAACCTTAAACAGGCCTTCCCAAGAAATTTAGGCCATTGAATCGCACTAAACCCCCTCCAAATGACGGATTGAAAATCTGCCAGGTGAAGAACTATTTTTCCCGCCAAAATATATTTGAATCTTTTTCTCCAGGAGGTCCAAAAAAAGCATTTTTCGAGCAACTTTTTCCGCATAAGTGTATTCCTCCATAAACACCTACACAAACATAAAAACACCATAATAAGTACAAAAATCGAGACTAACAATAGAGACACTGAGGACAATTCAGACACAAAAATGTGTCTATCACCTACGTCCATGGGTGAATCCCCTTGGGGAGTAATTTTTATTGATGATTTGTGTAACAACATCTGATTTTCTCTCCTCTTGGCTCTCCCCTTGCTGATTTCTGCTCCCCTTATTTATACCATCCGATTTATAACTTCAATATACATAAATAACATTAACTCTCATTCATGCCTCCCTCATAATTTCTGCATGAAACTGCTGGAATCAATGTTGCATGCCTTCATCGAGATTTATGTATGAAACTTCCCATTTATGGGAATATGATAAATTCGCATGAAACTGCTGTCTTTATGCCTCCCTCATGAATTCTCCATGAAACTGTTGTCTTTATGCCTTCATCATCAATTCTGTATGTAACCGTTCGGATTAATGATGCATGGCTGAAACTGCTGGAATCAATGCTGCATGCTTTCATGATGATTTATGTATGAAATAACACACTTATGCCTCATGATAAATTCTGCATCTTTGGTAAGCTGGATTTGCGTGGCAGTTTGGATGGATCTTTGGTTGGTCGCATAATTGGTCAGACTGGATGGAGGTCATTGGCAAAGATGGTTGAATACCGGTTGGCGGTGTGGAAGAGTTTTTTTGGCTGGGAATCAGTTAGCAGCGTTGCTGGATGTAAGACTGAAAATTGGTTAGGGGTGCGACTGGCTTCGACGGTTGACTTTGACCATTGACCGGTCATTGACTTTGACCATTGACCTTGACCGAATGTTGACCTTGACATTTGACCGACTTTGACCATCGACTGATTTTGACCATGGACTGACTTTGGCCATTGAACGGTCTGTGCAGGCTGGTGGTCTTCCTTGGTTGACTGGTTAACGGGCTTGGATGAGGACCGAAAGATGATTCAAGTATCAATTTGGCCCATTAAGTGGTATTTTTACTTATGGTACAAACAGTTTTATTAATTAGTGTCTCATTGATTGTTCATAATGATTAATTAAATTTCTATTATAAATGTCCCTTTAATAATCTAACATAAATACATAATTTTATTAGTAAATAATTTTACTAAAAACTATATTAATTCTAATGGTGGTAGTGGAAGTAGGGTTAGTATAAGTGGTGGCGGTTGTTTGTGAATGGTGGAGGCGGTAAAATTACTATTGGTGGAATAAATAGTGGCGGTGGATGGATTTTTATGGTGGTGGGAGTTGGTAATAGTAGTGTATAATAATAGTTTTTGTTTTTTAGTGAGTTTTATTGACCAAGTAAAAAAAAAAAAATTCACAAATCATGCAACATTGTATTGTGAAAGATGTAATTGGTTGTTTTTAACACGATTGATACGGACAAAAATCAAATATTTCGAGGATGATGCCGGTACGTATAAGACAATATGACCATGACTGTTCGATCACCTGTATTATATAAAGGCAATTGGTGTACCCACTTAAGAGAACATTATCGCCCTCTCAAGTACTATTACATTCTTTTTCCTGAAAGACCATCAATGTCGAGTTGTTTCGCGACAACTACCTACAAAGACAACAACTTCCACTCAATTTCCGATAAAAAACCTTATTGACCGGGAAAATGTATTTGCATTCTAAAATATTTCTTTGAAAACTATGTTTGCTCATCAAAATCATCATAAAAAAAATTCTAAATCATAAATCTAAATTTTGCCTCCGATGTTTATAAAATATTTTTTATATTTTACATTCTCAAATCATGCGACCTCTTGATGAGAAATCAACAATATCAAATTACAGATCAATATGTATAGATTTCATTCTCTAGGTTAGAAGGTAGAGTAGATTAGAAGGTAGAGTAGACACGGATGGGTAGATCACACAAAGCAGAACATGACTGAGAATACTTCAATAATTTGGTTAAGAGATAAGGCAAAAATTTAAGATTAACTTTCTATAGGGCTAATTAGATCGGCTTCAATAGGATATGACTAAAATATAGATTAATAATAATTTTCACGTAAGACAATTGCAAAAAAATAGTTTGGCTAACTCTGCCTATGTAAAGAGTGGTCAAGATTTGTCCTTCCTCAATTGCTATGTTATGTGAGAAGAAGGTGATATCTAAGATTGAGGTATAATTCAAATCTATTAGATTCATACCATTTACAACTGGATGCCTTGAAAAAAATTGACATGTTGTTATTATTATTACAGGCAAGGGATACATTGACCACACTTGCGCAAATAGCTCACTTAGAAAATGATTGATATTGCATGTACTGTCTAGAATGCGACGAGGAACTTGAGGAAACAAGGAACCAAAAGTAGTGTCTGGAGTATTTTGGATATAGTAACTTAGACCCGATGTAATACTTATGTTCTTTTTTTTTTTTAGTTTTTCCACAATCTATTTATTTAATAAATATGAACATTGCAAATACATAACAGCAACAAAAATTAAACAAATTGCGTTTGACAATAATGGCTACTGATGGTCTGGAAACAGCAAAAGAAAGGAATTGTTGGGATATACAACGGATTATTTAATACGAATGAAATAGGTATAACTATTTCGATTCTAAAATCACATAAAGTTCACAGTAGAAGATGACATCAAGTTTAAAGTTAGTCAAAAACATAATATGGCTAACTAAAATGGAGGATCGACATCATCTACATAAGTTAGTAGATTAGTTTGGTTTTTATTATGTTTTCTACTTATCTACACCATTTTGGTGGTTTTATCTACTCTTTTGAGGTTTATCTTCGCTTTAATGGAAATTCTTGGTTATTGGGTTGAGATTTAAGATCAATAGTGATGCTCTCCATGCTCTCCAATGACGAAAACTTCATCTTGGTTGTCTCCGGCGACAGAATCTACATCGGAATCTTCATCATCAACTTATCCGGCGACGAAACCTCCATATGTGGTCTTTTTGACGACGGAAGCTTCATAAAAAAAAAACTATTCTCTACCTATTTGGAGGATCGACCACATGACCATGATAGATGAGTCAGCTGGAGCAAAATAGGAGCATGTGGAGACTTTTATGGACGATATTGATTAGTTGATTTCACTGAGATAAGCGCTACTCACGACATATTTTCAAAAAATATTTAAACTACCGTGTTCATGTAGAGCATTATCTCATTATATACAATGAACCTAAATAAAAAAGTGTCTGGATGTTAAGATTATATTTCTTTCGTTTGAGCAAATCTCTGCCGGTAAAATATTAAAGGAAAAAACAAAGAAAAAAAGAGAGGAAAATCCCAACTATTTTTATGGAAAACACATATTAAATCATAAGGAGTTGATAAGTATTCGGGACACAAATTTTACGATATATTAAAAATGAACCTACATCATGGCCCGTGCCGTTACGACACGGGTTAAGGGCTAGTCAAGAATACAAAACAAAGCTAGGATATGTTTGCCTGTCTTAGTGGTGGTCAAGATTTTTCCGTGGGAAAGATAAATCAAAGGCTGTGTGGTTCTCCCTGCCACACCCCACAAGTCGCACACGTGGTGTTAATTCCAATATTATTAATGAAAAATGAATACTCAAGTCAAGATATGGAATTTCAAAAATTATAGCGGGGAGGTTCGAAATCATGACCTATCGTGTCATAAGAGTGGCCTCTAACCATTGTTCCACCTTGGTTGGAATTGATAGAAAAGATAAATCAACAGTGGTGGTTTGTTCTACTTAAATACCATAATTGCTCTATTAATTAGCGTTTTACTAATTGCACATAATAAATATTCTATTCATTATAAAGTGTTTTATTAATTAGTGTTTCACTAATTGCCCATAATAAATGACTAATCATTTTTTAATTATAAAGGTTTTCTTAATTAATCATAATAAATATTTATTTCTATTAATAAGTAATTTTGATAAATAATATCAATAAACATTTTCTGCGACAATGAGTAATGGAAGAGGTGGAGGCCGAAAGATTAGTGATGATTAAGGGAGGAGCCATGCATAATTATTTTTATTTTTGTTCTTTTATCGTAAAATGGGATACGAAGTCCATTTATCACATGTATCCAGCTGGCCAAGAATGTTTTTCTCCCTCTCTCCTCAAAATTCAGGCTCCGCTCCTGGTTTGTAGTGGAAGAAGTAGTGACGGTGAGTGCTGGTGAGTAGTGATGGACAATATTAATTTTATGTTGTCATTTCAACATCGATAACATCGTAGTGTGGAAGATGTGGTTGGTTGTATTTAACACTTTTGATAAAGGAAGGTACAATATATTTCAGGGATGATATCATACAAGACAATATTTTCATGATCTTAGTTGGATCACCCAAATGGTACCCATGTTATATCGTATAAATCATGATTTTTTAATGTTCAAATAAAATTGATTGCAATGCAAAAAATATATATACACGGATTTTTTTTTAATAAAACTAATCAATTGACGAAATTTTGTTCAATCTAAACTTCATAATGGCATTTGTGATTGAAAATTAGAATTGCGTTCAACAACCTACATGGGATGGGCGGCAGTGATTGAGTCAAAAAATGACATTGAGGAGGCCTATTTTAAAAAAAAAAAAAAAAACATGTAAACTTTGGTAGACTAAACCATAAATATATATGGACAAAGTACTATTTATAAAATAAGCTAAAAAAAATTATGTAGTTATTAAAAATTTAAGGGGTTAGAGCCAGGTTAGTTAACCCTTGGCTCCGCCACTAGGTGGTGGTGGATAGAAAAAGTGGATTCACATGGTTTTATGGTGGTGGCGGGTATTGGTGAACAAAAACATATTATGCTAATTTCGTAACGCCATAAAATGTGTAACATTATATTATAAAGTATAAAACATGTTTGATCATTCTAATGTTAAAATAAACTCGATAAAACACATGTCCATTTACCACTGGGGTCAGGATTTTTCCATGGCAAAGATAAATTTACCACTGGGGTTTGTTCAACTTAACCATTTTTAAATTTTTTATTAATTAATGTCTCATTGATTGTTCATAATGATTAATTAATTTTATATTATAAATGTCCCTTTAATAATCTAACATAAATACATAATTTTATTAATAAATTTTTTTACTAAAAACTATATTAATTCTAATGGTGGTAGTGGAAGTAGGGTTAGTATAAGCGGTGGCGGGTGTTTGTGAATGGTGTAGGCGGTAACATTACTATTGGTGGAAGAAATAGTGGCGGTGGATGGTTTTTATGGGGGTGGGAGTTGGTAATAGTAATGTATAATAATAGTTTTTTGCTTTTTAGTGAGTTTTATTGACCAAGTAAAAAATTAATGTTCACAAAACATACAACATTGTATTGTGAAAGATGTAATTGGTTGTTTTTAGCACGATTGATAAGGACAAAAATCAAATATTTCGAGGATGATACCGGAATGTATAAGACAATATGATCATGACTGTTTGATTACCCGTATTATATAAAGGCAATTGGTGTACCCGCATAAGAGAACATTACCGCTCTCTCAAGTACTATTACATTCTTTTTCCTGAAAGACCATCAATGTCGAGTTGCTTCGCGACAACTACCTACAAAAACAACAACTTTCACTCAATTCCCGATATAAAACTGTCGATGGTGGATTTTAGACAAGGGGTAAAATAGTAAAACCCCATGACCTAGTGTTACCCGCAACACATTAACTGAGAACATTTATTTCAGATGTAAATAATTAATAGGGGTATTTTTTCAAAATACCGGATTAGGGTTTTCGACACAAAACCCTAATTCCAAAACCAAGCCGCATACTGCGCACCATGGCAACTATGCCAAAACTAAACCGCTACCCATTTGTAGTGCTCGCAACTTGGATAAGGTGGTCGTGCGTGCCATTGTCACATTACAACACGTTACCACTAGCCACTTTCTATTCTGAGCAGCTACCCAATTGTAGTGCCCGCAACTTGGATAAGGTGGACGTGTGTGCCATTGGCACATGCCAACACGTTACCACTTGCCACTTTCTATTTTCATCCGCTACCCAGTTGTAGCGCCCACAATTTGGCTAAGGTTGCCGTGCGTGCCGTTGGCACATGCAAACACATTACCACTAGCCACTTTTTATTATAAGCCGCTACCCAGTTGTAGCGCCAGCAACTTGGATAAGGTGGCCGTGCGTGCCGTTGGCACATGCCTACACGTTACCGCTAGCCACTTTCTATTCCAAGCCGCTACCCAATTGTAGCGCCCTCAACTTGGCTAAGGTGGTCGTGCATGCCATTGGCACATGCCATCACGTTACCACTAGCTTCTTTGTATTCCAAGCCGCTACCCTGTTGTAGCACCCACAACTTGGCTAAGGTTGCCGTGCGTGTCATTGGCACATGCCAACACGTTACCACTAGCCACTTTTTATTCCAAGCCGCTACCCATTTGTAGCGCCCGGAACTTGGCTAAGGTGGCCGTGCGTGCCATTGGCACATGCTAACACGTTACCACTAGCCACTTTTTATTTTAAGCCGCTACCCAGTTGTAGTGCCCGCAACTTGGCTAAGGTGGCCGTGCGTGCCATTGGCACATGCCAACACGTTACCACTAGCCACTTTCTATTCTAATCCGCTACCCAGTTGTAGCGCCCGCGACTTGGCTAAGGTGGCCGTGCGCGCCATTGGCACATGCCAACACGTTACCACTAGCCACTTTATATTCCAAGCCTCTACCCAATTGTAGATACCAAAACTTGGCCAAGGTGTCCGTGCATGCCATTGGCACATGCCAACACGTTACCACTAGCCACTTTCTATTCCAAGACACTACCCATTTGTAGCGCCCGCGACTTGGCCAAGGTGGCCGTGTGTGCCATTGGCACATGCCAACACGTTACCACTAGCCACTTTCTATTCCAAGCCGCTACCCAATTGCAGCTCCCGAGACTTGGCCAAGGTGGCCGTGCGTGCCATTGGCACATGCGAACACGTTACCACTAGCCACTTTCATCCCTAACCTGCTAGCGAATGTCCAAGGCATTCCGCACATGCCACACATGCTCCACTAGCGACTTTGGCATTTCCATTCGCACTCGAAGTGCAACTTGTGGCCAATGCATTGCGCATATCCCATTGGCACATGCTAAATACTCCACCAAGTGACTTTGGCATTTCCATCTGCGCTCAAAATACAACTTGCGGTCGAGATATCCCGCACATGCCATTGGAACATACCGCAATGCTTCACTAGCAACTTTGGCATTGCCACTTGCGCCCACTCTCGAAACATCAACACAAACTGGGGGATGATTTCTTGGGGTTTTGGTTTGGCGGTCACAGCATGCAACGTACACTACGCTCGCAATAAAGAATGGCGTGCAAGGAATGAATACGGTCAATTAATATGGAAAGTTATGGTGAAAAACGTTTTCACCATAAAGCCAAAAACGGTTTCCACCTCCTCTGTTTAATTGGCACATTTACTCAATTCCTTAATGAGGTCAGGGTACGTTCAATCTCACTTGTATAAATGGGTTTCACCTATTCTGCCAAAAGACACAAGTCTTGGTTAGGCAAAATACAACATACTATCAGATAGCAACTTTGCAAGCTCTCTCTATCAAGGCTTCCATTGCTACCAAGATTCCGAAGCTTCCATCATTCTGATAAAAGTCGAGATACTACCTAACCAGAACTCTCTGGTCTCATCACCCTTCTTCGCTATCCTTCCCAAATCAACCCTTCTCCTCCACTTTGTGACGGAAGCAAATCTGGAACGGCCATTTTCTTGGCTTAGTCCAGAATTGTACAGATTGATATCTCGAATCAAAAGTGCTCACGTGAAGCACATTTTATTAAGGGTTTAAACCAGTCTCTCCACCATCGCATTTACCAAATTCGGCAAAGGAAATTTCCTCCCATAAACAATTGGCGGCCACAGCGGGAGTTTCAATCTCTCGATTACAAAAACTGATCCTTAGTTCAAAATCTGCTCTATCATTCTCTCAACATGGTAGAACTAAGATCTGGGTCCGCGACAAACGCTAAAGGCGCCAACATAGAAACCGCCCCTAACACAAATGCTCATTCCACCAACGCCTCTACGTTACTTGCTGATCTTGGCAACATGGAAACTGCCCCCCCAAGTGTTACACCTCTTGTTACCAGGGACAGGGATACTTCCGTTCCAAATGTCTCCGCACCATCCGCCAACTCAAACAAAAATGAGGGCAGCCCTTAAGGTGTCACGACGCCAGTCACCGGGGCTTGCGCCGCCGCTTCCACCACTAGTGTTTCAGCAGGCATGACACCTCCGATCGCCACTCGAGCCACAACATCTACTCAATCGTCGGGACGAGATAACAAAGGAGGAAAACCTTATTTCACAATCACGAATTTGATGGAAAGGTAGGACGATCTAGCCAAGGTTCAAATATATATGGTTCCAACCCATAAAGAGGTTCTCGTCTTCCTCAAAGTCCTGACGGGGCAACTTCCATAGGAGCCACGACGGGCTGAATCAAGGGCAGACGCTTCCGACAACCTTGATGCTAATGTCACACCCCCAGGAAGGATACGCTAGACAGCACCAAGGTCAAGATCTCCCAATGATCTTGTAATCGGCACCGCAACTGAGCACACAAACGTAAGCGAGGAAATCTGCATCAGGAACCCGGTGGAAAGAAATCGCCCACTGGACTTCGTAACACATGAAGACCTGGAACGACTCCTACAAAACCGAATCAAGAACGACACGGATGTCCATCAACACCAACCTCCTTATCCAATTGAAATCCAGAGAATTCCCCTCCCAAGAGGATACTCATCCCCTCAGTTTGCCTTGTACGACGAAACTGGCAACGCAAGGGAACATGTCTCACGATTTCTAGAGGTGCTAGGCAAGCACAAATACGACCATGTTCTCTGCCTGCGAGAATTTTCAAAGTCACTCACTGGAAGAGCGTACACGTGGTACAACTGCATCGCACCAGGCAGCATCCGCGATTGGGGTGAAATGGTTATGTCCTTTTACAAAAAGTATTTCTTTGTGTCCGAGCAAGTCACTTTCTCGGATCTGGGAAGAATATTCCAACATAATAACGAACATCCAAACGATTTCGTCAAGAGATTCAGAATCAAGCACTAGACTGCCACGACCCGGGTGCGACTGAGCAGCAACTAGTAAATTCGTGCATCAATAGCATGACTCCCATCTATCGGTCTTTACTGGAGAACTTACGATTCCAGACCTTCTCCGAACTTCACGAAGCTACTAAACAATCATCCTCAACTGCGCCAGACCTGTTGGAAAGAACTAGGCCTCCTAGAAATGAAGATACACGAGAAGTTCGAAGGAGCCCATGTTTTCTCAACAAGCCATACAACACCGTCCCCTCCTCCGTGAGCGTGGTGGACGAAAGGGGAAAGAGGAAAACACCTCCAATGGATCAACACCTCGGGCGCATGGCCCAATCATGAAGGGAACCCCCGCGAAAGGTCATAACCAAGCTTTCTGAACGTCTCCTTGAAGCTAGAGGGGACGACTCAGACTTCCCCTTTCCGATCGAGGAAGTAATCGAACTTCTGGAAACATGGGTCCAGGAGGGTGTCATCCGGCTACCTGCTCCTCCGCACCCACCTAATTAAGAAGAGATAGGGAATCCCAGATTTTGTCACTACCACAGATTTGTCGGTCACCCAACCGGCAACTGCAATAGGCTGAAAAGTATTTTCAAAGAAAAGATAGAGACAGGGGAGTTATGGCTAAGTAACGAAGGAGTACATAGAGATCCGCTTCCCATAAGAAACTGTGGAATCTCTGGGGAATACACACACGAAACAGTGCAGTCCATGATGTAGCACATATGCGAAATCCTCTACTTTTCCAATGAACAACGTCGAGACGCTTTCGCAGCCCTCAACCACATAGTATCTGGGAAGCGACTCCACTCTCCCATAAAAAAACACACCTGAGGAATAGACCTCGCCAGGCGTTCCTGTCAAGAAGAACAACTGGGGACTTCTCACCATTTCCCTCTTAAAGGACGACGAGTTCAACAACACACTCATCGATGCAGCCTCAGAGTTCAACATTATTACGTTCAAGACCCTGAAAGCGGCAGGAGTAACAAAACAAGAGGCCACTCACTCCCCATCGGCTATCAAAGACCACGAGGGGAATCACCTGCATGCACTTGGCTACGCTGATCTTGGAATCAACATAGAAAATATCGCAACGCGCAGGACTTTCCACATTGTCAAGAATCTAAATTACAGCATGGTTCTGGGGTGCACATGGGTAATCGACAACAAAACGGAATTTAGAGCATCGCCATTGCCCGTATCAACGCAAGAGAGAGTATCCAACGATCTAGCTAACTTGCTACCCTATCAACAGCTTACCGGAAATACTCTACTAATCGGAAAGGAGCCTCCAAAGCCACCTGCCAGACTCCAAACCCACGTAAGCCTGACGAAGATGCTCTCTTTATCACCAACCTTTTCTCACCGTAACCCGCCCTGGGGACTCGACACAGTTGTCAAGGACGACACTGTCAAGAGATGTGAATGAAACGCCGAGCCTTTTAAGCGTTTCGCTAGAGATCTGGAAGATTCTCTGGAAGACTGCGAGGACAACCACTAGGCGATTGTACCACAACCAAATCCTTTCCAGATAGGGGATATAGTAATCAGGGCCACCTCATTTCAAGTTGGAAAGATGACTGTGAAGATACCGAGTCAGAAAAGTTCCCCCGAAGAAGAAGAGGATGAACCATACTTAGTAGCCGACGTCCTCTTGGGTGGCTATTGCAAACTTATCAAGATAAACTGGAAGGCATAGTGATCCACTCATGCTGGTTGGAGGCTGCCAACATATGAAAAGTCAAGATATTCAATTTCTGACACTGGCTCCTCAATACCTCTTTAGCAATTTTCCTTTTCACTACTACTATGTATTTCTTCAGGATGGATGCATCACTTACATTCATCCATCAAAATTTCAATTGTCGCTCATATTGAGAAATCTAATATATCCAGTACAGTGAAATAAAAGAACCCCTTTTTTCCTTGAAAATTTCTCAAGATCAACCCAAATTCAACCCCGTTACCCAAAAAAAAAAAAAAAGAGGGGGAAGCAACACACAGAACAGAAAATGGTTATCTTTTCGGCGGAACTTTCAAGCTTACAAATTATTGCAAGACCAAGCCACGGAGGCTCAGCACAAGATACAATGAAAGGAAAATTGCAAGACATTAAAATGCGGCTAAGCCACAAAAGAAACAAAAGAAACAAGGAACAAAAGAAACAAGATTTGCCTCGTTAAAACTTCTTCTTACACTTCCACCAGCAATCCTCCGGGCAACAAAGGTTCCACAAAGAAGACACGTCAACAGCAACAATGGCCTCCGTTTTCCATCCAGATGCCTTTCCAGCAGCGCCAACCAACGCATATTTCCCCTTCATCTCTGATGTAGATTCAACGTGCGCAATCATGATTCCTCCAGCAGCACCAACGGCATCAACAAAGTTTTCACCAAGATTCTCCTCAGCAGCTCCTACATGAAAATCATTTGACTCGCTCATGTCAGAATCCATTGGAACCTGTGCTTTTTTGCGTGCATCAACCAGAAAAACAGAAGGGATATCTTGGATGATGGCTCTAATCTATCGAAGTAATGAGACGATCCTGACCAACGACTCTTTGTAAGAAGATCGAGCTCCATTAATCCTATGACGCTTCTCGGAGAAACCAACAATACCATCGCCATTGTCACTATGGTCTTCTATTGCAAAAGTATGAAAACAGTGTAGTCGCCTCGCTATGCGACCAGTAGAGAGGGAGAAGACAACTAAATCTTGGCAGCAATATTTATGTGATAAGGAAGGGCGTGCTTCATGGATGTAACGGCTCTAGGAAATCATACATTAATAAAGGATCCCCAATCAGAGTCGTGCACAAAGGAGTCAATTCAACTCATAAGGAAATTTTGCATCAGGCAATTATTCTTCCCTCACTTGAACCGGCCCTACCGGCTAGCATGCTCAATTTTCCAACTTGTGCCAACTTTCCGAAATTCATGTCAGTCCCACCAATCACGCCGGCCCCACCATCCAGCACGCTCAGTTTCTCAACTCGTGCCAGCAGCTCAATGCTTCCCAGCCGTCCATTTCCGCCAAATTGTGCCAGTCTCCCGATCCGTGAAAAACTTCTAAGGACAAGGATTCTGAATCCAGTTCGCATCACATAAAAAAGGTCAGATAAATCTCTTATTTCTCTTTCAGATTTTGTCTTGACACCATCTTATGCTTACCTCGCAACAAAGCTCCTGTTCCGAGCTAAGAAGGGGACTTAATGTCGATGATGGATTTTAGACAAGGGGTAAAATCAGAAAACCCCATGACCTAGTGTTACCCGCAACAAATTAACTGAGAACATTTAATTCAGATGTAAATAATTAATAGGGGTATTTTTCCAAAATACCGGATTAGGGTTTTCGCCACAAAACCCTAATTCCAAAACCAAGCCGCATACTGCGCACCATGGAAACTATGCTAAAACTAAGCCGCTACCCAATTGTAGCGCCCGGAACTTGGCTAAGGTGGCCATGCGTGCCATTGGCACATGCCAACACGTTACCACTAGCCACTTTCTATTCTGAGCCGCTACCCAATTGTAGCTCCCGCAACTTGGCTAAGGTGGTTGTGCGTGCCATTGGCACATGCCAACACGTTACCACTAGCCACTTTTTATTCTCAGCCGCTACCCAGTTGTAACACCCGCAATTTGGCTAAGGTGGCTGTGGGTGCATTGGCACATGCCAACACGTTACCACTAGCCACTTTCTATTCTCAGCCGCTACCTATTTGTAACACCCACAATTTGGGTAAGTTGGCCATGCGTGCCGTTGGCACATGACAACACATTACCACTAGCCACTTTCTATTCTAAGCCGCTACAGTTGTAGCCCCCACAATTTCGCTAAGGTGGCCGTGCGTGCCGTTGACACTTGCCAACACGTTACTACTAGCCACTTTCTATTCTAAGCTGCTACCCAGTTGTAGCACCCGCAACTTGGATAAGGTGGTCGTGCGTACCATTGGCACATGCCAACACGTTAAAGCTAGCCACTTTTTATTCTAAGCCGCTACCCAATTGTAGCGCCCGCAACTTGGATAAGGTGGCCATGCGTACCATTGGCACATGCCAACACGTTACCACTAACCACTTTCTATTCCAAGCCGCTACCCAGTTGTAGCGCCCGTAACTTGTCTAAGGTGGACGTGCGTGCCATTGGCACATGCGAACACGTTACCACTAGCCACTTTCTATTCCAAGCCGCTACCCAGTTGTACGCCCGCAACTTGGCTAAGGTGGTCGTGCGTGACATTGGCACATGCCAACACGTTACCACTAGCCACTTTCTATTCTAAGGCGCTACCTAGTTGTAGCGCCCGCAACTTGGCTAATGTGGCCGTGCGTGTTGTTCGCACATGCCGACACGTTACCACTAGCCACTTTCTATTCTAAGCCGCTACCTAGTTGTAGCGCCCGCGACTTGGCTAAGGTGGCCGTGCGTGCCATTGACACATGCCAACACGTTACCACTAGCCACTTTTTATTCCAAGCCGCTACCCAATTGTAGCCCCCGCAACTTGTCCAAGGTGTCCATGCGTGCCATTTGCACAAGCCAACACGTTACCACTAGCAACTTTCTATTCCAAGCCGCTACCCAGTTGTGGAGCCCGCGACTTGGACAAGGTGGCCGTGCGTGTCATTGGCACATGCCAACACGTTACCACTAGCCAATTTTTATTCCAAGCGACTTGTCCAAGGTGGCCGTGCATGCCATTGGCACATGCCAACATGTTACCACTAGCCACTTTCATCCCCAACCTGCTAGCCAATGTCCAAGGAATTCCGCACATTCTATTGGCACATGCCGCAACGCTGCACTAGCAACTTTGGCATTGCCACTTGCGCCTACTATCGAGACATCAACACAAACTGGGGGATGATTTCTTGGGGTTTTGGTTTGGCAATCACAGCATTCAGCGTACACTATGCTCGCAATAAAGAATGACGTGCAAGGAATGAATACGGTCAATTAATAAGGAAAGTTATGGTGAAAATCTTTTTCACCATAAAGCCACAAACGGATTCCACCTCCTCTGTTTTATTGGCACATTTACTCAATTCCTTAATGAGGCTAGGATATGTTCAATCTCACTTGTATAAATGGGTTTCACCTATTCTGCCAAAACACACAAGTCTTGGCCAGGCAAAATACAACATACTATCAGATAGCAAGTTTGCAATCTCTTTCTATCAAAGCTTCCATTGCTAGCAAGCTTTCGAAGCTTCCATCATTATGATACAAGTCGAGATACTACATAACCAGAACTCTCTGGTCTCATCACCCTTCTTCGCTATCCTCTCCAAATCAACCCTTCTCCTCCACTTTGTGACCGAAGAAAATCTTGGACGGCCATTTTCTTGGTTTAGGCCAGAATTGTACATATTGATATCTCGAATCAAAAGTGCTCACGTGTAGCACATTTGTTTAAGGGTTTAAACCAGTCTCTCCACCATCGAATTTACCAAATTCTGCAGAGGCGATTTTCTCTCATAAACAAAAACCTTATTGACCGGGAAAATGTATTTGCATTCTAAAAAAATTGTTTGAAAAAAATTATGTTTGTTCATCAAAATCATCATTAAAAACTCTAAATCATAAACCTAAATTTCTCGTCCGATGTTTATAGAATATTTTTTATATTTTACATTCTCAAATCATGCGACCTCTTGATGACAAATCAACAATATCAAATTACGGATCAATATGTATAAGTTTCATTCACTGGGTTAGAAGGTAGAGAAGACACAGATGGGTAGATCACACAAATCAGAACATGACTTAGAATACTTCAATAATTTGGTCAAGAGATAAGGTCAAAAATTTAAGATTAACTTTCTATAGGACTAATTGGACCGGCTTCAATAGGAGCTGACTAATATATGGATTAATAATAACTTTCACGTAAGACAATTTCAAAACATAGTTTGCCTAACTCTTCCTATGTAAAGAGTGGTCAAGATTTGTCCTTCCACAATTGCTAAGTTATGTGAGAAGAAGGTGATATCTAAGATTGAGGTGTAATTCAAATCTATTAGATTCATACCATTTACAACTGGATGCATTGAATTTTTTTTGATGTATTGTTATTATTATTACAAGCAAGGGATACATTGACCACACTTGCGCAAATAGCTCACTTCGCAAATGATTGGTGTTGCATGTACTGTCTAGAATGCAATGAGGAATTTGAGGAAACGAGGCACCAAAAGAAGTGTCCGGAGTATTTTGGATATAGTAACTTAGACCCGATGTAATACTTATATTTTTTTTTATAGTTTTTCCACAATCTATTTATTTAAGAAAAATGAACATTGCAAATATATAACATCAACAAAATAATATAGATTGTGTTTGACAATAAGGGCTACTGATGGTCCGGAAACGACAAAAGAAAGGGATTGTTGTAGAAGAATTGTTGGGATATACAACGGATTACTTGATACGAATGAAAGAGGTATAACTATTTAGATTATGAAATCACATAAAGTTCACAGTAGAACATGACATCAAGTTTAGAGTTAGTAACAAACATAATATGGCTAACTAAAATGGTGGATCGACATCATCTACATAGGTTAGTTAGTAGATAAGTTTGGCGTTTATTATGTTTTCTACTTATCTACACCATTTTGGAGGTTTTATATACTCTTTTGATGTTTATCTTCGCTTTAATGGCGATTCTTTATTATTGTGTTGAAATTTAAGATCAATAGTGATGCTCTCCCATGACGAAACCTTCATCTTGGTTGTCTTCGGCGACGGAATCTACATCGGGATTTTCATCATCAACTTATCCGACGACGGAACCTCCATAGGTGGTCTTTTTGATGACGGAAGCTTCATCAAAAAATATTATTCTCTTCTTATTTGGAGGATCGAAAACATGACCATGAGAGATGAGTCAGCTGGAGCGAAATATGAGCGTGTGGAGACTTTTACGGACGATATTGATTAGTTGATTTCACTGAGATAAGTGCTGCTGACGACATATTTCCAAAAAATATTTAAACTTCCATGTTCGTGTGGAGCATTATCTCGTTATAAGCAATGAACCTAAATAAAAAAGTGTCTTGTAGTTAAGATTATATTTCTTTCGTTTGAGCAAATATCCAGCGATAAAATACTAAAGGAAAAAACAGAGAAAAAAAGAGAGGAAAATCCCAACTATTTTATGACAAACACATATTAATCATAAGGAGTTGATAAGTATTCGGGACAGAAATTATACGATATATTAAAAATGAACCAACATCATGGCCCGTTCCATTACGGCACGGGTTAAGGGCTAGTATCATATAAATCATGATATTTAATGTTAAAATAAAATTGATTGCAATACAAAAAAGAATATATACACGGAAAAAAATAATGAAACTAATCAATTGACGAAATTTTGTTCAATCTAAACCTCATACATGGCATTTGTGATTGAAAATTAGAATTGCGCCCAACAACCTACAAGGGATGGGTGGCAGTGATGGTGGCAGTGGTGGAGTCAAAAAATCACATTGAGGAGGCCTATTTTTAAATAAAAAAAGAAACATGTAAACTTTGG
This sequence comes from Papaver bracteatum, assembly GCA_023529315.1. Classification (NCBI taxonomy): domain Eukaryota; kingdom Viridiplantae; phylum Streptophyta; class Magnoliopsida; order Ranunculales; family Papaveraceae; genus Papaver; species Papaver bracteatum. Next base: position 371,855 of record JAJJWX010004853.1, read on the forward strand.
TGGACTAAAGCATAAATATATATGGACAAAGTACTATTTATAAAATAAACTAAAAAATTTATGTAGTTATTAAAAATTTAAGGGGTTAGAGCCAGGATTGTCAACCCTTGGCTCCGCCACTAGGTGGTGGTGGATAAAAAAAATGGATTCATATGATTTTATGGTGGTGGCGGGTTGATGGTATTTATCAATGATGTTGTAGTAGTAAAAGGTTCGTGAGACTTGTGAAAGCAAAGAATTTTAGATTTAATAAAACTAAGATAAGATAAAAATATATGTACAAAATTGTCACAGGATGAAGAGTGTTACTGGGACTAGGATTCGGCCAAACTCATAACAAAAGGTTCAAATATTAATTCTTTAAACAATTATCTCTCAACAAATAAAAACATAGACTCTTATTTTTGCCAAGGTAGATTCTCAAAATGTCAATTGTAAATCTTAAGCATGGGACATCAAAACAATTAAGCAAGCATGACCCATCAAATGAAATGACAACTAATTAATCAAAATCTTAATTCGATTTTAATTAGTGCAAAAAGTCATAAAAAGAATTAATTAAAATTACTCACGTATAAATTCAGCTTCCTCCGTCATCCCAGTGATGGGTTTTAGCTCCGCATGGTGAAAACACGCTCAAAGTATTTATTCATTGCTCAAATGGTGTTCACAAATGATGAAAAAGGGAGGAAAAATAATAAAAACCGGGTTTTGTAACACTTATAGGTGTTACAAACCTAGATGTTACAAAGAACGATAAAATCTATCTGTCGCATGCACTGTAGCATGAACGACTGCTTCTGGTGGTCTTGTTCTTCGTGTTCTTCAGATGCAAAAAAAAGGTGGTTCTGCAACTCTGATTTCTCACCCTATTTCGTTCCCCTAACTCTCCATACCCCTTATATATTATATCCTCACCCTATATATACTCAACAACAGCAAAATATCACGCCATAACTCTCACAAATTTTCATTAAACTCGGCAGTGAAGAAAATATTCCCAGAATATTTTCTTCCCTGTTTTAGCTTCTCACGTGTTTCTACAGCTGAAAAATCCCCTCATTTATCTTCTTCACGGTCCAGAGTGTTTCTAGAGTCATCATACACGAGCAGAACACGCATAAATCTTCCAAAACCCGTGAACTATTCTTCTCATGCACGGGCTGCCTTGATTCCTTGTCACGGATTTTCCAGCCAAATTTGATAAAAAAAAAACACCCATACCCTGCCTATTAGACTGATTCACGTCATCCCATGAAAATTCAGCGATTGAATCTCCCTCTAACCCAGTCGAATCGTGATCGACAAATCTGCCAGAAACCGAGCTCGTTTTCCCGCCAAAACTAAATTTTGAAATGAAGAATATGACCTCCCCCTAACAGAAATGGGGGTGCGAATAGCAGCTGGCTCCTTGGAGGTGCCCTTATCCAAAATGAGGGTGCCTTTATCACTTTTCTCCCGGGGGTCCAAAAAGCACTTTTCGAGCAACTTTTTCCGCATAAGTGTATTTCTCCAAAAACACCTAAAGACACACAAAAACACCATAATAAGTACAAAATCGAATACTAACAATACGAAACATTGGGGACAAATTAGACACATAAATGCCTGTATCAAATACCCCCAAACTTATTATTTTCTAGTCCCGAGCAAATCTAGTCTAGAAAATAAAATGACTACACTTAGCACGTGCAGCAAGCCGTTAAACCGCTAGGTGGCCCTAGTGGAGGAGTGTCGTCTCCGGAGGGTTTACCAGAGGTGTACCCACAAAACCTGTACTTCTAATTGGTCACCAGTATCCAAAGAGCTATGAGGACATACTAATTCTCAACCTATCTCCAAGTGACTAGAATGCCAGAGAAATTAAAGGTGTCAGCTCTAAAGCTGACTGAAGAAAAGGGAAGACACATCCGCAACACTGCTAGATAAAGAGATATCCGCTACACAACTAGATAAACATTGTAAGATGCGTCCGCTGATTTACAGCTGGATAAGATTAGGAGAGAGATAAAAATAAGAGGGACATCTGCTACACAGCTGGACTAATTACGTGTGATGAGTTGAACCAGTGCTGGAAAGATCTTGTGTCAGATTGAAAGCGGACTAACAAAGCAACCAAATGCGTCTCTCTTAGACTCTCTCATAGTGCTCAGTAGAAACAACGTCTTCTTCGGTCTTCAACTGTTGATGATAAATTCTTGAAACTCGTAAAACCTTGACAATTAAATCTTCTCTTCGATTTCTTGCTTGACATAAAAATTTCTACTTCCCTATGGCCTTAATGAAAAAAAAAACGTAATAATGATTTTTTCTATTTTTTCTTTTTCTTTTTCTATTTTCTTTTTCTTTTCATATATATATATATATATATATTTTTTTTTTTGGTGACACTAAAATTAGAAGACAAAAATTTACATGGCCATGGGAGAAGGAATTTAACACTTGGATTTTCACAACTTGTAATGTCTTATTATCATGAACTTAAACAACTTATATCGTTTGATTTTTCTTGATCTTATAACTTCTTGTAACCCTTGATTTTGAATTCTGATTTTCTATTGTTGCTTCTAAACCTTAAACGTCTTCAACTTTCTTCATAGATTTTGATGTCGCTCCGCTTGTTGATGATGATAAGTTTCTACTAAGAGAGAGTCGTAATCCAATAGCTAAGACTACAATGTGAGGTTGCTTTGTCTTTCTGGCATTTCCTGACCTACTTGGATTTCCATCATGGATGGTTAGGTCCATCACGGTTACCATCTAAAAGGAACAAGTTCTCTCCTGAATTTCAAGGATCTCAATGTATTTTTCTCTAATGTCTCAATAGGTTGTTATCCCTAGCATTCCAATTTCTATCTTTTCGGTGAGAAACAGTATGTAAACTTAGCTAACCGGATACCATGTGACGCTAGAAGTTTCAAAAATGCAACTAAAAAGTTCTTTCCCACCCCCAAACTTAAATCTAACATTGTCCTCAATGTTCTAAAGATGAAATTAAAAACATGAACAAGGAGAAACCGTGACCACTAGAAGGAAATGAGGAAAAATATTACCGTGTTGCATGAGCAAGGGGTACCTCCCAAGGAGTGCTAAGTTTTAAGTCTTCAGCCAGACATCAAATACCTTAAAAAGGATCTTCACCTTCCAAAGTCATACACCAATATCCGAAATAGTTGTGGGTCCATAAGACCAAATAGAGTTAACACCAATATGAGACAACTGCACTGGTTCAGAAAAATGAATAAAAGGAGCACATCCTCATCTAAGGTTTCTGTCAAGACAACTGGGTTTATCTGGAGAAAATAACGAAGCTTCATCTGTGTGTAAAGAGATTCATCTGAAATACTGGCCTCTAATACCTGGGTCACCTCCTAGAAAGAATCAGGAGGATCGGGTTGCGGAGTCGGAATAGACTCAAGTAATATCTCAGACGCACAAGGCTCGAGTCCCAAGTTAGGGACTTCAATTAGGGACACGTGACGATCACAATAACCATCACTACCCCCAAACTTAGGGTTTTCACTACTCATAGACAAACCTCTAACGATTGCTTGAATATCTGGATCTTCAGAGTCTCTAAAGTACTCAAGAGCTTCTTCTAGTTCTCTACCCCCAAACTTAAGGTCATCATTATTATCAAAAAGACCTAACACTATTGCTTGGATTTCTGGGTCCGTAGAGTCTTTAAAATACTCAAGGGCTTCTTCTACAGATTGATCACACGTCTGGTCTAAGAGAATGGTTTACTAAAATTCATCAAAAGAGTCTCCTAGTAACGTGTCATGCTAGTCATCCTGAACTAAATCCTGAACTAAAGTTCTAATCATATTCACTTCTTCTAAATCATCATTTTCAGAAGGTTTCCTAGTAACATTAAACACATTTAGTTCGGTGGTCATATTACCAAAGGATATGTTCATAAGCCCGGTCCTACAATTGATGACAGCGTTAGCTGTGGCTAAGAATGGGCGACCTAAAATCACCAGGATTTGAGCACTTGGGTCCTGAACAGGCTGTGTGTCTAAAACAACAAAATCCACTGGATAAATAAACTTATCAACCTCAATCAAAACATCCTCTATGACACCACGAGGTACTTTAATAGACCTATCAGCTAATTGAAGTGTCATTTTAGTCGGTTTCAACCTACCAAGACCTAGCTGGGTGTAAACATGATATGGAAGTAAGTTAAAACTAGCTCCTAAGTCAAGTAATGCCTTTTCGACCATGTGCTTACCAATTGCACAAGATATGGTGGGGCATCCAGGGTCCTTATACTTAGGGGGTGTTTGGTTCAGAAGAATGGAACTTACTTGACCAGCTAAAAAGGCTTTCTTTTGGACATTAAGCTTACGCTTTCGTGTACAAAGATCTTTAAGGAACTTGGCATAAGCAGGCATCTGCCTAATTGCTTCTAACAATGGAATGTTAATGTTCACCTGCTTAAATGTCTCCATTATCTCGTTGAAAGTCGACTCCTTCTTTGTTGGGTCTAACAACTTTGGATATGGGGCTCTAGGCACAAAGGTAGTCCTATCAGGAATTTCTTGGGACTCCTTAGGAATTGTTTCAGTTTCCTCATCTACGGGTTCCTCTTGGGAATTAGAAGGTGGAACTACAGTGTTTCCACTAGGCATGGCTACCTTATTGTCTACCGTTTTACCGCTCCTAAGGGTTGTTATTGAATTCACATGGTTTGATGGTCTTTCACCTACTTGATGAACTCCTCTAGGATTGGGCTGAGTTTGACTAGGAAACTTACCTTTTTCCCTCAAAGACTCATTTATCTCACTAACCTGGGTTTTCAACTCGGAAATAGCCTGAGAGTTAGCATAACCTATACTCTTACTTTCTTCTATCCCCTGCGCAACCATTTTGTTGATCTTTTCAGAGCTTTTAATAAACGAGGCGAGAGTCTCTTCTAAACTTGTGATCTTTTTATCCGAAAGGTTCTGAAATTGGGGTTGACCTGAAGTGTCCTTAGAATAACCAAAACCTGGGGGAGGCTGAGAATTACTAGACTGACCTTGATTCTGGCCTTTAGACCAAGAAAAATTAGGATGGTTTCTCCAACCAGGATTATAGGTCTCTGAGTATGGGTCAAACTTCGGATGGTTCTCAAACCTAGCATTGTTATAAACAACATGGGCTTGTTCTTCACTAACGTGACCTTCCCAAAACGAGCTATTGGGTTCTATTCCACAACTAGAGACTTGAGAGGCTCTAATTCTATCATTAGGTTCAACAAGGGACCTATTTTTAGATTGACCCATTTCCAAAGCTTCTAACCTTCTAGATAAAGAAGCGAACTTAGAATCTGACCCAAAGCTTGTATCGACCGTATTTGTGTTATTTCTATAGACCAAGAGTCTTTTAGGGGGTTCAACACAAGACTCCCATTGTTGGGATTTTTCAGCTACATCTTCTAAGAAGGAAAGTGCATCATCAGCGCTTTTACTCGTGAATAAACCAGCACTCATACACTCGACCATGGCTTTGGTCGAATAGTCTAAACCTTCATACAAAATTTCAACTAGTTTCATTTTTTCGAACCCATGGTGAGGACATTGAGACAAAAGATCATTAAATCTCTCTAAAAATCTATAAACGGATTCTCCTTCTTGTTGTATACTGGAACTAATTTTCTTCCTAAAAGATGCGGTTTTATGCTTAGGAAACCACTTTAAGTAGAAAGCAGCGGTAAGTTGGTCCCATGTTTCTATAGACTCAGATGGTAGGTTATTCAGCCAGGACTTGGCTTTATCCCTGAAGGAAAAGGGGAACATCCTAAGTTTCAAGACTTCATCAGTAAGGTCCTTAATCTTAATTGTTCCACATATTTCGTCAAAGTCCCTAATGTGAAAGTAAGGGTTTTCATCATCTTTTCCTAAGAATATAGGGATCATCTGAAGAATACCAGGATTCAACTCATAAGTAGCCGTAGAGGCTGGCAATTTAATGCACGATGCTTGGTTGGTCCTAGTTGGGTACATGTAGTCTTTCAAAGTATCCATTGATGGCACAACTGAAGTACTATCCTCACGAAGAGACAGATTCTCAAAACTAAAGTTTCCGAAAATGGGGCTCTCAAAAGAAGAGTCTTCGAGCTCCCCGCCTTCACAAGAAGAACTACTAGGTTTTTCACTAATCAAACGACCTAGAGTGTCTCTTTTACAAGCCCGTTCTCTAATGACCTCGGGCATACACTAGAAAAAAAAATAAAAAAAAAAGAAAAATCCTAAAAGGAAGGGAGGTTCTAAGCAAACACAAAGCAGGCTGACTCCACCAAAGCAAACCTAGAGATTTCTAGCAAACAAAAAGCATGATGGATCCACTTAGATTGTTTTCTAGACCATCTTCTAATCCTTCGAAAGGGAATTCGTTATAATCTGAGCAAACCCCTCTAGAATCAATCCGCGTTTAAGTAAGTTGAATAGAGGCGAGGGAAGCTGCTGTAGCTTTGATACCCAAGGCCTCACCGCATTACAAGGCGGCGCAGTCACGCATTCAACTCACAGAAACCATCATGAACTTCGAAGAATGCTCAAAAGAGTAACCAATATTTTTCGAACGAGTTTCCTATTAAGCTCGTTACCCTATCGGTCTCGTTCTATTCCAAATTTTAAGCTTAGGTTCGCGTTTGGTTTTGTTTTCCTAAGGCGGGCAAGAAGAGAACGGTGATGAAATCCGAACCCTTATCTTGTATGGCCAGTCCTTGCCCTTTACTAGGAATTTAAAACAGCCGTTTTCAGTTCCTCAACATATATGCAAACGAAGGAATACAGTAACTCGCTGACAGGAGATTCACGAGTGTTTCGACAAACTTACCTCCCGTACTAGACGGGGGATGAACCTTTGTAGTCGACTCGGGCCACGACTCCTATGTCATGTACAAACCCGAGGGGCCGAGGTGATATCGTAATCACCGTCCTTCTCTGCAAACATTTTAATATTTAAACTACCCTTCCGTAGGGTTTTAAAAAAAAAAAAAAAGAATGTCCAAGTGTCCAAGTCCAAAGTCCAAAAAAAAAAAAAAGTGCAAAAGAAAAAATAAAATTACAACAATAGAGAAATCCTAATACAATCTAAAAAAATAAACTTTTTTTCTTTCTCTTTTTGATAATAAATAAAAAAAATAAAAAAATAAATAATAATAATAAAAAAATAAAAAATAAAAAATCTTTTTCTTTCGCTTCGCCGTTTACTTTGTCTTTAACTCCAAATCTTTAAGTATTCACCAAAAGCGTTGGAAAATTATTTTTTTTTCGCTCCAAATTCCAAAATCTGTAGTAAAAAGACAAAAAAAAAAACGTAAAGAAGAACAAATAAAATAAAAACAAATAAAAATATAAAAACTCTAGCCTAAAGACAAGCTCCCCGGCAGCGGCGCCAAAAATTGATGGTATTTATCAATGATGTTGTAGTAGTAAAAGGTTCGTGAGACTTGTGAAAGCAAAGAATTTTAGATTTAATAAAACTAAGATAAGACAAAAATATATGTACAAAATTGTCACAGGATGAAGAGTGTTATTGGGACTAGGATTCGGCAAAACTCATAACAAAAGGTTCAAATATTAATTCTTTAAACAATTATCGCTCAACAAATAAAAACATAGACTCTTATTTTTGCCAAGGTAGATTCTCAAAATATCAATTGTAAATCTTAAGCATGGGACATCAAAACAATTAAGCAAGCATGACCCATCAAATGAAATGACAACTGATTAATCAAAATCTTAATTCAATTTTAATTAGGGCAAAAAGTCATAAAAAGAATTAAATAAAATTACTCACGTATAAATTCAGCTTCCTCCGTCATCCCAGTGATGGGTTTTAGCTCCGCATGGTGAAAACACGCTCAAAGTATTTATTCATTGCTCAAATGGTGTTCACAAATGATGAAAAAGGGAGGAAAAATAATAAAAACCGGGTTTTGTAACACTTATAGGTGTTACAAACCTAGATGTTACAAAGAACGATAAAATCTATCTGTCGCATGCACTGTAGCATGAACGACTGCTTCTGGTGGTCTTGTTCTTCGTGTTCTTCAGCTGCAACAAAAAGGTGGTTCTGCAACTCTGATTTCTCACCCTATTTCGTTCCCCTAACTCTCCATACCCCTTATATATTATATCCTCACCATATATATACTCAACAGCAGCAAAATATCACGCCATAACTCTCACAAATTTTCATTAAACTCGGCAGTGAAGAAAAATATTCTGGGAATATTTTCTTCCCTATTTAAGCTTCTCACGTGTTTCTACAGATGAAAAATCCCCTCATTTATCTTCTTCACGGTCCAGAGTGTTTCTAGAGTCATCATACACGAGCAGAACACGCATAAATCTTCCAAAACCCGTGAACTATTCTTCTCATGCACGGGCTGCCCTGATTCCTTGTCACGGATTTTCCAGCCAAATTTGATCCAAAAAAACACCCATACCCTGCCTATTAGACTGATTCACGTCATCCCATGAAAATTCAGCGATTGAATCTCCCTCTAACCCAGTCGAATCGTGATCGACAAATCTGCCAGAAACTGAGCTCGTTTTCCCGCCAAAACTAAATTTTGAAATGAAGAAGATGACCTCCCCCTAATAGAAATGGGGGTGCGAATAGAAGCTGGCTCCTGGGGGGTGCCCTTATCCAAAATGAGGGTGCCTTTATCACTTTTCTCCCGGGGGTCCAAAAAGCACTTTTCGAGCAACTTTTTCCGCATAAGTGTATTTCTCCAAAAACACCTAAAGACACACAAAAACACCATAATAAGTACAAAATCGAATACTAACAATACCAAACATTGAGGACAAATTAGACACATAAATGCGTCTATCACGGGTATTGGTGAACAAAAACATATTATCCTAATTTCGCAATGCCACAAAATGTATAACGTTATATTATAAAGTATAAAACGTGGTTGATCATTCTAAGGTTAAAATAAACTCGATAAAACACATGTCCGTTTAAAAAAATTGGTGCAATCAATTGCCATGTTATGTAATAACTAAACGAACGACACGAATCAAGATCTAAACATATGAAATTATTTATTATCGATTTGTTTATGTAAAGAGTGGTCAGGATTTGTCTTTGGCAAAGATAAATTTACCGCTGGGGTTTGTTCAACTTAACCATTTTTAAATGTTTTATTAATTAGTGTCTCATTGTTTATTCATAATGATTAATTAAATTTCTATTATAAATTTCCCTTTAATTATTTTTTGCTGAAGGAAAATGTCCCTTTAATAATCTAACATAAATACATAATTTTATTAATAAATAATTTTACTAAAAACTATATTAATGCTAATGGTGATAGCGGAAGTAGGGTTAGTATAAGCGGTGGCGGGTGTTTGTGAATGGTGGAGGCGGTAACATTACTATTGATGGAAGAAATAGTGGCGATGGATGGTTTTTATGGTGGTGGGTGTTCGTAATAGTAGTGTATAATAATACTTTTTGCTTTTTAGTGAGTTTTATCGACCAAGTAATAAAATAATCTTCACAAAACATGCATCATTGTATTGTGAAAGATGTAATTGGTTGTTTTTAGCACGATTGATAAGGAGAAAAACCAAATATTTCGAGGATGATACCGGAACGTATAAGACAATATGATCATGACTGTTCGATCACCCGTATTATATAAAGGAAATTGGTGTACCCGCGTAAGAGAACATTATCGCTCTCTCAAGTACTATTACATTCTTTTTCCTGAAATACCATCAATGTCGAGTTGTTTCACGACAACTACCTATAAAGACAACAACTTTCACTCAATTCCTGATATAAAACCTTATTGACCGGGAAAATGTATTTGCATTCTAAAATATTTGTTTGAAAATTATGTTTGTTCATCAAAATCATCATAAAAAACTCTAAATCATAAAAATAAATTTCTCCTCCGATGTTTATAGAATATTTTTTATATTTTACATTTTCAAATCATGCGACCTCTTGATGACAACTCAACAATATCAAATTACGGATGAATATGTATATGTTTTATTCACTGGGTTAGAAGGTAGAGTAGACACAGATGAGTAGATCACACAAATAAGAACATGACTGAGAATACTTCAATAATTTGGTTAACAGATAAGGTCAAAAATTTAAGATTAACTTTCTATAGGACTAATTAGATCGTCTTCGATAGGAGCTGACTAAAATATGGATTAATAATAATTTTCACGTAAGATAATTGCAAAACATAGTTTGGCTAACTCTTCCTATATAAAGAGTGGTCAAGATTTGTCCTTCCTCAATTGCTATGTTATGTAAGAAGAAGGTGATATCTAAGATTGAGGTATAATTCAAATCTATTAGATTCATACCATTTACAACTGGATGCCTTGAAAAAAATTGATGTGTTGTTATTATTATTACAGGCAAGGGATACATTTACATTGACCACACTTGCGCAAATAGCTCACTTCGCAAATGATTAGTGTTGCATGTACTGTCTAGAATGCAACGAGGAATTTGCGGAAACAAGGCACCAGAAGCAGTGTCCGGAGTATTTTTGATAGAGTAACTTAGACCCGATGTAATACTTATGTTTTTTTTTTTTTAGTTTTTCCGCAATCTATTTATTTAAGAAAAATGAACATTGCAAATACACAACATCAACAAAAATTAGACAGACTGCATTTGACAATAATGGCTACTGATGGTCAGGAAACGACAAAAGAAAGGAATTGTTGTAGAAGAATTGTTGAGATATACAACAAATTACTTGATACGAATGAAAAGGCATAACTATTTCGATTATGAAATCACATAAAGTTCACAGTAGAATATGACATCTAGTTTAAAGTTAGTAACAAACATAATATGGCTAACTAAAATGTTAAAAACAAACAAGATATATAAACTTAGAAAGCCGTGGTACTTGAAGAGGCCAATTTTAAAAACTACAATCTTAGAAAGAAACGATCCACAATACCATAATGTTTTTTTATAAATATCCAATGTAGAATATGTCAAATTTTGGTAAAGGATCTATTGACAACCTATTAATTTGAAATAGGAACATGGAGTATAATATGTGTACAAGGTTCTTTATGAGGTAATGTGTCACCAGATTGTATTCCAAGTGAAGGTAGGAACATACCGATGTGACAAAATGTCCAAGACTTTTGAAGTTACGAAAGCCTTCGTTAAGACCAATTGTTGGGCACAATACATTGTTGAAGATTTAATGGCAGAGGTTCGCATATATACAATCCCTTCGAAAAGGTAATGGGTACACATTTTAAACATTGTCATCTAATGGATGTTGAAAAATTACAGGAAAATCATGTCATATTGGATAGTTTGTATCATTCGTTCGATGAAAAAAAATAATACTATTCTCTGCCTATTTGCAGGATCGACAACATCACCATGATAGATGAGTCAGCTGAAGAATAAAAAGGAGCATGTGGAGACTTTTATGGACGATATTGATCAGTTGATTTCACTGAGATGAGCGCTGCTGACGACATATTTCCAAAAAATATTTAAACTTGCATGTTCATGTAGAGCATTATCTCATTATAATCAATGAACCTAAATAAAAAAATGTCTGGAAGTTAAGATTATATTTCTTTCGTTTGAGCAAATATCCGGCGGTAAAATATTGAAGGAAAAAACAAAGAAAAAAAGAGAGGAAAATCCCAACTATTTTTATGACAAACACATATCAAGTCATAAGGAGTTGATAAGTATTCGGGACACAAATTATACGATATATTAAAAATGAACCAACATCATAGCCCGTGCCGTTACGGCACAGGTTAAGGGCTAGTTTCTGATAAAGTAGCGAGTCTTTTAGCTCTAATTCAGAAATTATGTTTTTCGAAGTACGAAATACTAGGTCCATCCTTCCAAGAATGATACATTTATTGGCATTTAAGCTCAAGAAGATTACTGATGATATTACAATACTGATGATATTACAATACTGATGGTAATATTGGCATTTAAGTACGAAATACTGATGATATTACAATACTGAGCAAAGTAACAGTAATCATGTACCTTCAGGTCACAAGATTGAAGACTCGCAACCCATTTCGATAATTCTACTATTTTCATGGTGTCATATACCTTCTTTAATCTTGTCTCCAGAAAAAATATCCCGCAAGAAAATGATTTTTTTGTAGTAACAAAACGCAATGGTTTCTGAGACACAGGAAACACCTGATGACTCAATAAGCACAACATAAAACTAGAGGAAGCATTTTCTCAAAAAGGCTAATTCGGCAGCAGTTTTACATAACAAATTCAGAGCATTTACAAATTCTAAAGTTCAGCTTTAGATCATGATAGGACCCATAACATATTCTTTCATATTCATCATTATCTCGGCACCTAATTCTTTCACACACGTATTACAATCATATATATGTAAGCACCCTCCCCCTTGTATTCCCAAAAAAGCTCAAAAACTAGACATTACCACATTCTTACTGGAAAGATGAAAATACTTAGCTTGATTATAGGAATGCATAAGGCTCATTAGTCTCTAGCTCTACTTTACTTATCGGTACAGTTCAACTGGAAACCAATTACTTCTTTCAGCATGGCTCTCTTCTTCTCTCTGGAATTCCACAGCTCTGGATCTCCACTCTTTCTCTTTTTTACTCCAATCACCGTATTTCTGGTTGTATTGTATGACCCCATTTGCTGCATTAGTAGAAAACACAGATAAAGCAACATGTCATGCTAGAATTAGAGCTAAAAGATCAATCCAAGGGTTGGGGGTAGGGTGGAGACATTTAGCAATGCTTACCTCGATAAGTTCTTGCTGAACTTCCCCAAACTGTTCGATGTAAATGCTTTCCCTGGCAACCATTTTTTCATTCTCAGTTCCTTCCATCTCTCGTCCCATACCAGATTCATTAACTTCATATATTGCAGAAGGAACAACTGCAGTCTTCTCAGCAATGAGAATTTCAATATCAGATTGCAATTTATCCTTCTCCTCATTGAGAAATTTAATTTCATTTCGCAACTTATCCTTCTCTTTATTGGTGAGTTCCAAATCAGTTCCTAGTATAGCCTTCTCTTTGTTCAAAGATTCAATATCACTGTGCAGCTTATTCTTCTCATTTTGGAGAAATCCAAAATCAGTTTCCTCTTCACACTTTTTTTCCCTGAGTAGGACAATATCAAATCCTAGTTCATATTTCTCTTCGTTGAGAAACTTAGTTTCAGTTACCAATTCAGTCTTCACATTATTAAGTGATTCAATTTCACTTTCCAGAATAGTCTTCTTTTCGTCAAGCGAACAAATATCACTCTCTATTGTGGACTTATATTTCTCAAAATCACTGAGCAATTTAGTCTTCTCCTTCTTAAGCAACAAAGTCTCATTTCCCAGGTTAGTCTTCTCATTGCGAAGCAATTCAACTTCACTTTCCATATTAGTTCTGGTTTTGTTGAGCGAACGTATATCACCTTGTACTGTAGACTTTTCTTCGTTAAGAAACTGAAGATCACTTCGCAGTTCCGTCTTCTCCTTGTTAAGAAACTGGGTCTCATTTTCGAGGATAGTCTTCTCATTTCTTCTCGATCCAACTTCGCTTTCCAGGAGAGTCATCTATTCATTGAGCGAACAAAAATCACTCTCTACTGTAGATTTATCTTTGTTGAGATCTTCAAACTCACTTCGCAATTGCATATTCTCCTTGTAAAGCAACTCAGTCTCATTTTCCATGTTAGTCTTCTTGTTGGCAAGAGACTCGAATTCACTTTTCAGAATAGTCTTCTTTTCATTGAGCGAACAAACATCACTGTCTAATGCAGACTTATCTTTGTTGAGAAGTTCGGATTCGCTTTGCAATTTCAACTTCTCCTTGTTGAGCAAATCAGTCTCATTTCCAATGTTCGTCTTCACATTGCTAAGAGATTTAACCTCACTTTCCATAATAGTCTTCTTTTGGTTAAGCGAATAAATATCACTCTCAGCTGTGGACTTTTCTTTGTTGAGCAACTCAGTCTCATTCTTGAGTGATTTAAGTTTACTTTCCAGGATAGTCTTCTTGTCATTCAACGAACAAATATCACCTTGCACCGTAGCCTTTTCTTTGTTGAGAACTTCAAAATCACTTTGCAGTTTCGTCTTCTCCTTGTTGAGCAACTCAGTCTCATTTCCCAATTTAGTCTTCTCCTTATGGAGTGATTCAATATCACTTCCGAGTTTCGACTTTTCTTTGTTAAGTATTTCTATTTCGCTTCCTAGTGTCAACTTCAATTTCTCTAATGATTCCACATCTTCTTGGTCCTCATCATCTGACAACAAAGTTATAACTTCTTTGGAGGTGTTGACATTTTGCTTATCAACCTTCTACACAAACAGGGAAAAAATTAAAAAAGAACTGATAAAATGAACTGAAATTTATTGAAAATGGAGATGAAATATGATGTTACAAACCTTTAGACGTTGAGGGTTACTTTCCAAGTCAATAATCTGCTTATTCTTCTTCTTCCTCTTCGGTTGAGCCACACAGATTCTCTTATTAGAATCTTCTACCTAGTTTAAAGTGAACTCAACTTCAACAATAATAGCATCGTTCACGATATATCCGTTACCAGGATCTTTAAGTGTATTCACCCTTACAAATTCTGAGAAACCCTTTTTCGCGTCGAGTTTAGTGAAATTGTGTTCTTTAACTGCAAGAATGCAGAAAGTTATAATTTTCATTATAATCTAATGTACGTAATGAGCTTTTCTAAATATATATATATATATATCAAATTGCCCAAAATAGAAGAAGAACAATAAATATAATCTATGTATATGGTATATGCATATCAAAATTGATACCTTTTCTCAATGTGTTCTTGCTATGGATCTGATCAATGAGCAGCAAACAGAACTTCACGTATTGGGAATCCACTGGGTCAACCGCAACCAGGTAGACCGATACAAACGTTTCTCCCCATTTGTACGGTCGGTTAGGATAAACCAGCAATTTCCTAAGAAAAAAAAATCATAATTTGAACCAAAATGATAATATAGTTGATTAATTAGAAATAGGTATGCATGGTTGAGCAGAAATACCATTTACAAGAACCGATTGTGAAAACTTTAGAGTAATGTTTGAGCTCTTTCAGATGAGAAAAGTTTGAAATCCGCCATGTGAATTTGAGCTCACTGTTAACTGCTTCATTTCGTACTGCATTAGAACAATGAAATAATTACTTGAACAAATTGATTTGCAAAAAGAAAAAAAAACTAAACTAATAAAATAATAATAGTATTACCTTCCATTTTATGCAAAACTTGAGCTTGTTACCAGGTGAAACCTGAGCAAAGGATGGATAAAAGAAAACTTCAACTCACACTGACAATAACGACCAAGTAGCCTCGATATATATGTAGACCCGATTGGTTAGAAACTAGAGAGACAGAAGTTGCTGTTAGTGGTTACCAAACTGCTTGGGGTGGACCAACTTTTAAATAGGACAAAAAATCTATTGGTAAGGGAATCGTACACCTCCAAGCAAAGCAGTTACCCCATTAGTAGCTGTGAAGGTTTGGAAAGATTTTTTTTTTTTTTTTTTTGCTTTGGGACATCGGAAACTATGTAGACACTAGGGTTTTGTGTACAGCTCATATTCATAGAATTAAGTATGGTCAACATTGAAAAGTACACCAATTAAGGAACTGTAGCAATTTTCTATCTTGACAAATGAATTCTCCCTTTTAAGCTTTTGTTTTATCTTCACGATTATCAAGTGAGAGTGCTTAATTCAATTTGGTGAATACGAAAAGGCTAGACAAAAAGAAAAGGCTAAGATCATTGTAATCTGGTAAAGTGGGCGGCATCATTAACAGATTGTATACTAACGTGCACCTCCGTAGCCACAAGTAACCAATTGCAGCCATTCTCCAATTACAAAACTTTATTTTGTGTAGTTTTCAATGTTGACCTAATTTAAGCCTAAGTTCATGTGCAGTGCAATGTGTATATAAAATCTTTCGAACTTCTGGCTCTCTAATGTACCTCCCAATTAATGTCTTATTTTGTGGATATAGGTGTACATATATAGAGGATCCGCAATGGTCATTGTTCGTGCAGGTTCACTTATGAGGCTGTGTTGCATCAAATGGAAGGTAATACTGAACTAGTAGTCTAATGTTTGGTTGTGTAGTTTTTCTTTGATGCAAATGGATTCAAGTAAATGTTTTTGCAAGTAATTTTCAATCAACAGAAAGTAATTTTTCCTTGTTGCATGCTATTAACAATCTTGTTGAATCTGGAGGATTGAAAGGAGGAGATAATATATTTACTCGGATGCTTACACCAAAGGTTCTCGTAAATCGTACATGTATGGCTTCCTTCTCGTGCATGTCAATCTAACAGCATCACAAATGAGACAAATATGCTCGCATCGCCCATTCATAAAAGACAGCTTTATCTGGTGCAATTTTTAATGATGACCATACTTATTCTTTATTAGAGTCCATCATATATATGTGCCAATATGGTATAGTCAATTTTAGAATTAAGTATGGTCAATATTGAAAACTGCACCAAATAGGGATATACATTTATGAACGGGTGGTAGGAGGATGGCTCGCATGGCAACCAAAGAGCAAACTTTTTCATAAATCATTAAGTAAAAAGTAGGATGTGCAAATTCCTTCAAAGTAGAAACAAAATATGCAATATCTATGCCACCACGTCCAATACTGGAATTTCCCTATGTTTGGAACACTATTTGATTTGGCCTGACTTGACCTTGTATGGCAACTAATTTTGTGTTCACTTGTATGACTCATTTGCTTAACTGGAAGTGAAGTAATCAATAGATGTATCCATTTCCTATCCGGTTAGTATTGGTACATCCCAAACATTTTTACACGATAAGGCGTTCTCCGACGAGGACAGAGTTTCCATTACCAAACACATCTGGAGGGGAACAGGCAAGAGTCAAGGCAAAGCACAGAGAACATGACTCTCTCCAGAACATTGTAAGAGTAGAATAGAGCCACTTATGTCCTGAAACTGGATTCGACCGAGGGAAGTGGGTTCAAGTGGGGTCGCTTGCACCCTTAGTAGCCAGGAGCGGGAACGGGGACGGGAACGCGAATCGTAAAATTTTCAAAAAATGAAATTCGGGGAACGAGTTGGGAACGTAAATTACATTTTTTTTAGAATTCTTAGTTATATTACTAATTTTCCAATTTTGTAACCAAGAAATAAGACACAAACCTTAAATATTTAGAAAATGTTAATTATGTGCGAGAATATATCTCATTCATCGAACTTTTTTTGCTTCTTGTGTTTGTTACAAGCACTCTGAACTCGAATTTGTGCTTGTGTTTCCTGCTCGAACATGGAGGTGCAGGTGGAGGTGGAGGTGTTGGTGTGGGGGAGCATGTGTTTCCACAAAATTAGTTATACAACTGATTTTCCTACAGTATCTTAGAGTATTCATTTTTTTTTTTTTTTGTTTCTTAGAGCATGTTGAAACTAGTTTTGTGGCTTGGTACCATCTGTTGAACTTCGAGGTGGATGTATGGGAAGATGTTGGGCTTGGGTTCCGCCCAGATTAAAAACAAGACGTTTATAATGAAAAATGACGCCCTAGGGAAAAACCACTTTCTGCTGCTTTTTGCGCAGCCGTCTAGCTTCTTCCCCTTCTTTCTCTCTAGTCTCTCCTTTCTTTTCTCCTTTGTTTTCTCTCTGCTTGATTCTTCAGTTCTTCGGGTTTTTTCCACTTGCTTCTCTCCTTTCTTCTTTTCTGTGCTTTCTTTTCCCATCTCTTCTTCTCTATTTTCCTGCCGTGGTTGTATGGAAACGTTTCACACATAATGGGATCGTGTTTCTCCCATGTTAGGAGCGCGCTCCCATCACGAATCTCAGTCAGGAGCACAAAATCGCGATTTTCAAGGAGATTCGTGATGGGTTTGGACGTTCCTGGCTACTAAGCTTGCACCCACTGAATTTTGAGTTTCAGTAAGGGAAAGTTTGTGTTTTATCTAATTTGAACATCTTGTGGGTGCAAAAACTAATGGTAAACTAGAAATTTTGTACTAGTAGAGTGGTCAAAGTGTAAAATGATAAAAGTCTTAAATTTTCTTTTCTCTTTTCTACCGGACAAACACTTTCTAAGGAAGAAAGCGGATGAAAATAACTGTGTTGATCTTTTAATCTCTAATGTATGTTCTTACATTCAAGTATTCAATATATTTGTCCACCGATGGTCTGTTTGTCATTTAGTTTAATAGTTGGCTTGTAGTTAAGTGAATTTGTTGCGCAACGGTTGCTTGTATGTATCCTACTTGTATTCGAGGATGATTTATAGATGCGATGATTAGAGTCTCAGAGATAAAATACAAAACACGAAATCTTCAAAAAAATTCAAGCATGAAATGTTGTTGGCGGCTGTTGACATCAACGCTATCACAAAAGAGATAAGCTTTTATAACATGCGAGTATCCGTAAGATTAAACTGTAGATTAAACTGTAGCTTAATTTCAAGCATGAAATGTTGTTCTGCCCTTAAACTGTAGCTTAATAAAAATAAAAAATTGGTGAGTGTAAGATTAAAATGTGTTTGACACCAGAGCATATAAGTCCTGGCTCCGTCCCTTCCACCATGCCACATGTGCCCATGGAATGCCGTGCCATCCACCTTGCCGCACCTAACCTATACCATGTCGTCCTTCCCTATACGGTTACCAAAACGGACACCTTTCAATCCTAGATTCAAATCCTTGCCATCCAAGGTCGGAAAGCAATGCATGGTAACCTTTGGCCCAAAATCCTAGTTTTGGCCACACCAAAGCCATGTCGGCCATGCCACCATGCCGCTGGCTACCAACACCCCTCTTGAGATCTTCCGGAGTTTTAATTTCGGGATATTTTCACCTCCCGAACGAGCTCAAAACCTAAATATTCCCACGTTGGAAGATAAGAAATTCTTTTCAGGGAAGAAGGGAGGGACGGACCATCAAAATCCGTGTTCGTGTGAGAATTCTACATCGATTCTAGTGAAGGGCGCTAATTAGGGTTTCATCATACCAAACCCTAATTTAGACAAAGCCGCAAGAGCTTCCCTTCCAAGCCATGCCGGCCCTGAACCATGTCGCTGGCTACCAAATGAAGGCGTGCGACGATCAACGACCACCCTTCCATCTAAGATGCATATCTTAGCCGTCTAAGGTTACCAGCTAACGGAGGGACACCTTTTGCCTAACCACGCCTAACCATGTTAAAGCCATGACCTGTCATGATTTCCTACCGCTGGCAACGAAACGAAGGCCTGCAACGATCAACGGCCACCCTTCCATCTAAGATGCAGATCTTATCCGTCCAATGCCTCCAGCTAACGCATGGACACCTTTGGCCTAACGCCAAAATCCTAGCTTAGCCACGCCTAACCATGTTAAAGACATGACCGGTCATGCTTTCATGCCGCTGGCTACCATATGAAGGGTTACAATACGGATACCTTTCCTATTTAGATGCAAAATCTCAACCGTCGAAGGTCACCACGCAAGTCTCCCAAGCTCAACTTTCCAAGCAACAACAAACATGCTACATGTTTTCTATAAAATATTCGATACAACAACGCGTGTCACAAACTGGGGGATGCTCATTGGGTTTTGGTTTGGCACTTTACAGCATGTGGCGTACACTATGCCCGTTATAAGAGAGTGTCAGAAGGATGAAGTGGTTAGTAAACACAAGGAGTAATGGTGAAACGCTTTCTTTTATGCAACATAAATTTCACGCGTTACCGGTTACCACCTCCTCCCATTTACTCACCGGTTTTCTATTTCTTAATGAGACCAGAGTACGTTTCATTCCGACTTGTATAAATGGGTCTTGCCTATTTCCACCGAACAACAAGTTCAGGTCAGGAGCATACAACACTCAGAAAACATTTGCTAGCTTTCTATCTGTTAGCTTCCCACTTTCTGATACAAGTCGTAAAACAACCACTCTTCCAGAATTAACTATTCTGGTCTCAACCCTTTCTTCGTTTCCCTCCCCAAAACCAACCCTTCTCCTTCACTTTGTGACCGAAGCATGTCTCGAATGGCCATTTCTTGGTTTAGGCCGGATTTGTACATATTAATCTCTCGAATCTAAAGTACTTGATCCCTTGCAGTACATTGTTTAGGGTTTAAATTTATTTCTCACCCACACATCTGAAATTACCCACACATCTGAAATATATTAAAGGAACAACTAACATGGGAATTTTTTATACTGTTTTAGATGATCTAAAATTAGTTGGTTTCACTGATAGTGATTGGACTAGAGATATAGAAGTAAGAAAGTGCACATCTAGTTATGGATTTCAGTTAGGAATAAGTTTTTTCTCTTGGTCATCTAAGAAGTAACAAGTTGTTGCATTATCTACAACAGAAGATGAGTATATTTCTTCTAGCACCTGTGTTACACAAGATGTGTGGTTGAGAATGATGTTGAAGTCATTGTTTCAAGAACAGAAGACACCAACAACAATAATTTGTGATAATAAGTCAACAATTTTACTAACTAAGAATCATGTGCTTCATGGAAGGAGTAAGCACATTGATATTAAGTTTCATTACATCAGAGAACTTGTCAATAACAAGGAGATAGTTGTGGAATTTTGTGAAAGTAAAGAGCAGGTAGCTGATATTTTCACCAAGTCTTTGAAGTCAAACACTTTCATTTACTTGAGTGTAAAATTGGGAATGATTAGCAAAGAGTATCTTGGTTTAAGGGAGGATGTTGAAGAATAAAGAATAAACCAAGATACTATGAAGAAGATAAAAGGGATAAACATGGTGTGTTGATACAACATGAAGAAAGTAATATGGATCAACTATTAAATTTGACAGAATATGGTTGGATCAACTAGTAAAGTTGGCACGATGTGAATGGATTAACAAGTATTGTTGACACGGTGGTACGGTGTTATGAAGTAAACTTGACCTATAAGTTTTACATGTGTTAGAATTTGTTTACGTAAGAGTTTTTCTAGAAGAGTCTTTGTTATAGTTAGATTATGTTAGGAAAGTGTTTATTACTTGAGAGTCAAGTTTGTAAACATATAAATAGGCTGTTAAGCCATGAGTTTGAATTACATCCATTAAGAGAAGTATTTTCGAGTTTAGTTATGTGTTCTTTCATTAAGTCTTTGATATCAGATTTTCTACACTAAGCTTAATTCTGAAAAACAAAGTGCGTCTCCAATTTGAACAATTTCCATCAAATATCTATAACTTCCATGTTTGCGAGTTATTATTACTTCCCCTAATTACTAAATAAGAAATTGGCCTCTTCAAGTGGTGTGTGAATAAAGATGATAGCTAGTTTGAATGTTTGACCAAGAAAATAACAATAAAAGCCTAGGGGTGAGCCTGGGTCGTTATGGACCGGTTTTCACCTCATCCGCGTCAAATCCAATGCTCTACCGATTTTAAATTTGGCATCCGTATCCAATCCAGATTCAACGGATTTGCATCCAATGGATGCACGGATGGACGGATTGGATGCGGATAATCTAATGGATTTGTTTTAGTTAAAATTTATAGTAAAGAAAATAAAACCAACACAAATGGCTACTTATAAAACCTATATATCCTATATATGTATACAAATATAAAAATTTCATGCACAACACCCCAAGCAAACAACTTGAAAATTCCAAAATGATCCATAGTGTTTTCTAGAACTATATAAATGCCCTTAATTTAACGGATATGAATGCCAACGGATTTTCAAAGTTGCATCCGAGCCCGATCCGTAATCCGTTGGATTTCAAAATTTCCATCTGCATGAAACCCATTAACGAATGGTCCGGGCATCCATCCGCAAAAGAACGTTTGGTCTCGGTTAAATACGCGGATTACAGTCCAAATTATGGCTCGATTTTTTTGAACTATACCCGTGGTCTAATTGAATGATTCGTGTATGGGTTTTGCTATGTCATAAGTGAACTAGTCTAAAACATAGCATTCAACCATTGGTCGTACTGGGCTTTTACAAGACCCACCTTATGCTTTAGGGGACCCACCATACTTATCTGGCTTGAGTTTTGTGATATATTCAAAATGGGTTCAAAACCTAACATATGTTATAAACATGTAATTATGTTAAGAATATCTAGGGTAAATCTCGTTTATTAATGTGATGCCCTTGTGTCTAGCCCTATAAATAGAGGCTCTAATGTTTGTCTATTTTACTGAATAATAAGATTTCTCCCTTCTTCTTCCCCTCTATTTTGTGTCTCCTTCTCCCCTTTCTCTACTTTTACAACACGTCATCAGCAACGTAGCTTTAATCACTGAGAAATTGAACAAAGGGATGTATTTTAACCTTTATTATTACACTATACGTCTGAATCACATCTAATACTTTCAATCTGCTTATTTATTTTATTATTATAAGCTTTATTTGGATCATCATCACCTTTTAATGTTTATTTTGTCCGCATGTAGTTGATGAAAACCCACCATGCGCATGAGTGCATCTCAACGGCATATGACCAGGAGACATCCAGACTGATGTGAACGGGAGGCGTACCAACTGATTCTTATACGATACAACTCATAGTCCGTTGTTTTTCTTCCCTCCATATTATATTGTGTGTTAATTCTTTTGATTAAATATGTTCATTATCTCATGGGTACTAATGATCATGGTGTATCCTTTTACGATGGGATTTTATATATCTTCATAATGACAAGAGTTATCATGTTTGAATCCATTGATTAATGCTATCTATATTTTTGAGATGCGGGTGATCAATATTACTAAATACATTTGATTTCCCCTTTTCTCTAATTTTTCTATAGAGAGAAAAAAAAAATCCATCACCAAAAATCGGCGCTTTGTTTCTTCTCTATTTTTTTTTCATTAAGAATAAAAAAAAAAATCCATCAATAAATGGTTTATAGTTTCTATCCTTCAAAAAGAAACTATAATCACCAATCACCAAAATTGGTGTTGTCACAATTGAAATACCTTTATGGTAATTAATCATGTGTATGGTTGAAAAACCTACGGCCAATTAAGTTTGGTATCTTCTTCCGTTGGAGGAAAATCATGTGATTTTTATAGAACGCGCAATTGGGGGATATAGCTACAGGACAAAAAAGGTGTCCCAATAGCAATTCGTGGTTACCCCCTATCCAAATATTTTTTTAATTCCTAATTTACCCCTCACTAATCAGGTTTAGTGGTTAATAATAGTTAGTAAAAATCTTAAGTATTTGTTAATGATTAGTGTGTGTATTTGTATTTGGGGTGAATGAGATGAGAGTAAAAAGATGGAATTTTTTTTGAGAGAGAACTTAATTTGGTGAAAGTGGAGGATGATTGTGAAGAGGGAATTGCTGCTTAGAGGTTGAAAGTTCGATTTTTTTTCTTTGAATCCACCATTGTTGCAGCTGAAATAGCTCGGTGCCGGCATGGTATTCAACCGAAAAAACCATGCCGGCATTTGTAGGAAACTTTCATAAATGTTTGCCACTATACCGGGGGGGGGGGGGAATTTGCTAATCTTCAAAACCTTTTTTTTTTTAATCAGTCCACTGCCTGCATAGTCTGTTAATTTTTGAGCATGCCGGTACTACTTCCAGCATGGTATTCAACCCAAATTTCTATGCCGGCACAGGATGAAAAGTATCCAGAACGTGGAATTTAGGAAATGTTTTTTTTTTTTCACTTGACTACCGGCATTGATAGGGAGTTCTCGAGCATGCCGGCACTTGACTACCGGCATGGTCACTAGTCAAAAACGTGGAATTTAGGACACACCAAAACTGTCGAAAATAAAGTTATAGGACTAATATCATTTGTCCTAAAGGCTGTCCCATTTTTGGTGTACTATTTATTATATGACGGTTCTTACTTGTCTAAAATTAACAACAAATTTCTTTTGTCTAAAATTAACAACTGAAGATGATTGTCAAAATTCTATAATCAGAGATTCAAAGGCTCAAATGAGTCGGTTTGATGAAGTATGATTCAATTGACTCAGGCCAATTTGAATCTGATTGATCTCTATGCTCAATTATTTTTCCTTTCTTTTTTCGTTATTGTTGTTAGATAGATAGTACAAACAAACCACCAAATGAATTTTGTAAGAAAATGCAACTCATCAAATTAAAATAATCTTTGAATTCAGTTAACAACCCAAACATCTCTGAAGCTACTTCATGTTCAAAACAACAATGAATAGTCAAAACAGTGTGCTTTAACATCCAAGTGCACGAGTTACATATTTCTTTGGCCATTCATCCGTCTCGCCGAGATCAATATCTCCAAGTCTTCCATCTCCAACAGATAGTTTCATATGTCCATCGATAATTTCATCAATAACCACTTCATAGTTCTCGTCATTTGGTGATGTATTAAAATTAAAACGTCCAATTGCAATTGCCTTCTTCCTTAAATTCCTCAAGACGCATCCATTTGATTGATTATGTCCATCAGTAGTATGGTACCAATTTATATGGTATTCAACCCAAATTTCTATGCCGGCACAGGATGAAAAGTATCCAGAAAGTTTTTTTTTTTCACTTGACTACCGGCATTGATAGGGAGTTCTCGAACATGCTGGCACTTCACTACCGGCATGGTCACTAGTCCAAAACGTGGAATTTAGGACACACCAAAACTATCAAAAACAGAGTTATAGGACTAATATCATCTGTCCTAAAGTCTGTCCCATTTTTGGTGTACTATTTATTATATGACGGTTCTTACTTGTCTAAAATTAACAACAAATTTCTTTTGTCTAAAATTAACTACTGAAGATGATTGTCGAAATTCTATAATCATAGATTCAGCATCAGCCGAGTCAGTTTCAGTCGAGTCTGATTCAGCTGACTCAGTTTCAGCTGAATCTGATTCAGTCTATGCTCAATTATTTTTCCTTTCTTTTTTCGTTATTGTTGTTAGATAGATAGTACAAACAAACCACCAAATGAATTTTGTAAGAAAATGCAACTCATCAAATTAAAATAATCTTTGAATTAAGTTAACAACCCAAACATCTCTGAAGCTACTTCATGTTCAAAAAAACAATGAATAGTCAAAACAGTGTGCTTTAACATCAAGTGCACGAGTTACATATTGCTTTGGCCATTCATCCGTCTCTCTGAGATCAATATCTCCAAGTCTTCCATCTCCAAAAGATAGTTTCATATGTCCATCGATAATTTCATCAATAACAATTTCATAGTTCTCGTCATTTGGTGATGTATTAAAATTAAAACGTCCAATTGCAATTGCCTTCTTCCTTAAATTCCTCAAGACGCATCCAGTTGCTTGATTATGTCCATCAGTAGTATGGTACCAATTTATATGGTATTCAACCCAAATTTCTATGCCGGCACAGGATAAAAAGTATCCAGAAAGTTTTTTTTTTCACTTGACTACCGGCATTGATAGGGAGTTCTCGAACATGCTGGCACTTCACTACCGGCATGGTCACTAGTCCAAAACGTGGAATTTAGGACACACCAAAACTGTCAAAAATAGAGTTATATGACTAATATCATCTGTCCTAAAGTCTGTCCCATTTTTGGTGTACTATTTATTATATGACGGTTCTTACTTGTCTAAAATTAACAACAAATTTCTTTTGTCTAAAATTAACTACTGAAGATGATTGTCGAAATTCTATAATCATAGATTCAGGCTCAGCCGAGTCAGTTTCAGTCGAGTCTGATTCAGCTGACTCAGTTTCAGCTGAATCTGATTCAGTCTATGCTCAATTATTTTTCCTTTCTTTTTTCGTTATTGTTGTTAGATAGATAATACAAACAAACCATCAAATGAATTTTGTAAGAAAATGCAACTCATCAAATTAAAATAATCTTTGAATTCAGTTAACAACCCAAACATCTCTGAAGCTACTTCATGTTCAAAACGACAATGAATAGTCAAAACAGTGTGCTTTAACATCCAAGTGCACGAGTTACATATTTCTTTGGACATTCATCTGTCTCACCGAGATCAATATCTCCAAGTCTTCCATCTCCAACAGATAGTTGCATATGTCCATCGATAATTTCATCAATAACCACTTCATAGTTCTCATCATTTGGTGATGTATTAAAATTAAAACGTCCTATTGAAATTGCCTTCTTCCTTAAATTCCTCAAGATGCATCCAATTGCTTGATTATGTCCATCAGTAGTATGGTACCAATTTATATGGTATTCAACCCAAATTTCTATGCCGGCACAGGATGAAAAGTATCCAGAAAGTTTTTTTTTAGCACTTGAGTACCGGCATTGATAGGGAGTTCTCGAGCATGCCGGCACTTGACTACCGGCATGGTACATCTTAATCAATTCCGGCATGGTATTCATCACTTCCATTATGAATTTTTTTTTTGTTTTTTCTGGTTTTTTCACTTGACTATCGGCATTGATAGCAAGTTCTCGAGCATTCCGGCACTTGACTACTGACATGGTCTTCATCACTTCCGTTATGAATTTTTTTCTGGTTTTTTTTTCCTGGTTTTTTTCACTTGACTACCGGCATTGATAGGAAGTTCTCGTGCATGCCGGCACTTGACTACCGACATGGTCTTCATCAATTCCGGCATGGTCTTCATCATTTTCAGCATGATCTTCATTACTTCCGAATTAAAAAGAAAAAAAAATCATTTTCAAAGTGAGGAGCCGACGAGAATTTGATAGGGAGTGGTGAGAGTTTAGAATTTGAAAGGGAATGGGGTATATTTGCGTGTAGGGAGAGTTTAAAATTTGAAAGAGATTAATAAGAGGTGAAAATGGAAATGGGGGATATGATTTTTTTTTTTTTTTTTTGATTTTAAGTTTTTTAATTTTTATTTTGAAGGAAGGATATTTTAGTACTTTCATACCAAATGGTCACCCCTTAGCGGAAATCATGGGTTGGGGGAAGTAATTCATATCCCCCAATTAATTCTCATATCCCCCAATTGCGCGTTCTTTTTATATATTCTTTCTATTCATTTACAAGAAACTATCCGTAACCATAAAATGGATTTTCCATATGCGATGACTAAACGATTTTCTTTCTCCCTTTCGTTAAACGAATTTGGCACATCGTTTGACCATTTGGTATAGTTTTGGTATCTCAATTATACGCTCCCAAATTAATTTTTCTCTTGGCCAATTTGATTTGATATGTTTCGTCCATTCTAAAATAATGACGCATAACATAGGTTTATAAGAAACCTTTATCGACGAATATGGTTTTATCTCATAATAAACCAATAATTTGTATTCCTTCAAAGCAAACTGTTCTTCAACCATTAAGTGGATATTTGTCTTCAAATAATATGATTTCTTTATTTTTCTAAAAAAAAGAAATCTATAACCAACTAGTTATGGTTTTCCTTACTGATTTTAGAGGGATACAATATCGTTGTTATGGTCCAATTGCAAATACCAGCAAATAAAAAAAATTGTTGTATCCTTGGGATATTGGAAAACTTTAATTTTTCCTCCTACTAATAATCTCCGAAATTTTGGATTGTTCCGCTAGTAGTTGGAACACGAAAGGACATAAAAGATCGAAGGGTGCGCACCCGACTTGTTTGGCCATATAATTATTAGTCCTTGTAATGACTATATCGATCTTGATATAATTTTCTTTGACAAAAAGTGTGTCCATAAATTTATTCTCAATAACTATCTCATCGTCCCAATAGGTCACAAAATTATTGGAGATTTTATTTTTATATTTTTCATGTAACCAATAAAATCTATGCTTGATCTTTACTTTGTATGAACTACAATTTTTGGACATTGTTTATGGATTTTGAAGTCATTATCAACAATCCAACTAGTATTCTAAAAATCCAGAATATATTATGAGTATATGTCCTCGATTTAATCGGATAATACTCAACGAAACTTGTTTTCGTATATGAGATGAAAATATTTCCACCATAATCAGGGGGAGACTACACACTGCCAGAAGTTGGTATTCATTAACTTAAAAGTTATATCAATTTCTCTCCCATCATAATCAATTTGATAAAGGCTGTCATTATACGATTGGCGTGAATGTCTCATTTTGCTTTTATATAAGCTTTTGCCTCTTCAAGAGGAAAATCCAATCACATCTAGCAAACAAGTAACGCTCTATAGAGGCTACTGGTAGTTCTCCAATTGAGTGTACCAAATTTACTTTCTCAAGTATAATATCTCCTCACTTGAAGATGAGGATATTATAATGCCTGCGGGCGCTGGTACCAGTATTTCTGTGAATTTGTTTTTCAAGATATGCATATATTTGAGAATCGTGATAAGCCAATATGATTGTCGAATATTCGGTTACAGTAGCTACTGACATAAAAAAATATGGTGGTTTCAAACCCCTTTGCAAAGAAATATCGACATATGTGATTGGTTGCCATACAATCCAAATTAGATTGAATTAATATTTCTTGGTTAACACAAATTTGGATCCAAGACTTAACACCTTAAAATCGCCAAACCTATTACTTACTGGTTGGTGTAGTCATAATGTGTTGTCTGAGAAATATGTTTGTTGTAAAAACGATTTGAGGGTTCTATTTTTTCTTAGACCCAAGGATTGATTCAATAAATTTTTGTTCTCCATGTATGATGCTTCTGGCGTGGTAGTCCTTGAAGGACTCGCATTGCATTTACACAAGAAATGTGGTTGGGAACATATTTAGGCATCCACTTGATTTGATGATGTCAGGTCGAACAATCCCCTATGTGTTTTTAGAATTCGGTATAAAACCAAGAATCCGGATAAATTAGTTGATGCTATCAACTTTATGGGTCTCTTGAGGGGTCCCTTAAAAACACAAAAATCCACGCTTTAGCAGCATAAATTCTATTTTCTTTCCTTTCTTAAATCTGCAGTTAGAATTATGCTAGATTAAACTCGTTGTTGAGATAGAGTAGAGTTGTGATTTTGATGCTCATTTTCTGTAATACTCATATAGTTGACTTAGCATCCATAACTCTTCAAAACTTGTACTCTTTTTCCTTCGTTTTAGGTTTTGTCCCATGTGGTTTTCCTGACAAGGTTTTAACGAGGCAACATCTCGCAGACGATGAATTTTTATTTAAAATATTCATATTGTGCTCTTTTAATTTTCCTTCGTCCAAATTTTTTCCCATTGGGTTTATTGGCAAGGTTTTAGTAAGGAAATTTAATTCAACATGATGGACATCCAAGGGGGTTGTACTAATTTTGGTTGTTTAGTTGATGCCCACATTTGATTAAACCAAATCAACTTAATCATCTCCTAAGAATTTGGATTTCCTTCTCACAAATACGATCTTTGTTCATGTATGATAATGTATTCATATCTTGGCACTTTGTTGAAGAAATTACTTCTACAAGTCATCTTCGAGAAGCTAGTAATCCAAGAAGGAAGTCCTCAATGTATTTACAGAAGCGTGAAGACTCGATAACACTACCATTAGAAGACTAACACAAAAGAAGACTTCATCAACTGGCAAATTTCTTCACGAAAGCACAATAATTTTCTACATTCAAGAAATCCGTTCATCAAAATTGGGAAGTCTCAACTCAAAGATTTGCAAGCCAAGATTCAACTGAATTACTTATCAGGGGGAACATTATAGTAAAAGGTATTTTTATTGGACTATCACGTTGTACTCTTTTTCCTTCGTCAAGGTTTTGTCCCACTGGGTTTTTCCATGTCAAGGTTTTAATGAGGCAACATATGCATGTCCAGCTCCGTTCTAAGTTTACTCACAATTGTACTCTTTTCCCTTCGATCGGGTTTTTTCCCTGTGGGGATTCCTGACGAGGTTTTAACGAGGCAATTAGCTTAGACATAATGTCATCAGGGGGAGTGTTATAAACGTGTAATTATGTTAAGAATATCTAGGATAAATCTCGTTTATTAATGGGATGCCCTTGTGTCTAGCCCTATAAATAGAGGCTTTGTCTATTGTACTGAATAATAAGATTTCTCCCTTCTTCTTCCCCTCTATTTTGTGTTTCCTTCTCCCCTTTCTCTACTTTTACAACATAAATTTTTTTTTTTTTTTTTTTTTTGACGAATCCAACAATCTTATTACTCCCTCTGTTTTTTTCTTTTTTATCTGTCCTAATTTCTATTTTGGTTTGTCGTTTTTTATGCGTATGTTCTGTTTATAGACATATTTTTTCCCTTAAACTATCAAATATACCCTTTTTTAATCATTTTTAATATAAACTTGAATCAAAATCTTAAATATTATTACCATATATATATTCAATATCTTTGTATTAATCGTCATTCCCTTTTTTAATAAAAACATTTATAAATAAATATAAAATTCCTAATACTACTTCTACTTATTCTTATATAATTTTAGTTTTGTTAATAACAAAACATTAAATAGGGCTAGTCAAGGGTTAATGGATTTCCATAATATTTTGACAAAGTCAATTAGGATTATTAATTATAGACGGAGGGAGTATAAAGCATCTAGAGATCATTCAAAGCAGCCATTACTAGTTTTCTACATCTTCTTTTAGATATGAAATCAACAACAATTTTTCTGCACATCATCCTTTATATTTTTTTCGTGGCGGTGTTATTATACCTGCCCGCAACTGAAGTTTTTAAAGTACGAAAAGGTTCTTCCCTTTCTAGCTCTTATTCACCAAAGAAGGATCATACATATTGGCTATCACCCTCAGGTAACTTTGCTTTTGGTTTCTATCCATTATGTACCGATTGTGATGATGATCCAAGTTATGTTGTTGGTATATGGCTTGTCAAAACAGAAAACAAAACCCTAGTTTGGTCAGCTAATCATAATGATCCTCCACTGAATAATCTATCGTCTATCTTTTTTGATGGGAACCTCATTCTTGAAACAAAGACTAGAAAAAAGAACAGTAATCAAATAGTTGTTGATCAAAAACCATTACTTCCTGGAGTGTCTTTGTCGGCGGCTTATGTGAAACTACATGATAATGGAAACTTTGTTCTTTATAATGATGATTCGGAGATCATATGGGAGAGTTTTGGCCATCCTACCAATACGATTCTCGGTGGCCAACAATTGAGTACCGGGCAAACCCTGGTTTCAGATAGCAGTTGGTGGGAGCACGGCAGCGATAATGATAATGTTCCATACACATTAGGGATTGAAAGTGATAACGAGATTAAAAATTCTGGACTTATTAAGATACGCATATATAATGAGTCATCCATTTATAGGTCATCAAAATTCCTGTGGGATTCAAATGTTGCTGAACCTGTGACCATGAATCTAGATGCTACAGATGGTCGACTTTATCTCGTCGACGGGAATGATGTGGTTTTGCAAAACATAACTCAAGGTGATAAGAATAACTGTGAGAATGATAGTATTATTTACCGAGGGACATTGGATTCAGATGGGATTTTCCGACTGTACAAGGAAAGAATGAGGGGAAGTAACGGTGGAAAATCAATTCTTTTATGGGATACACGTCGCCAAGAGAAGAACCATTATGATGAAAACGTTTTACTATGGATTATAATCATTTTAACCATTGTAATAATTATTTTGGGTCAGTGTTTGTGCTTCAATATGTGCCCAGACTCGCCAGAGGAAACAAAGAAGGTACGTCGGGAGGATAAGAAATATAGAAGGCGCACATAGCTTGGCTGAGAACGAATATCATTTGTGTTGCATATTCTCTTCGATAGGTCATGTGATTTTTTTAACAAGTTCCTTATTAAGTTCAATAGTTCTATTGGTGGTATTGTGGCAAAAGAAGTAGCCATAGATAGTAGCGTCTTTTAACTCTACTTCAGAAAATATGTTTTGTGGCACAAATATTTATATTTGAACTTTTATAGTTTTTGATACAACAACTTGGTCTTCTTTGGTTTTTGGGGATTTCTAGATGCCCAATTGCAACTGAAGTGCATTATCATGTTGTAATTGGTTTCGGTTTCGCAATCGAGTGTTAATCTCTCTCATGCATTCATGCACTTAGGTTTCCTAAGCATTGATCAAACCAAAACGTTCGCAATTAATTGTGATGTTCTTTTTTTGGTTAATTACTCAACTTCTTTTGGTGATGAAGTTGCCTATAAATACCAGACCCTTCCTCTCTGGAATCCATAATTCTAAAGCTTCTTCTATCGTTCTCCTCTTCTAATATATAACTAAGGGTTCAAGCTTTAGCTTAAGGAGCAAAATCATGGCTTTATCAAAATCAATGTTGATTGTCGTAGCGTACGCAGTACTAGCGATTAATTTGACATTGACGATCCCTGTGGCTGCAGGTACTCAGGTGCAGACTATAGATAGTATTCCAGACGAAAACAGTCCAATTGTCTTTGGAGGCAGTGTAGACGAGGAAGGACTTTTTGGTTGTGCGGGTTCAGCTTTGCAATGTGCTGGGGTGTGTGTAGTTGAATTTGCTCGATTCGAATTGGACAAGGCTCACCCCGACAGGGACGGAAGATGTTGCGAAGCAGTAAAAGCAGTGAAGAGTGAATGCTTTGGCGAATACTTTAGGCAATATATGGATATTTATAACGATTGCACTGGCCACTGGTAAACATAATTAACATGTGTGTAACTCCTACATTGAAGCTTAATTCTAAAAAATAAACGGTTTCAACAAAATTTCTGTAACTTTAATTTGTGCGCGTTATTCCATGCTTACACTAGTTATCATCTTCACTGCGTCTATTAACAAGAAATTCATATTGGAACATGCCCATTGATTTTGTAAATACAAAGATTCAAAGAACTACTCCCAAGTTTTGTCAAAACCCAGCACGATAAATTCAGTAATAAAGTAAGAGCTCATGAAGTTTACTCAAATGATGATGCTGCTAATATTACAATACTGAGCAAAGAAAGAATATTCATTTTTTTTTATAAAAAAAAAATATAATCATCTAGTACCTTCATGTCACAAGACTCACAATCCATATCAAGATTTCTACCACTTTCATGAAATCATCATATACCTTTATTTCAAACAAAAATAACCTGCAAGAAATTGATTTCTGGGTAGTAATCAAACACAAATTTCCGAGATTCAGGTAACAAGTAACAACTGAATAAGCACATCCCCAACATAGAACAAGATGATGCATTTTCTAAAAAAGGCTTACTCGGCAGCAGTTTAACAACATTCTTACTGTACAGTTGAATGCCATCTCTTTCTCTTTTTCACTCCAATCACCATATTTCTGGCTAACTTTTCTGACCCCATTTGCTGCATTAGTAGCATATATTTACATTAATAAGATACAGATAAAGCAACACTTATGTTAGTAGTAGATCAGTATACAGGGGGAAAAGACCTTTAGCAATGCTTAATTACCTTGACAAGTTCTTGATGAGCTTCCCGAAACTCTTCAATGTAAATGCTTTCCCAGGCAAACAATTTTTCAGTCTCAGCTAATGCCATCTCTCGTTCCGTAAAAGATTCATTAACTTCATATATTGCAGAACGAACAACTTCAGCCTTCTCTTCATTGAGAAATTTAATATCAGATTGCAATTTATCTTTCTCCTCATTGAGAAGTTCAATATCGTTTTGCAGCTTATCTTTCTCTTTGTTGGAGAGTTCTAAATCAGCTCCTACTTTAGCCTTCTGTTTGTTGAAAGATTCAATATCACTATGCAGCTTATTCTTTTCATTTTGGAGGAATCCAAATTCAGTTTCCGCTTCACACCTTTCTTTCTTGAGTAGGATGACAGCCATTTCTAGTTTAGTTTTCTCTTGGTTGAGAAATTCAAAATCACTATTCAGTTTCATCCTGTCTTTGTTGAGCAACTCAGTATCATTGCCCAAGTTAGTCTTCTCATTGCAAAGCAATTCAACTTCACTTTCCAAAATAGTCTTGTTTTCCTTGAGCGAACAAATATCACCTTGTACTGTGGAATATTCTTTGTTGAAAAACAGAAGATCACTTCGCAGTTCCGTCTTTTCCTTGTTAAGTAACTCAGTCTCATTTCCCAGGATAGTCTTCTCATTGCTCAGAGATTCAACTAAACTTTCCAGGTTATTCTTCTTTTCGACGAGCATCCAAATATCACTCTCTACTGTAGACTTATCTTTGTTGAGAAGTTCAAATTCACTTTGCAATTTCATCTTCTCCTTGCTAAGCAATTCAGTCTCATTTCCCATGCTAGTCTTCTCGTTGCTAAGCGATTGGACTTCACTTTCCAGAATAGTTTTCTTTTCATCGAGCGTACAAATAATACATTCTACTTTATATTTTTCATTGTTGATAAGTTCAAATTCACTTTGCATTTTCGTCTTCTCCTTGTCGAGAAACTCAGTCTCATTTTCCAGGTTAGTCTTTACATTGATAAGCGATTCGACTTCACATTCCAAAGTAGTCTTCTTTTCATTGAGCAAACAAATATCACCTTGTACTGTGGATATTTGTCTCTTGAGAAGTTGAAAATCACTTTGCAATTTTGTCTTCTCCTTATTGAGTAACTCAGCATCACTTCCCAACTTCATCGTCTTCTTGTTGAGTGATTCAATATCACTACGGAGTTTCAACTTTTCATTATTGAAAAGTTCGAAATCGGTCTGCAATTTTGTCTTCTCCTTATTGTGTAACTCAGTATCTCTGGCCAATTTAGTCTTCTCCTTGTTGAATGATTCAATATTGCTTCGCAGTTTCGACTTTTCTTTATCGCCTCCTCATATTGTGGGAAGAGAGCCTCAATGAGACGACCTACTCGGTTTTTGAGAAAAAAAAATGGCAAGAAAGCCATGTTTGTCACGACAACATCAAGTTTCTACTTGTGACACGAAGCCGGTGGACATGTATCCACCGGAAGAAGAAAAACTACTGCTACTACAAGACAAAGCTTTTGTAATATCGACATTTCAAAAATGTTGAATTTGTAGAGGCTTGCACGAAGTTAGGAGACATACTAAATGAGCAAGAAATACTAAAAGAGAAGAAATGAGGTCTCCATGAAGAAAAAAAAAAAAGGGGTCTCCATGAAAAAAAAAACAAGATAAAAGAGAAGAAGAAAGGGTCACTTCCTAATAAGTGATCAGAGAAGGGTTTGAGGGTAAGAACAATAAGTGGTTGTTTCCTCAAACCAGGAAGAAAAAAATATTGAGGGTAAGAGCAACAGATTGCTTCCTCAATTGTCGAAGAAAAGCATGGCATGTTTGTCACGAGATACTAAATCATACTCGTGATAAGAAGAAGAACAAAAAAAAAAAAAAAAAAACGGCGATGCGTAGCGTGGGCAAACATAAAGAGTTTATCGCGAATGAAGCAAGCATAAGGGAGATAAGAGCGTAAAACGGAGATTGGGTGAATATAAAAAAAAACAGAGCCATTACAAATTACGGGGGAGTGTTGGAATTACCTAATTTCTAATGTCCAAATGAAGTCTAAATGGGTTTACAGGTGTTTGTTTAAATACGTACAAACCAAAGTGTGACAATTATGTCATAGCGTGGAAAATCATTACAAATTGTAAATGTGGCAAATCTGGATAAAGTGGCAAATTTGTAACATCAAATAACAAGAAGAAAAATAGTTAGAGCTTGTGGCGGAAGCTTGACGAAATGAAAGATTTGAGAGAATCTGGATAACCAAAGAAGTGTTACGTTTTGAACAAAAGCATGACTTGGAACAAAGATGAATAGAAGAAGAAACAACAAAAAATGTTGTGAAGAAACGGAAGCAATCACCAAGTGGTGATGAGATAGAGAACTACAAAAGTGGGTGAAAATCCTATGAGTTGTCTAAAGAGTACAAGAAGTATTTTCTTGAAACGAAGAAGGACCGCAATGTCCCTAAACTACGATGGAACCCGTATGTTCTAAAACTACGAAGAGGACCGCAATGTCCCTAAACTACGATGGAACCCGTATGTTCTAAAACTACGAAGAGGACCGCAATGTCCCTAAACTACGATGAAACCCGTATGTTCTAAAACTACGAAGAGGACCGTAATGTCCTTAAATTTCCGAAGAGGACCACAATGTCCTTAAACTTCCGAAGAGGACCGAAACGTCCTTAAACTATGAAGAGGACCGAAACATCCTTAAACTATGAAGGGACCGAAACGTCTAAGATAAAGAGAAGTTGGAAAGTATGTGTGAGAGGGGAGTGTTGAATATTCAACACCAACTTAGTCAAGTGTTCACACCTATCTAGATTAACCTACAAATATCTAGGATGTTGAGACGTTCAAAATCCGCTTGCAACTTCGTATTCTCCTTGTTAAGCAACTCAGTATCATTTTCCAAGTTAGTCTTCTTCTTGTTGAGCAACTCAGAATCATTTCCCAAGCTGGTCTTCTCCTTGTTGAGTGATTGAGTGTCACTTCCGAGTTTCGACTTTCCTTTGTCAACATCTTGATCCTCATCATCTGACAATAAAGTTATAACTTCTTTGGAGGTGTTTCCCTTTTGCTTATCAACTTTCTACACAAACAAAGAGAAAATTGGAAACAAGAACAAAGAAAACAAAACAAAACTGATCAAATGGAATGAAATTGGTTGAAAATGGAGACCTTTAGAACTTGAGGGCTATTGTCCAAGTCAATAATCTGCTTATTCTTCTTCTTCGGTTGATCCACACAGATTCTCTTATTAGTATCTTCTGTCGAGTTCAGAATTAACTCAACTTCAACAACGATAGTATCGTTCACGATATATCCGTTACTGGGATCTTTAAGTTCATTCAACCTTGCAAATTCTGAAAAACCCTTTTTCTCGTCGGGTTTAGTGAAATTGTATTCTTTAACTACAAGAATGCAGAATGTTATCAATTAGCTAAGCATTAGATTCAAGTGACATTTTCATTTTCATTATAACCTAATGCACGTAATGAGTTTCTCTACCGATGTAGTATCAAATTACGCAAAATAAAAGAAAAACAACAATACAATATATATGGTGTGTGCATACCAAAATTGATACCTTTTCTTAGTGTGTTCTTGTTATTGATCTGATCAATGAGTACCAAACAGAACTTCGCATATTGCGAATCCACTGTGTCAACGGCAACCAGGTAGATCGATACAAACGTTTCTCCCCAATTGTATTGTCCATTCGGATAAATCAGCAGCTTCCTAAGAAGGAAAAAAAAAATCATATTTAAACCAGAAATGATAATATAGTTAATCTTAATCAACTAGAAATGTGGATTGGTTGAGCAAAGAGTTCAAGTACCATTTACAAGAACCAATAGTGAAAACTTCAGAGTAATGCTTGAGCTCTTTCAGTTGACAAAAGTTTGTGATCCTCCACGTGAATTTGCGATCCCCCGTTTCTTTGAGCTCATTGTTAACTGCTTCATTTCGTACTGCAGGAGAACAATGATATAAATAACTCACAAGAAATAAATTAATTTATCGAGTCGGTTTGCAAAAAAGAAAAATCAAAAATCAAACAAAAAGCAGAAAACTAATTGTATTACCTTCCATTTTTATGAGTTCGTTGAGTGAAAGCAGAGCATAGGATGCATAAAGTTTGCACAGACAATGACAACTGAGTATCCTCTATATATGTAAACATACACCTAATGGATTATTGGAAACTGGAGAGACAGAAGTTGCTGCTAACAGGCGTGCAAATTTACTTAGGGGCTTACCAAAATTCAAGTATGACAAAGCATCAATTTTTAAGGAATTCATACACCCCTAAACAAACTGGTATCCGCTTTAACAGCCCTGGAAATTTGAAAAAATTTATTTGTTTTTCAACATTGTTCACTACTCACGAGAGAGGGTTTTGTGAACATGCATTGTACATGTACTGATGTAACATTGAAAATCAAACCAATTAAGGTATCGGTGCAGTTTTTCTTTATTCATCTTGACCAATTCGATTCCCACTTTTTAAGTTCCTGTTTTATCTTCGATTTGGTGTGTACGAATATAAGAGCATGTCCAATGCATGGGGTAAAGGTCTTAAAATTGAATGACACATAGGATTTAAGATTTTTTGTTCCAAATTTTCATCTCCAACACAAGGGTCAAGGTCATAGAGATAGATGACATGCCTAAGTGGAGGTAATGGAGAAAGTCTAAATAAGACTTTCTCTATGACCTTGGGTCTTATAGCCACATTATTATTTTGTCTCTAAATTCAAATAAAGTTTGTTAGATAACACCTTGGGGTTGGAGATCAACTTATGGTAAAAAGTTTTATATTTATGTTTTTTTTGTCATTTAGTAATGACTCACACATGAGAATGTGTTAATAAGACCTCCACATAGGATGACCTTGACCCTTTGCATTGGAGATGCTCTAAGTGTAACATCTGTTCTTGATGAGTAGAAAAAAAGAAGGTTTTCCTTTACCTCCACCTCCAACATTGAGAATTACTTCCACTATTCTTGGGTTCTAGTAACAACTCACATTTATTTTGACTCTCTTCGTTGATTTTTGAGTTTTTGATCAGGGCTTTGGACTAGACTAGTTATAAAACAGCGATACGGGTTAGCTGAAATTGATTTTTTTTTCCAGTTTTACTTTTGCATTTATAATTTGGGACATGATGTGATGACCTATTTGGGTTGTATCTTGTATATGCCGTCCGAATTTTGTATGTTATTTTGGCTCACATTTTCTATAACAAAACCCAAAAAACAAAAAATTATCAGATGGTAAATGTAGTCTAATTTACGAAAAAAAAAATAGTTAATATTTCAAGACTCTCTAGTTGCTAAATTGGCAACTCCAAAAGCACTGTAAAAACGGGATTTAAGTCAACACAAAATTGAATTACGCAGTCTCACTTTCAAGTGTCTTGGAGAAATATTTCTACCAAGTACCAACAAGCCACCATGGTACTATAGTTTTCAGTTCTGATTTACATCTAAGATTACGTGCAGTACAATGCATATAGACAACCTTTCAAACTTCTGCCTCTCTTCCCAAATTCCCGTTTAATGTCTTATTCGGTGGACATAGGTGTATAGATAGAGGATCCTCAATGGTCATTGGTTGTGCAAGTTCACTTATCCGGCTCTTGTGTTGCATCACATTCAAATGTAAGGTACTATTAAACTACTAAAATTCTCCTTTTCATTTGTTTAGTGTTCTCTTTGTTACAATTCAATTAGTGTAAATGTTTCTGAAAGTAATTTCCTTGTTTTCAACCAGATTTTAACAATCCTGCTGAATCTTAATGAGTTAAAACTTATCAAAATTAGACAAGGTATTACTCTGATGTTTTCACCGTAGGTTCTCACAAATGGTATCCTTGCTACTCACCGGTGTGGACAATTTCAACTGTATCTGATTTTCTTGTGCGCTATTCTTGCATATTGAACTAACAACTGTTGGAAATAATGACAACATTCGTATTCAACTGAGAAAAAATACTTAGCTTGAAATGATGCGTGATTGTTGTTCCAGGAGATGCACAGATGATAGTAACAAAAAACTTAGTAGAGGCACGTATAACATACGTTGACCTAAAGGTAATATTGCCTACTACTTTGAGATGATATAGAAGTTGGCAAGTCACCTCCAGGATACAACCACTGTTAGTACTCCTCTTCGTAGCATACAAGAAAGCACTCTAAGAACTTGGCAGCAGTGATGAAAAAAAACTAAAAATCTTAAAACAAAGTTGATATTAAAACTGTTTTCAGAGAAATGTTAATAATAACTCTAGTTACTGAAAAAATAGGTGAGTAGAAGAAGAATATGTGTTTTTGATATTTATTTATTTTGTGTATGTTAGAGAAATGAAGTTTTCTCTCGTATATATAGTTGTAAGAAGAAAATTTGAACGTTAGTAAAAATTAAAAAAACATGCGCGACAGTAATGATTCTCTTCAAAGAAAAGACTGCAAGATGGCATGCGCTACAGAATGATGACAGTCCTAAAGACCGTGAAACAAAAAGGCATGCGTGACAGAATGATTAATCTCAAAGAAAGGACTATGATACCATGAGACCAAATTCAAAGCGTGTAGCATGCACGACAGAAAGTTAATTATTCATGTGCTAAGATGTAAAGACAGAAAAATGATTCTTCACGTGTAAGCCGGCGCGACAGAAAAAATGAATCTTCACATGCTACGCTGTCAAGACAGAAAAATGATTCTTCACGTGTAAGCAGGCGCGACTGAAAAAATGAATCTTCACGTGCGAAGCAGTCAAGACCGAATGATGATTCATCACGTGCATGAAGAACGAATTCAAAAAACGTAAGAATGAAAAATATAGGATCTTATTGCACCCGCACCCGAGCCCGAGCCCGACCGGGCGGACGGCGGCGGCGTGCGTGCTTCGGTGTGAAGCAGCGCGCGTACGAGAAAAGCAACCTTGCCATAGTTTAGGTCTTCCCCCACACACAAAAGTGTAGAGACCCAAAGGGCCATGCCATTTAGGAAAAACCCATGGTATTTAAGTCTAAAACTCTAAGGATTTTAGTGTATGTGGGACTATTGTTTTATGCATTCAATTGAAAAAACAAGTAGTGAGCAATAGGTCTTGGGTTCAAAACATGGTCCATGCACTTTTGATTTTAATAAAAAATCTGTTTTTTCTAACAATCCCCCACATGAATGATAAAACATGTCGATAAAACACGAGAAAACAGAAGACAACAAAATTAGGCTAAGGTGTCCCAAAGATTGAACCTTAACTTAGTGATAGGTTACCAGAACTGCTTGTTGTATCGGTGAACACAATGTCTTGAACCGCCAACAGTGAATGCAATTCAGAAATAACAACCACACTTTGATGTCTCAAAGAAAAGCCGCCAAGCTCCTGCTGTTGTGCCCGTTTTGGCCGTGGGCTTAAATCCCGGACTTAATGAATGTCTCTAGAGAATCAGCTCAGATTCTCATAGGAAGCGGCCCCACTCCCAATATCCACATAGGTGAGTCCATTAAGAGTGTCCTACCACACACCGCTTTAAACATAGCCATGGAACCCATTAAGATCACAACAGATCATCATAAATCATGCAGGCAGCACTATCACGAGGTTACACCATAGGGATGGACAAAAATAGTTCTTTCCCGATATCACCATAAATTAGTTATCTCATTGAACCTTGATCTTGGATCTCCATTCACAAGGTTGAGTATTCTTCATGGTGATTTATTCTATGAGATTAAGTCACATCCCCCTCGATGTGGATCTAACTACCTCTCTAGATAAACCTTTCGTCATAGGATCTGCAATATTATCTTTGGACTTTACGAAGTCTATAGAGATAATACTAGTAGTGAATAGTTATTTCATTGTCTTGTGTTTTCTTTGTAGATGTATAGACTTTCCGTTATATACACCATTGCGCAACCAATAGCAGCTTGACTATCACAGTGGATTGCGATTAAAGACATAGGCTTGGGCCAGAGTGGAATTCCTACCAGGAAAACTCGTATCCATTCAGCTTACTCTCCAGCTTTTTTCAGAGCTATAAACTCAGACTCCATAGTGGATCTAGCTATGCATGTCTGTTTGGAAGACTTCCATGATACATACGCACCTCCTAGTGTGAAGATGTACCCACTAGTAGATTTGCACTTATCTGAGTCTGATATCCAGTTGGCATCACAATACCCTTCCAGCACAGCAGGATACTTCCCAAAATTTAAGCAATAGTTTGAAGTGCCTCTCAGGTAATGTAGAACTCTGTAGAGAGCATTCCAGTGATCCTTCCCAGGGTTGCAAGTGTACCTGCTTAATCTACTCACAGTGTAGGAAATATCAGGTCTTGTACAGTTTATCAGATACATAAGACTGCCAATAATGCAATAATACTCAAGTTGATAAATTCCCTCACCCTTGTTCTTTTTCAAGTTACAATTGGGATCATACTGAGTAGATACAGGTTTATCATTTTCATGATTAAATCTCTTAAGTACAGTTTCAGCATAATGAGATTGACTAAGACTATATCCATCAGACGTCTTTCTGATTTTCATCCCTAAGATTACATCAGTAGGGCCTAAGTCATTCATGTAAAAGTTTTCGCTAAGCATTCTTTTAATGGTATTAATAATATCAAGGTTACTGCCTAATATGAGCATATCATCAACATACAGGCACACAATAACATGAGAATCATCAACAGATTTAATGTAAACACATTTATCAGATTCATTAACCTTGAAGCCATTAGATATCATTACATGATTAAATTTTTCATGCCACTGTTTAGGTGCTTGTTTTAAATCGTACAGATATTTGTTCAATTTGCACACTTTGTTTTCATAACCTTTTACAATAAAAACTTTAGGTTGGTCCATATAAATTTCTTCATTCAATTCACCATATAAAAAAGCAGTTTTAACATCCATCTGATGTATATGAAAATCATAAATAGAAGCAATAGCAATGAACATCCTAATAGAGGTGATTCTAGTGACTGGTGAATAGGTATCAAAGAAATCTAATCCTTCATTTTATCTATAGCCTTTAACTACCAACCTAGCTTTATATTTCTCTATAGTTTCATATGTTCTAAGTTACCTTTTGAACACCCATTTGCAACCTATGGATTTACTACCAGGAGGTAAGTCTACAAGCTCCCAAGTTTTATTTTGCTGAATGGACTCCCACTCACTTATTGAAGATTCTTCCCGGAAGGGATCTTCCGGAGAAGTCATAGCTTCCTTTTAGGTTTGTGGTTCAGACTCTACCATAAGAGTCATAAAGTCTAGGCCAAAACTTGTTTCGGTTCTAACCCTCTTACTTCTTCTCGGTTCAGTCTCATGTTCAAGAGATGGGGTTTGACTAGTCGAAGGAACATCTGATAGGTCATCATGGACCCTTTTCCGAGGTCCACACCTTAAAGGAAATATGTGTTCAAAAAACACAACATATCTTGATTCTATTATGGTGTTCAGCCCAATGTTATTGTGTTCAGAACTGATGACCATGAACCTATGTGCATTTGTATGCTCAGGATATCCTAGGAAAACATAGTCTACTGTTTTAGGTCCTATTTTGGTTTTCTTGGAACGAGGAATGGTCACCTTGGCCAAACACCCCCACACTTTAAAGTATGCATAGGAAGGTTGTCTACCTTTCCACAATTCGTAAGAAGTTTTATCTGATTTTTTAAATGGAACACGGTTCAAGATATAGCATGCAGAGAGAATAGCTTCCCCCCACAAGTTCGAAGGTAACCCTGAACTGCTCAACATAGCATTCACCGTATCTATGAGTGTTCTATTTATCCTTTCGGCTACACCATTCGACTCAAGTGAAAAAGGTGCAGTGGTTTCATGAATGATGCCATTAAGTTTACAAAAATCACCTATTAGTATCACATACTCACTGCCACGGTCTGACCTAAGAGTTTTAATTTTAACCCCTTTTTGGTTTTCTACTTCAAGTTTATATAATTTGAAGGCCACTAAGGCCTCATCTTTACTTCTAAGAAGATGAACCTGATAGTATCGTGAGTAATCATCTATAAAAGTGATGTACCACTTTTTATCACCTCTAGTTGGTGTTGATTTCAAGTCTCCTAAATCCGAGTGTATTAGTTCTAAGGGAACTGTTTTACGTTCAACCCTTTTATTAAATGGTTTTCTTGCATATTTAGATTCAACACAAATTTCACATCTTTGATTTTTGTCAAAGTTTATTTTTGGAATGCAACCTAAATTAGCAAGTTTATCTAGAGATTTGAAATTAACATGTCCAAGTATATCAT
This sequence comes from Papaver bracteatum, assembly GCA_023529315.1. Taxonomy (NCBI): domain Eukaryota; kingdom Viridiplantae; phylum Streptophyta; class Magnoliopsida; order Ranunculales; family Papaveraceae; genus Papaver; species Papaver bracteatum. Next base: position 415,448 of record JAJJWX010004853.1, read on the forward strand.
GCCAAACATTTGAGGAGTCATAAACATAAGTAGAAGAAGATGCATTAACATTCATGTTCAAAGCAGATACACTAAGCTTAATCAAGTTTTCAGTGACATAACCTTTTCCTACGAAGTCACCACTCTTAGAGATTACAACAGTATTAGACTCAATAACAATTTTAAAACCTTTTCCTAGTAACATGGTTTCTGAGATATGATTCTTGCATATGTCCGGGACGTGATACACGTCACTCAATGCGAGAATTTTCCCTGAAGTGAGCTTCAATTCAACCTTGCCTTTCCCCACCACTTTAGCAGTGGATGAGTTTCCCATAAATAGTTTCTCATCGTCTCCTACTGTGGCATAGGAGGAGAAAGCATTTCTGAACTTGAAGACATGCTTGGTGGCTCTAGAATCTAGCCACCAGTCTCTCACTTTGTCATATTAGAGACAAGGTCGACTTCAGACACCATGCCAGTAAAATATCCAGAATCATCTAATATGTTTGCCTTATTTTTCTGTTTTGGAACATTTTTGATCTTTTTAGGCGCCCTACAGTCCTTGGCCATATGACCAGTTTTTCCACAATTATAGCAGTCGCCTTTGAAGGTGCTTTTAGTGACACCACCCCTAGGCTTAAAATTGTTACCTTTGGAGTTTCGACGTTTGTTATGTTTGTTACCATTTTTCCTGGATTCTCCATGATTTTTATTTGACGCAGCATTATCGTCCAGGACATGAGCTTTGTTGGACATGTCCTTGCAGCACATAAGATCCTCAACCTGGATCTTTTTCGCTAGATCTACCATGGTGATTTCCCGATTCTTATGTCGCAGCCTCCTCTTGTACTCGTTCCATGATGGTGGAAGCTTTTCAATCACTGCAGATACTTGTAGAGCTTCATCTTTATGCATCCCTTTAGCAAGAATTTCGTTGATGAGTAGCTGAAGTTTGACTAATTGTTCTACTACAGGCTTTTCATCAGTCATATTATATTCCAGGAACCTAGCCACCAAGAACTTCTTGCTTCCAGCAGCTTCAACAAGATATTTTCCTTCAAGGGCTTCCCATAAATCAAAAGCATTAAAAATTTCTTTTGCATTATAAAAATCATACAAGGAGTCATCCAGACAGTTAAGAATATGGTTTTTGCTCATGTAATTCTTCCTAGTCCACCTATCCAGTTTATCTTCATTATCACGGTCATGAAGTCTTCTTGAGGGTCTTTCTAAGGAAACTTCATCTAACCTTTGGTCTTTTAAGAAGAATAACATTTTGGACTGCCATCGTTAAAGTCTTTTCCACTGAACTTTGGGGGTTTTTCTACAATACTCTTTCCCATGTTGTTACAACAAAAAATATAGCTACGAATTATATTACCTTTAGAATGTTGGAAATAATGACAACAATCGTATTCAACTGACAAAAAATACTTAGCTTGAACTGATGCGTGATTGTTGTTCCGGGAGATGCACAGATGATGGTAACAAAAAACTTAGTAGAGGAACGTATAAGATACGATGACCTAAAGGTAATATTACCTGCTACTCCTCTGTGATGCTATAGAAGTTGGCAAGTCACCTCCAAGATACAACCACTATTAGTACTCTTCTTCGTAGCATACAAAGAAAGCACTCTAAGAACTTGGTAGCAGTGATGAAAAGAAACTAAAAATCTTAAAACAAAGTTGATATTAAAACTGTTTTCAGAAAAATGTTAATAATAACTCTAGTTACTGAAAAAATAGGTGAGTAGAAGAAGAATATGTGTTTTTGATATTATTATTTTTCTGTGTTAGAGAAATTAAGTTTTCTCTCGTATATATAGTTGTAAGAAGAAAATTTGAAAGTTAGTAAAAAAAAAAAAAAAACATGCGCGACAGTAATGATTCTCTTCAAAGAAAAGACTGCAAGCTGGCATGCGCTACAGAATGATGACAGTCCTGAAGACCGTGAAACAAAGAGGCATGTGTGACAGAATGATTAATCTCAAAGAAATGATTGTGATACCATGAGACCAAATTCAAAGCGTGTAGCATGCGCGACAGAAAAAATGAATCTTCACGTGCATGAAGACCGAATTCAAAAAACGTAAGTATGAAAAATATAGGATCTTATTGCAGCCGCACCCGACCGACCGGACGGACGGCGGCGGCGTGAGGCGCCGCGCGTACGAGAAAAGCAACCTTTCCATAGTCTAGGTCTTCCCATACACACAAAAGTGTAGAGACCCAAAGGGCCATGCCCTCTAGGCAAAACCCATGGTATTTAAGTCTAAAACTCTAAGGATTTTAGTCTATGTGGGACTAATGTTTTATGCATTCAAATGAAAAAATAACTAATAGGTCTTGGGTTCAAAACATGGTCATGCACTTTTGATTTTAATAAAAAATCCATTGTTTTTAACAACAACATCACAAACAAAACATCCTCGGATTACTCATTCATAAACACATAATTTATTTGATGAAGTTTTTAATGATGACCGTACCTTTTTTTTTATTTCTAAATTGATAATAAATGTATGGTGTCGTTATTAATTTTAGAATTAAGTATGGTCAATATTGAAAACTGCACCACATAAATCTTTTTGTTTATCAATGAGGGTAGGAGGATGGCTCGCACGGTTACTTATTGCAACTCCAAGTTACGATGCTAATCTTGACCAAATGAGTTTACAGTTCTAAGTTTGCTTGTGAATTCCTAAAATCATTATGCAGAGTGCTGAATTCAATTTTATACACTTGTAGCAAGATTGCGCAAAAATCTCAGGGAGTGAGCCTAATTTCTTGTTCTTGAACTAAACAGGAAAGATCACATGTGTAACTTAGATCTTGATTCCCAGGAATTCAATTTCTTTCAAAATAATAAATTTCCATTGCACAGGCCCGATAGGCAATGGAAATAGATTCTGGAGTAATAACTAAAATAATTGAATTCAATTCCAAGAATTTGATTACTTCAAAATTGAATTACGAGGATTCCAATTCTTACAACAAAAATAAAGACCAATAAAGTGCTTCCAACCAATTTAAAGTACTAACTTTAAATTGTGAGGATTCCAAATTACCTCCATGCTGGAGGAGGCTTCACTCATTCCACCAAAATGCTTCTCTTGAGTCTTGCAAGTACCAGACTGAAAGTAATTTGAAGAAGTTTATACCTACAGCCTGAATGAATGATAAGGGGGAGCATTACCAAGGTACAAATTCAGAAATTGCAGAACTAGGAAACTACAATATTCTAGGGGCAATCCCCATGTCCATTGCACAACTGAATTTTAAAGCCTCGAATAGTATTAAAAAATCGAAAACAACATAAGGCCTTGAAAGACAAGCACAGAGCTGTTGTTACCGGGCGTCCAGATTATCACGAGTAGCAAACACGTATATATGCAGGGGCACAGGCAAGACAAAGCACAAAGGCACAAAGCATAATACTCTCTCTAGAACATTACAAAAGTAGAATACAGCCCCTCATGGCCTAAAAGAGACCTGAAGAAGCAAACGTCCCCAGTAATTGCAACAAACCTAAAAACAGAAATGGTTAAACCAAGATATCTAATCAACTAACAGCTTCATTCATTGGAATAGCCCATCAAATAATAAACCACTGCTAACTTTTCGTTTCTTCATTTGCGTCTCAGAGAGTAAGGCACTAATTGTAGTCTCTATACCAGACAATCTCTTGGAGAACTCATCCTTTGCTTCCGCCAAATGCTTCATTGCAGTCTCTATACCAGACAACTTCTTTGTGAACGCAGCCTTTGCTTCAATTAATTGCTCCATTGCAGCCAACAAACACTGATCTTGCATGACCAATGCAGTCTTAATCTTTTGTTCCATATAGAAATCCTTTTTAACATTTTCAAACCACTCCCTCAGCCAATTGACATTAAATTCAAAATCTTCAGCCATTTTTATCTTAAACTCAAACAACTCGATCACCTCAGGAGACATCTTATCGACACTCATGCATTGATTCATTTCTATGAGGGAAGTCATTATTCCGGAGACCAGTGTTACCTGAGCAGAATAAGAGTCCCTTAATATTTTACTAGTAGCAATATGACCATACTTTAACCATATCTGCCTGTACACCAAAGCTTGTGTTTTCAGAATATTAAATCCCCCAACATATTCAAATTTCTCGTCATCAATAACAACGTCTTGCTGGTGATGTTTACCTTCTTCAAACAATTCACCAGCATTTGGATACTCACCAATTCGTATGCTATTACTTGATTGTGTGCTCGGTTCTGTTGGGTGATGGCTCATTTTCTGTGCAGATTGCTCTCCTTTGGAAGTTTCTTTTCCAGCAACATTGGGCGCTAACTCCTGAAGTACAAAATTATACATATAGTTACTTAGATATGAATGTATAGAGGCTAATATTGCATCATAATGTTTTGTTGAAGAGCAGACTGATGCCAAACCTCTGTAGAATCTGGTGCTGAGTTTGAAGTGAATTCAACTTCAACAATACAAACATCATTCACAACATATCCTTTACCGGATTTCATAAGATCCTTCAAGTGTATGAATTTGTCCAAACCCCAATCCCTTACTTTTGCAGTGAACTTGTGTTCAAAAACTGCACAAGTGGAGACAAATAACCATTATGTGCCCCTGAAAAGTGGAGGTAACATTTTCTCTATATTCTCATAGAATGGGTGGTTTCCAACTTTTACTCAAGCTGGTATATCTATCCATGATTATTTGAACATACATCTTAATCCTCTTATTCAAATAAATAAATAAATTATGAACATACGTGTGCGCGTAGAAATTGATACCTTTTCTGAATGTGTTACTGCTATCGATCTGATCAACGAGCGACAAAAAGAACTTCACACACAGCGAATCCACAGCACCAACAGCAACCAGATAGACCGACAGGTACCCATTTGAACCGTGCTTGGGATTTCCCTTAGGTAAAACTAGTAATTTCCTTGTAAAAAGATAGCATGCACACATGTATTTGAAACTAGCAACAATAAAAATTATCAATCGACTAAAAGTATGGTTGAGTAAAATTATCAAGTACCATTTATGAGAATTTATGGTGAAAATATCCGAATAATATGTGGTGTTCTTTAGTTGAGAAAAGTTTTCAATCCTCCATGTGAATTTGGATGATATGGGGACATTATTATCTGCCTGATTTCGTGCTGCATGAGAACAGTGAAATTGCTCACACAAAAAAAAATTAGTTGAGGGAATTGGTATGCAATAAAGAAAAATCAAGCAAGAAACGATTAGTATTACGTACCTGCCATTTGATGCAAACTTTATCCTGTTGAGGACGATGCTATAACTTTGCAAAAGAAGAAACTGTAAAAACAATGACCAAATAAGTTTACAAGATACGACATTGTTTATTGGATACTTGAGAGGGGGAATGCCCTAAAGTGTTCTTTTTGGAATTGCAATTACCAAAAATGTTCACTTTTTTATAAATTCCTAAAAATGTTTTTTTGAATTATTTTTTCCTATTTTACCATTGAATTAAAAAATTTATGACCGTTAAGTCCTGCACATTCTATTTTTTTACTATTATTTGGAAACCTTTTTAGAAATAGTGTCATCTTAATTAATATTTTAATTGATGAAATGTGTTCCCATTGTTAAAATTGTGTGCACAATACGAAAAAATCTTTTTATATTTAGAATAATGTAAAAATTAATGGGTTAATATTGTGTTCACAATAAAGATTAATTTGGAATGTGTACCCACTGTTTCATTGTGTTCACAATAAGGTCATTTTTTATTTTAGTGAATAACTAGAATGTGTACCCAATGTTTTCCATTGTGTTCACAATAAGGTATAATTTGTAATGTGTACCCAGTTTTTTCCATTGTGTTCACAATAAGGTATAATTTGGAATGTATACCCACTATTTTTCATTGTGTTCACAATAAGGTATAATTTGTAATGTGTACCCACTGTTGCCATTGTGTTCACAATAAGGTAATTTTTTATTTTAGTGAAAAATAAGAATGTGTACCCAATGTTTTCCATTGTGTTCACAATAAGGTATAATTTTGAATGTATACCCAATGCATTGTGTTCACAATAAGGTAAAATTTGGAATGTGTACCCCACTGTTCTCCATTGTGTACCCATTGTGTTCACAATAAGGTAAAATTTGGAATGTGTACCCCACTGTTCTCCATTGTGTTCACAATAAGGTATAATTTAGAATGTGTACCCAATGCTTCACATTATGTTCACAATAGAGAAGTCAGTGACAATAAATTAATCCGCAATAAGCAGTTTACCGACTCGGGACCAACATGCTAAATTTATAAAATAATAATTTTTTTTATGCTTTTTATAGGTCCCTGTCGTTTCCTGTTGCAATAAAAACATATTCAATATCTTTTTGACTTTGATAGCTTCTTAACATTAAAAGAAGCATATTCAATAAAAACATATTCAATATCTTTGCAGCAATAAAAACATATTCATGGAACCCTCAATGGATTTTTCTTAACATTAAAAGAGTTCTTCGAATTTCCATCTTCGATTTCCACATCATCACTTTCGATTCCCACAGTTCCATTATTATCAATGGACGAATCTTATAATGACGGTGTTAACCATTGAACGAATCTTATAATGACGAAAACAATTAGCAATGGAATAAGGTGTATTGGTTCATTTTGTTGATTAATATTTTTTTAATTAAAAATTATTTTGTTAAACTAATTAAAATATAATTTAATAATTATTAATTATGCAATTATTTAATATCGCGATAAATTGATAAATTTTTCCGGTCCTAATGTTGTATTATGTTTTTCTTTGTTACAATAGATTTTAAATTTTCATGGGAAATGCTATTTCTTTTAAACTTTATAGTATCCATGAATAATAACTTCTGAAATTGTTTGTCTGTTGATGTGCAGTGACATTTTTTTTTCAAATCTACAGTATCCATAAATAATAACTTCTGACATTTATGTTTGCCTGTGACATTTATTTTCAAATAACTTCTGACATTTATGTTTGTCTTTTGCATATATACGACACACTTCCTAAATAAGTAAAGTAAATATTACAGACTGTGAAAATGACAATTTTACCCTCAAAGGAAATTAGTGCAATAAATATCAATGGATACTGTGAAAATGACTAGACCACCCTTATCGAAAATAAGTAAAGTTAATTTTAGAGAATGTGTAGATGACCATATTACCCATACTATAAATAAGTGCAACAAATATTATGACGACTATGAGAATGACCATATTACCATTATCAGAAATAAGTAAAGTAAATATTACAAATAGTGAAAATGATTGTATTACTGGAGATAAGTGCAATAAATATTATGACCACTATGAAAATGACAAGACTACCATTATCAGAAATAATTTTAGTAAATTTTCGACACTTTGAAAATGACCATATTACCCTTACCGGAGATAAGTGCAATAGATATTATTAAGACTACATGAAATGACCAGCCTATCATTATCAGAAATAATTAAGGTAAATATTAGAGACTTTGAAAATGACCATATTTCCCTCATTGAAGATAAGTGTTATAAATATTATGGAGAATGTGAAAATAACCATATTACCCTTCTGGTTATCGCCACCACAGAATAGCTAGTTTTTGTCCTAGACCTGAAAATGTAAGTGAAAAGAGATAGACCAAGTAATAGTGGGACGGAGGGAGTAAAAAGTAATAAATACGACACACTTTTTAATTTTAGTGTACTCACTAACTTTTTGTCTGGAAATTCACTTCATAATTCGACTACTCACTCACTTTTTGTCTCGTGTGTTATAGAAAACGTCCCACTTCAGATTTGTCCAGTACTTTTCTTTATTTTTCTTTACCTATTGCGGATTTTGGTTATGGATTTTTGGATTATGTGGCGAATTTAAGTAGATTTCGTAACAAAAGTTAAATACTTGAAGATTTGCTGATGTCGGTCGGTGACTGATAGAGCCTTTTGCTTGAGCGCAACAGCAGGAAAAGGCAGGCCTTCGTCCAAGACTCGTGACCGTTTGAGTTGTCTCGTCGTACCTTTACACTAATGGTTCACTGTTCTGAAATTTAAAAAAATAAGTGTAATAAATATAATCCAACGTATAATCCGAAGCTTATAAGAAAATCGGATCCGAGTCTCAGAAACAGATGAGGCACTTGAAATCCAAAGCTTATTAAAGTTATAATATTTATTGCACTTTTTTCCCGTAAGAAAAAATAGTAATTTTAACACCCTTTTTATATTTTTTTTACTTATTTCCGATACGGGTAGTCTGGTCATTTTCACAATCTCCATAATATTTGTTGCACTTATTTATAGAAAGGTTAATATGGTCATTTTAACAAAACAATATTTTGTTTGAGCAACTAAACAATCCCATTCGAGAAGATATATTTTATCACATTCCTTGATATTTTATCACATTCCTTGATGAAACACATAATATGGATTGTATATAGGTTGGTGCGTTGTGTCCCATTCCTTGATAAGACCACTCAATGGAAGTTAAAAGTAGGCACATGGTTAGTCCTCCGTGTGTACGTTAGTAGCTGGTGCCAAACCGGGATGCAAAACCAAGGGGTGTCCCATTCCTTGATATGACCACTCAATGGAAGTTAAAAGTAGGCACATGGTTATTCTTCCGTATGTACGTTAGTAGTTGGTGCCAAACCGAGGTGCAAAACCAAGGGGTGTTTTTCTTTGCAATAGGGTAGGGGTTGTCGGTGATAGGTCTTTCCCCATCATCCAAGGGGTGTTTAAAATAGTAAAGGGTACATATGAACAGTGTTGAATTGTTTTTAAAATATTATCGTCCGAATTTGTAAGTTGGTACCTATAAATGGGCGTGTAACCCGAACGTATTTCACACTTAAAATTTACTTCTTTCCTAAAGCCCTCAGATCATTAACTAAAATGCCTGAATTTGATACCGCTGAAGATCTTGTAATAATGAAAAAATGGGTGGAAGAATTTAATGGTGAATCCTACAGAAGAGGAAACGTAAGTGAAGATTTTTTTTGGTTTCGCGTATTCCAAGGTTATGAGGAGGAGTATGGAACTGAAAGGGGAAGTAATTTAAAGAACATAAAGGATAGGTGCAGATTAATCAAATCTGAACTTTCTAGCCTTCGTTTCCAACAAAAACAAGCATTCTACAACGATCCTAATCCTAAGGACATGACCCAATCGACCATGGTAAAAAAATTCCCCATTTATTTTTAGTGATTTAGACTTGACCCAAATGAATTAATTGTTTATATTTAAATGTTGCAGGAGTTACTTGGAAAAGAGAGGTATCGCAGAGATAACGGGGTAGATTTTGGTCACGGTGAAGTATTTGAATTTATGAAAACCTCATATCAGGTGGACCTTTTAACAGAACTCAAAAGTAATCTTAATGGAGTTCCTGATGAATGGGAAGGTACCTATTAGGTTTTACCAAAGATTTTGTGGGTAAATCTGACGCAAAACCCTCACGAGACAAAACTCGTCCGTTTGAAACACTTTACGGTTTAAAGGCTAGTTGCACGTGCTAAGTGTAACCGTGATTCCTACGAAAGTGAGTTAGGTTTTGTATTATGATTCCTAATGTAATGAGATTTTATAATAAAATTCATCATTCTTAAAGGTGTTCATCACCTCTTTGCAAGAAGGATAAAAACATAATATGTATGACCACGGTTAACATCAAAAACATATGTTAACCAAACTTAACCACACAATAAAACATAACAACCGAATTTAAATTACCAACTTCATGTTCATCTAACTGTGGCATGAGGAGGTTTTATGGTTGAATCCGATATAACCACCTCGGATTGTACTCGTTGAAGGCGTCCTTCATAAGGACGTAGCATTCATAAAATCTGAAAGGGCGTCTTTTTTTGCAAGTGGGAAATATGCTTTGGTTTTGAGTGTTATTTAAATAATGTTCCCCAAAAAAAATCCCAAGTCCAACTCAAGTCATGCCTCTCCTTCTGTCGACATAGAAGGCCACCCTAAAAGGAACAAATGCTCTTACGACTAATATGAAATGGTCCATCTCACTAGATTAGACCATTTCTCTCTCTCTATCATAAAAAGTAATTATGCATCATAGACTGATTCCATCCATCACTTTACTCTCACTTGACTAGACCATTTCTCTCACTCATATACGGATATAGATAAACACAGGAAACTAATCCTTACAGTCAAGCGGGTGGGTGTTTGATTTATGATGTGTATGGTGTTTGAGTTATGTTGTGTATGGTGTTTGATTTATGTTACAAAGTAGTAGTTCTGATCAAGATAATAAAATAAGGCTACTGTCGGTCATTTTTTTTGATGTGTGACAAGGCAATGCCATTTTTTTTTAAAAAAAAAATTTGAAATTTTGTAAAATAAGATTTATAATCTTAAAAAATAAAAGAAATCCATTATTTTTTACGAAATTGGTTTCATGTTTACAAACGTCCTAACTTTTTTACGAAAGCCACCAACTATTTAAAGAGACATTTACTATTTGGATGACATCAATGACATTGAATTATGAAGAAGTACATAGACATCGTAAACTGAACATAGCAATAAAAATATGATGATAAGAATTCAAGGCTAACATTTTGTTCGAGTATATGTAAATGCACCTTCACACATGTACCTCCAACACAACTGAAAATAGATAAAACGTAAACTACAATTGAAAATACGGCCTATGGTTAGCCGTTCCAAGAAAGAAAATACGGTCTATGGTCACCCCATTTTGGCCACGGTTTTTTGGATTGGGCATGCCTATAACACTCGGTCTAATTTGGAACGTGTACCCAATATATCCCATTGTGTTCACAAGAAGGCCATTTTTAATTTTAATGAATAATAAGAATGTATACCCATTGTTTTCCATTGTGTTCCCAATAAGGTATAATTTGGAATGTGTACCCAATATATCCCATTGTTTTCCATTGTGTTCCCAATAAGGTAAAATTTGGAATGTGTACCCAATATATCCCATTGTGTTCACAAGAAGGCCATTTTTAATTTTAATGAATAATAAGAATGTATACCCATTGTTTTCCATTGTGTTCCCAATAAGGTAAAATTTGGAATGTGTACCCAATATATCCCATTGTGTTCACAAGAAGGCAATTTTTAATTTTATTGAATAATAAGAATGTATACCCATTGTTTTCCATTGTGTTCCCAATAAGGTATAATTTGGAATGTGTACCCAATATATCCCATTGTGTTCACAAGAAGGCCATTTATCATTTTAATGAATAATTAGAATGTATACCCATTATTTCCCATTGTGTTCCCAATAAGGTATAATTTGGAATGTGTACCCAATATATCCCATTGTGTTCACAAAAAGGACCTTTTTCATTTTAATGAATAATTAGAATGTATACCCATTGTATTCCATTGTGCTCACAATAAAGTATAATTTGGAATGTAGAATAGCTCAATGGAGATTTGTACATCTAGATGTAAAAAGCATGTGGGGAACCAATTAAATTTCTCAAGCAATTGATGCTCCAAGTTCACATGAACTACCGGACGGCAGGTTATAGAACAACAATAACAAGCACCAATTCAAGAAACTAAATCGATTTACTTTCATGACTCACATAATAGATAAAAACTACATCAATATTCAACCAAATACAACCCTAGTGACTCCATTAAAAACTATCTAAAAAGCAAATGAACACAATTAGTCAGAATAATCCAAACCTCATTCAGCAAGCAACACCCACATTCAATTGAGCCAATGAACAAGCTTTTCCCTTGCTTGTATTCCTTTCTAAGCTGCTCTGCAAGCAATAATATTAATACCCATGTTTAATTTCAATTTTTCATATCAAAATAAAATCTAACTATAATTCTAATCTAAAAATGCAGAATATAACATCAAATTGTAAGGAAGAAAAAGAAGACAAAAAGCCCTAATTCATCTCAAACACAGATGCAATGTTGAAATTCTAACTCCATAAACAGCTTATATACAAGTTACAGAGATTGATTGAGGAAAAATTAAAAGAAAAGGGGATTTTTATGAAGTGAAAGAATGGATAGAGATGATTGAACTTAACCTTGGCCTTCTTCTTCTTCAGAAAATCGAAGTGAAACACTTGGATGATTAAGAAGGATTTTCAAGATGAGTTTCTGTCTCCACTCTCCAGGGAAGAGACGATGAGTGTGTTTTCTTTACTTGTTTTCTTTAAAGGGAGAAAATGGGTTTAAGTCTCTCTATAAAAGCCCTTACAACTTTACGTTCCCGCCCAAACTTTCACTTTATGGATTTTTTTGCCGCTCAAATTTAAACTACGGGAAAAATTTGGCGCTCTAAATTTTTGATGTCCAACTTGGCTGAAGGAAATTACACTTCAAAATTTCCCTGGTCTTTAGTGCTGAATTCAATTTTTTGTTGACTTGACTTGACTTTTTTCTAGCAAGATTTTTTTTTTCAGTTCAGTCAAAGTTTCATTTCTAGAAATTCTTTGAAGCAATCATGAGGATCATAGCTGCAATTAGTTTTTGTGTTCATAAAGCTAACCCTATTATTCTACTGGATCTCATAATCATTTAACCAATCGGGATCCGACTTGGCAGTTTTGCTGTTATTGATTGTCAAAATGAATTCATAAATCACCATTTCCCAGCATTTTAATTGTGCTCTAAGCTTCGAACTGGTAGAAGCTTAGAGCACAATGTGTTAAAGATATGGTCAATGTTTTCTCTTGCATATATAAGTTGCGGTCAATGTGGTAGCCAGCTCATTCTTGCATCTAGCCATCTACAGACCTATATTTAATTTTGGATTATTAAAAGAGATGTGCATACACAACTGTGTTTGGATACCATAAACAAAAGTATTTTTCTAGAAGTAGAAATCAGAAGCAAAATATTTTGTGCGTCATAAAATGTTTGATTTTTTTTTCTTCTAAAAATCATTCTGAAATTGTAAACCAATACTATTGTAATTCAGTAGTCTGGGTTTGAAACTCGTTCGCACAAAAAAAATTACCGATCAGAAAAAAAAGAGAAATAGAAAATCAATGTTTATAATCCAATTTTTGGGGAAAAAAAACAACAACAATGTTTATACCCCTATTTTTGTGTGCATCAACAATTGCAAACTAAACTTTTTTTTAAAAAAAATTGATTTTTCCTACCTCAGCTGGTCATCCATGTTCCCCAAAGTTTAATGCGCTCCAGGAGGTCCCAGGTTCAAGTTCCCAATAGCGTAATATTGCAGGAATTAACATGGAAGGTAGCGTTGGTTTGCCCCCCTTGTGACACAATCTCAGCCCCCTCCCGCCGTTTCGGCTCCCTTGGCTAGGTTACCCATGAGGCTCGCTGGTAGGTTAGCACAACAACCTGTTCAATTAATATAGTAGTATGTCGTTGGAGTCTAGCTTGTTAGGCTTCCAACTAGTTTCATGTAATAATATTTATCCAATAATAATAATAATAACTTTTCCTTGGTTTAATTAAATTTTTTTGACTTACCTTATCGGGCAAATACAAAATAGGTCAAATTGAAAAAAATTAAAGTAACACTTTTCCTGAAACTGATGGAATATATTATTCCAAGGCATAAAACTCTCTCCCGAATATTATAAGTCTTTTTTTTTTTTGGCCTGGAAGATGAGCACCGAAGAAACAAACATCCCCATCAATTGCAACAAATTTATAATTTGAACTTCAAAGCAGTACCCACAGTATGACATATACAGGTTTTGAAATTTCTTTCTCGATCCAAATTGACTAAATCATAGTTGTTCAAATACATAAACCAACTTAAAAACGGATATGATAAACCTAAACGTACTACTACGGTACTACCGAATCAACTAACAGCTTCATTGATTAAAATAGCCCATCAAATAATAAGCCTCTGCTTACTTTACGTTTCTTCATTTGTGTTTCAGAGAGTAAGGTACTAATTGTAGTCTCTATACCAGAAAATTTCTTCGTGAACTCATCCTTTACTTCAGTCAATTTCTTTGTGAACTCTTCCTTTGTTTCAGACAATTGCTTCATTGCAGCCACCAAATACTGATCTTGCGTGACCAGTGAGTGCACTCTTAAGCTTCTGTTCTGCATAGAAATCCTTCTTAACATTTTCAGACCACTCCCTCAGCCACTCGACATTAAACCTAAAATCTTCCGCCATTTTTAGCTTAAACTCAAACAGCTCGATCACTTCAGAGGAAATCTTGTCACCACTCATTTCTACAAGGGTAGTCATTATACAGGACACCAGTGTTACTTGAACGGAATAAGAGTCGTTCCTTAAAATTTTACTAGTAGCAATATGACCATATTTCAACCATATCTTCTTATATAATGAAGCTTGCGTTTTCAGAATTTTAAAGCCCCCTACTTCTTCAAATTTCTCATCGTCAAGAACATCTTGCTGGTTATGTTTTCCTTCTTCAAATAATTGACCAGCATTTGGATACTCACCAATGCTTATGTTGTTACTTGATTGTGTGCTGGGTTCTGTTGGGTGGTCGGTCATTTTCTCTGCCGGTAGCTCTTCTTTGGAACTTTGGAAGTTTCTTCTTCAGCAACACTGGACTCTAACTCCTGAGCACACAGCAACATAGTTACTTAGTTAATATGAATAGAGATTGCATCATAATATTTGGTTAAAGAGTAGAATGACGCCAAACCTCTGTAGAATCTTGTGTCGAGTTTGAAGTGAATTCAACTTCAACAATACAAACATCATTTACAATGTATCCTTTACCAGGTTTCTTAAGATCCTTCAACTGTATGAATGTTACTGTGCCCCAATCTTTTTCTTTGGCAGTGAACTTGTGGTCATAATCTGTATAAATGCAGAAAATAAGAACTTAAAAGTAACCATTAGATGTGCTACTGATAAGTGGAGGAAATTTTTTCTCTATATTCTCATAGAATGCGTGGTTTCAATCAGGCAGGTATACCTTTTCTTAAACCTATCCATGATTAATTATATGAACATACATCTCAATCCTCTAGTTCATAAAAAATATCTACTTATGAAAACACGTGAGTATACAAATTAATACCTTTTCTTAATGTGTTATTGCTGTCGATCTGATCAACAAGCACCAAACTGAACTCCGCATATATCGAATCCACAGTGTCAACAGCATCCAGGAAGATGGACAGGTAATCGTCCAAACAGCCCTTAGGGCGTCTCTTAGGAAAAACCAGTAATTTCCTAGTAAAAAAAATGGCTTTCGTACATGAATTTGAAACTAGAAACCACAAAAATAATCAATCGAGTAGAATTATGGACGAGCGAAAATGTACCATTCATGAGAACCAATAGTGAAAGTATCAGAGTAATATTTGGTCTTCTTTAATTGAGAAAAGTTTTTAATCCTCCATGTGAATTTTGAGGATTGAGAAACATAGTTAACTGCATGATTTTGTGCTGCATGAGAACAATGAAATTCCTCACAAAAATATTTTACTTGAATGGATCGATTTGCAACAAAGAACAATCAAACAAGAAGCAATTTGAATTATGTACCTTCCATTTGATGCAACACTTTAGCCTGTTGAGGGACGTTCTATAACTTTGGAAAAGTAGTAACTGCACAAACAATGACCAAATAAGTTTACAGAACACGACATTGCATATGTACATCATCCTCTTGCTAAAAGATAATAATATACATGAACATATAGATGTTCTAAATGTGTTATTGCTATTGATAGTTGATCTGATCAACAAGAGTCAAATAGAACTTCACATATGGCGAATCCAATGTACACACCATCCAAAAGAAAAGGAAAGCAAAACAGCAAGCATTTCAATTGACATTCACAAAAATTGAGATTATGGAGGACAGCAAAAGAACGCATATATCTGATGTTTAAAATACATCAAATCAGTTCCAGTATAATTATGTCTGGCCTGAAACTACCCATTAAAATTCATAAAATCTTGACTCGCGGTGCATAAAATACGAGATAGCACCACATGAATTAAGAAGATGTTTGTATCTTATTTGTTAAATTATAAAACGAAATTCCAACTAGATCGCTACAGCATCAAAACAGACAAAATTCAGTAGCAATAGCTAGCTAGAGAGATTTTGTATATTCATCTAGATGTAACACAAGCATGTGGAGAAGTAAGTAAATTTCTCAAGCAATTGTTTCTCCAACTTAGCACTAACAGCGGCAGGTTATAAAATTACTAGAACAATCACAAATTCAAGAATACAAATCAATTGAATACAACCCTACTATAAGTAGGAGGAACCATGACAGAAACAAACAGAGAATAACTACAATTTTATCTCTACACAAAGTATAGCCATCCATCATTGATTACATTAACAAATTTGTTAAAAAGCAAAATGAACCCAATTAGATAGAACAATTCAATCCTCATGCAGAAAGCAACACTCCCATTCAATTGAGCCAATGAACAAGCTTTTCCCTTGCTTGTATTCCTTTCTAAGCTTCTCTGCAACCAACAATGCCCCATGTGTAATTTCAGTTATTCAAATTAAATTAAAACCCTAACTATAATTTCAAATATGCAGAAACAAAACACCAAATCTTAAGAAGGGGGGGGGTAGTGAAAGAACGGAGAGATGCGATGAACTTAACCTGGCGTTCTTCTTCTTCAGATAATTGAAGCAAAAAAAATTGGAGAAGAGTAGATGATCAAGAAGGATTTCTAGGTCAGCTGGGTTCTGGTGACTTCCACCATCCATATCCAGAGGACTAGTGGAGGCGATTAGTCAATGAGTGTGTCCCCCTTGCTTGTTTATTTTCCAGAGGACAATATCCTGTCATTTTTAGAGGCGACTCCAAAACAATTAGGGGTGACATTTTTATTTTCAACCCATAAACAAGGTTAAGGGATGTCCAAAAAGATAGTAAGATCCATAATCGGAAGTTATTTTTGAACCGACTGTTGAGAGTAAATTGGTAGTTAAGAACGCACAAAGACTACCGATTGATATGAATTTGTGCTAAATGCGTATTTGGGGCTACTATTAATCGGAAGTTAATGATAAATTCATATCAATCGGCAGTCTCCAACAGATAAGTCTATTCTAATAGGTAGATCTGTAAATACCTATGAAGTTTTGTTATGTCTTTTGATAAATAAAGGTGAAAAACCAATTGATAATTCGGTCTTATAATCCCGAAGAGAAGCCTAGAAATATCAATCACTTCACAATAACTTAACTATATGGTAGTAGAAGAAGTTATTGTGGAACCACAAAGTCTGAGACGAAGAACTTTGTGATTACTTTTTATATCTTACCTATTGGAGACAAATCTCGAGAAAATCTTAGAGAAGATAATATTTAATACGATAGAGCAAGTAAGATCAGAATACGCAACTACAGAGAAAGTATTTGGATTTGGCTTCCCGAATCCCAAATAAAGTCTTCAAGTCGTTAAACAAATATGGTTTTGGAAAAACCTAGGTTAATGGAGAATCGACTCTAGTACGCAACTAGGACACGGGAAAGTACCGGGATTAGGTTTTCTAGTTGCTAGAGTTCTCCCTTATATAATCTTTCAAATCAAGGTTTGATTTCAAACAAAGCTAAGATAAATTAGTAACAAAGCATTCAATATTTACCGTGAGATGAAATCCTGATTTAAGACTCAAGCTAAGTCTGCTTAAAAATAAAGCATTTAATCCCCACCGTTACATGGTCTTGCCTTATAACACACAAATGAAATTTACCTTCATTTAGATTTCGGCAACGATACCTAAACGTGTATATTGAGTTGGCTCGTGAGTGATTAACCGAAGTTAGCCATATGAACACTTTTGTCTTAACCACATTCATCTAACACTTTTAGATCAAATATGATGATCAATCAAATATGAAAGATAATCAAATGAATCTAATTGTGTTTCATAGAGTTGTTCAATTTTTCATTATATCATAGAAATATGTATGAACAAATTGAATCAAAATCGGATTGATTCATAATCGTATAAAGTACTTATACAAGAATCAATTCATGAACATTAATCCACGGTTTGCAAAGATTGCATTCCTTAATACATAAATGTATTTGTTCATAAGTATGAAAAACATACTTAACCGATTTTAAAACTTAACCACTAAGGTTGCAAACATGTACTCAAACTATAGCTTCCAGACTTTGGTCTTGTCCAACCGTTTGCAAACGGGTATGCAAACAACCATCCCATGCCTAACTCAGGTAGAATCGTTCGCATATAGGTATGCAAACAAGGTTCCCGGAATGTACAAGAAACCGTTCGCATACTAAGTATGCAAACAAGGTTCCCGAATCCGAATCATACCAAAACAGTTTGCATACTAGGTACGCATACTGTGATGTATCTAGACAAAGGTTTTTTTTTCTAAAATCCCATTTCAATATTTGAAGTATCCTTAGAAGACGACAATAGATGTCTCACACAAACTATTATCTTCAAGTCATCGAATGATCAATACGAAACTTTCCAAGTTGACATCAAATGATTGTCTCACACAAATCATGTAAGATTTCTTAAGGAAATTTCCATATGATCATCTTTTGACTTAATATTTAGTTTCCAAAAAATAAAAAAATTTCAACTAAACTCGTCAAGAATAATGATGAACATAGTTAAAGAAAAAATCTTTCAACTCGTATTTCGAGAAATAGATAAACGAGTTAAATTCAGCTCGAAATATCAAATGTGTATAATATAAAAGTGTACATAGATATACGAATTAGTCTCATTAGGAGATAGAATAGAATAGACTTCTGAGTGATAAATAAGTTTTAGACTCCACATACCTTTTGTTGATGAAGTTCCTCTAAGCTCCCCTCAGTAGATCTTCGTCTTCAATCGATTAACGCCGTGAAGTCTAAAGCTCAAGTACACATTCTATTCTAATCTGAGACATAGCTATAAGTAGACTAAAAATCAAGACTTATAGTTTTGATCAACTAAACTTGACAAACAAGATTGAGATAGCAACGCTTGCAGTTCGACCGAGCAAATGATCAAAAATTTAAGACTACATTGGTCATGCAAGATTAGTGTTTGATGGCTGCAATAGATCAATTGATTGAAGCAAAGGATAAGTTCGTGGAAGAAGTTAACTGGTATAGAGACTACAATTAGCACCATACTATCAAAGACTCAGATGACTAAACGAAAAGATAGCAAAGGCGTCGTTTATTTCTCGTTTTCGATTCATAGTAGTGTCTTCTTCTTTTTGGTACAATTTTCACTATTTGTGGCGTAGTACTTTGGTTTTATTTTCTGTTTTAAGTTGATTCTGTATTTGAACTTTCAGTTCTAGTTATGCATTGAAACAATCTTGAGGATTAAGAGAATTTTTAAGAAAAATGCTTTGGAGTTGCATCTATATTTTTGTGTTCATAAAGGTATCCCCAGTATTCTTAATCTTATTGTCAACCAACCGAGAATCGACTTGGCAGTTTTGCAGTTAATAATTATCGGAATGAATTCATAAATCACCACTGGCCTGCATTTTTTACTATCAGTTCTGTTCTGGTACATGACAAAACTTGGTTATGTTCAAACTTCTAAGCCTACAAGGTTGATACATAAATAAGCCTTTAACACAAACTTCTAAGCCTACAAGATTGAACATAAACATCTGTAGGTTCATTCCAACTGTAGAGCTTATTTAAAAGCATCATGACCATCACAATTTAAAGTTCTATTATTTTAGAAACATCATGCAAGGACGTACTTCTCTAGCCTGGCATTTGTCATTCATGTAAAAATGATGGATCAATTTTTTTCTAAACTAATAGAACTTGTTATCAGACCAGGATGCTTTTATTAAGCTCTACATTTGGAATGAACCTACGGATGATTTTTCTCTTGAGCTCTGCATTTAAATATCTTACATTAAGTGTGGTAGACTGGTAGGAGAAAACTAACATGTTTGACTGATTTGCAAGTGTTTTAGCAATATGCTTGAAAGAATGATAAATTATTGGCCAGACAAATTTCGAAGCAAACTAACTAATAGACCAGAAGCTAAATGCAGCAGGCGACCAGAATTCATAACCTTTAGCAGATGTGTCGATGTGAATATTCCAAAATACACCTGAATCAAATAATTCACTGCGCACAAATAATCTCTATTGTCGCTAAAGAAGGACGATAAGAATGTGAGGAGGATGTATCACCAAATCTAATCTTATTAAACCTGCACGGTGCAGAAACACATAAGGGCTGATTTTAATCTTCCTTTTCGTCTTCTTGATTCTTTCCCACATAAGTACCAGAGTTAACTGAAACTAAGCTTTCAAAATAATTCACCACAGTCGAGACGTCAAAACAGTACGTGTTCAATTCTAGCACTATCGTGTTTTGGGTCATACAGAACTAGTTTCACAGCATTCGAGAACTAGTTCAATTCTCTAGCACTATCGTGTCGAAAAGCCATATAAGCTTCATATAGCAGTCGTAATTCATAATTTTTTCTTAGGAAATGGTATAACGTTTACTCCAAGATTTTCGAACCCCATAATCCTGCATCACCCAAACTCCAAATGCAAGATTTCTTATTTTTAGAAACTTTCTTAGGTACTGCTAATTCTTTAAATTTCTCATCGCTGCTATTCAAAGAGGTGATTGTTTTGGAGTCTAGGTGAATCTTTCTGCCCAACCAGTGCAAAGCTCCATTAACAAGCACCCCATTTTCTTTCCTAAGCGGAATTACAGCAATCTCAGTGTCATTGCTTTTCCATGAATTCGTTCCTAGAGTATAGACGTCCAATAAATATCTGTCATCTATTTTCACAACATGTATTACCTTGTAATCATCAATCTTGCAATCATAACCAAAAATACACGCGTTGATATCGTCCTCCTATATTTTTTCCGATGATTTGGGTATTATTTTGGGAAAATGAGGAATATGCCCTTAAAATCGATCTGTCATCTTGGGGATATGCCTCAGGATTCCAGTTTTTGGGAATATGCCCCAAAGTAACGGTTCCGTCAAGGAACCGTTAAATAGACTATTTATCGTAAATGTGTATGAACTTTCTCTAATTTTTTCGAGATTTTTCGTCGAATATGTTCCCGAACCTTGTAAAGGTGTTAATATATCAAAATCTACCTTTTAATTCGCATATATTAGC